>JAULUF010000014.1:15037500-15052500 GCA_031834385.1 Semotilus atromaculatus
TAACTTCAGAATAGGTCAAAGGTCTGAGCCGAGTTTGGAGTATGTGGAGTTAACGGTCTAGGCCGCATTAAAGTCAACAGTTTTCTAAGAAGAAGAATAATAACTAGAAAAAGTTCGTCGAGACAAACTTTAAGTTGGCTTGTGAAAGTTTGGACCGATAAGTTTGAAGAAGTTTAAAGTTTAATTAGTTTATAGTTTAGTAAGAAAGAAAGAAAGATAGATTAGTTAGAAAGAAAGAAAGAAAAAAATTTTAGTAAGAAAGAAAGATAGATTAGTTAGAAAGAAAGAAAGATAGATTAGTTAGAAAGAAAAAAAGATTAGTAAGAAAGAAATAAAGATAGATTAGTTAGAAAGAAAGAAAGAAAGATAGATTAGTTAGAAAGAAAGAAGAAAAGAAAGATAGATTAGTAAGAAAGAAAGAAAGATAGATTAGTAAGAAAGAAAGATTGATTAGTAAGAAAGAAAGAAAGATAGATTAGTTAGAAAGAAAAAAAGATTAGTAAGAAAGAAAGATAGATTAGTTAGAAAGAATGAAAGAAAGATAGATTAGTAAGAAAGAAAGAAAGATAGATTAGTAAGAAAGAAAGAAAGAAAAAAAATAGTAAGAAAGAAAGAAAGATAGATTAGTTAGAAAGAAAAAAAGATTAGTAAGAAAGAAAGATAGATTAGTTAGAAAGAAAGAAAGAAAGAAATAAAGATAGATTAGTTAGAAAGAAAAAAAGATTAGTAAGAAAGAAAGAAAGATAGATTAGTTAGAAAGAAAGAAAGAAAGATAGATTAGTTAGAAAAAAAGAAAAAAAGATTAGTAAGAAAGAAAGAAAGATAGATTAGTTAGAAAGAAAGAAGGAAAGAAAGATAGATTAGTAAGAAAGAAAGAAAGATAGATTAGTAAGAAAGAAAGATTGATTAGTAAGAAAGAAAGAAAGATAGATTAGTTAGAAAGAAAGAAAGAAAAAAAGATTAGTAAGACAGAAAGAAAGATAGATTAGTTATAAAGAAAGAAAGAAAAAAAGATTAGTAAGAAAGAAAGATAGATTAGTTAGAAAGAATGAAAGAAAGATAGATTAGTAAGAAAGAAAGAAATATAGATTAGTAAGAAAGAAAGAAAGAAAAAAAATAGTAAGAAAGAAAGAAAGATAGATTAGTTAGAAAGAAAGAAAGAAAAAAAGATTAGTAAGAAAGAAAGAAAGATAGATTAGTTAGAAAGAAAGAAAGAAAGATAGATTAGTTAGAAAGAAAGAAAGATAGATTAGTAAGAAAGAAAGATTGATTAGTAAGAAAGAAAGAAAGACAGATTAGTTAGAAAGAAAGAAAGAAAAAAAGATTAGTAAGACAGAAAGAAAGATAGATTAGTTAGAAAGAAAGAAAGAAAAAAAGATTAGTAAGAAAGAAAAAAAGATTAGTAAGAAAGAAAGATAGATTAGTTAGAAAGAATGAAAGATAGATTAGTAAGAAAGAAAGATAGATTAGTAAGAAAGAAAGAAAGAAAAAAAAAATAGTAAGAAAGAAAGAAAGATAGATTAGTTAGAAAGAAAGAAAGAAAAAAAGATTAGTAAGAAAGAAAGATAGATTAGTTAGAAAGAAAGAAAGATAGATTAGTTAGAAAGAAAAAAAGATTAGTAAGAAAGAAAGAAAGATAGATTAGTTAGAAAGAAAGAAGGAAAGAAAGATAGATTAGTAAGAAAGAAAGATAGATTAGTAAGAAAGAAAGATTGATTAGTAAGAAAGAAAGAAAGATAGATTAGTAAGAAAGAAAGATAGATTAGTAAGAAAGAAAGATTGATTAGTAAGAAAGAAAGAAAGATAGATTAGTTAGAAAGAAAGAAAGAAAAAAAGATTAGTAAGAAAGAAATAAAGAAAGAAAAAAAGATTAGTAAGAAAGAAAGATAGATTAGTTAGAAAGAAAGAAAGAAAGAAAAAAAGATTAGTAAGAAAGAAAGATAGATTAGTAAGAAAGAAAGAAAGAAAAAAATATTAGTAAGAAAGAAAGAAAGATAGATTAGTTAGAAAGAAAGAAGGAAAGAAAGATAGATTAGTAAGAAAGAAAGAAAGATAGATTAGTAAGAAAGAAAGATTGATTAGTAAGAAAGAAAGAAAGATAGATTAGTAAGAAAGAAAGAAAGATAGATTAGTAAGAAAGAAAGATTGATTAGTAAGAAAGAAAGAAAGATAGATTAGTTAGAAACAAAGAAAGAAAAAAAGATTAGTAAGAAAGAAAGAAAGAAAGAAAAAAAGATTAGTAAGAAAGAAAGATAGATTAGTTAGAAAGAAAGAAAGAAAAAAAAAAGATTAGTAAGAAAGAAAGATAGATTAGTAAGAAAGAAAGAAAGAAAAAAAGATTAGTAAGAAAGAAAGAAAAAAAAATTAGTAAGAAAGAAAGAAAGAAAAAAAGATTAGTAAGAAAGATTTCTTTCCTGTGTGTGTGTGTGTGTGTGTGTGTGTATTCAAGCACATACACACACACACACGCTCACTAACACACAAACACACACACACACACACACACACTAACTCGTTCACACACACACACACACACACACACACACGCACGCACGCACAGACACGCTCACTAACACACACTAACTCGTTCACACACACACACACACACACTCTTTCTCTTACGTTCACACACACACTTTCTCTTACACACACACACACAGACACGCTCACTAGCGCACACACACACTCAAGCACATACACACACACACACACAGACACACACACACACACGCACGCTCACTAACACACACACACACACACACACACTCACACACACACACACACACACACACACGCTCACTAACACACACGCACACACACACACACACACAGACTCACTCACGCACATACACACACACTCTTTCTCTCACACACACACGCACATACACGCTCACTAACTCACACACACAGACACGATCACTAACTCGTCCACACACACACACACTTTCTCTTTCATACACACACATACACGTTCACTAACACACACACACACACACGCGCACATACTCACACACACACACACACACACTAACTCGTTCACACACACACTCTCTCTTTCACACACACACACGCACAGACACGCTCACTAACACACACACACACGCACATACACGCTCACTAACACACAGACTCAAGCACACACACAGACACACAGACACGCTCACTAACACACACACACACACAAACACACACACACACACTAATTCGTTCACACACACACTCTCTCTTTCACACACACACACACACACACGCACAGACACGCTCACTAACACACACTAACTCGTTCACACACACACACACACACACTCTTTCTCTTACACACACACACACGCACAGACACGCTCACTAACACACACACACACTCAAGCACACACACACACACACACACACACACACACTCTCTCACACACACACACACATACACGCTCACTAACACACACACACACTCACTAACACACACGCACACACACACACACACACTCACGCACATACACATACACACTTTCTTTCAAACACACACACACACACACACACACACACACACACTCACTCACGCACATACACACACACTCTTTCTCTCACACACACACGCACATACACGCTCACTAACTCACACACACAGACACGATCACTAACTCGTCCACACACACACACACTTTCTCTTTCATACACACACATACACGTTCACTAACACACACACACACACACGCACATACTCACACACACACACACTAACTCTTTCATACACACACATACACGTTCACTAACACACACACACACACACACACACACGCACAAACACGCTCACTAACACACACACACACTAACTCGTTCACACACACTCTTTCTCTTACACACACACACACACGCACATACGTGCACACTAACATAAGTACATAAGTGTACACTAACACACACACTCAAGCACACACACAGACACACAGACACGCTCACTAACACACACACACACACACACACACTAATTCGTTCACACACACACACTCTCTCTTTCACACACACACACACACACACACACGCACAGACACGCTCACTAACACACACTAACTCGTTCACACACACACACTCTCTCTTACACACACACACACACACACACACGCACAGACACGCTCACTAACACACACACACACACAGACACGCTCACTAACACACACACACACACGCACAGACACGCTCACTAACACACACACACACACACTAACTCGCTCTCACACACTCACTAACTCACTCACACACACACACACACACACACACACACACACAAACTCGCTCACACACACACAGACTCACACACACTCACTCTCACACACACTCACTAACTCTCACACACACACACACGCAGACATGCTCACTAACTCACACACACGCACAGACATGCTCACTAACTCTCACACACACACACACACACACACACACTCATGCACATACTCACAAATGCACACTCACACACCCACACACAAACTCGCTCACACACATACACTCAATTACATACACTCACAAATGCACACATTCACACACACACACTAACTCGCTCACACACACACACACACTCACAAATGCACACACTCACACACACTAACTTGCTCACACACACACACACACACAGACTCACACACACACTCACTAACTCACACACACACACACACACACTCAATTACATACACTCACAAATGCACACATTCACACACACACACTAACTCGCTCACACACACACACACACACACTCACAAATGCACACACTCACACACACTAACTTGCTCACACACACACAGACTCACACACACTCACTAACTCACACACGCACAGACATGCTCACTAACTCACACACACACTAATTCTCTCACACACACACATACACACACACACACACACACACACACTCATGCACATACACTCACAAATGCACACACTCACACTAACTCGCTCACACACACACTCAAGTTTACAGTGTTTAGAGTTTACAAGTGTATAAATTGATGAGTTATAAGTGTACGAGTTTAGAGTTTATAAGTTTAAATGAGTCTTAAGAGTTCAGTTTATAGTTTAAATGAGTCTAAGAGTTCAAAGTTTATTAATTTATGAGTTAATTAGTTTATAAGTGTGTTAATTCAAAGTTTATTAGTTTAAATGAGTCTCAATGGCTCATATAGTATATAGAATGGCAGTTTGATTTAGTCTAGGGTTTCAAGGGATTTTGATTTGAATTTTTGACAGTTGGGGAGTTTGAAAATCTGAAAATTCCGCAATGTTAAGTCAATGGGAGTTTTTCCGAGTTTTGATCGTCATTTTTAGGAAAACCGTAAGTCCGATCAGTTTGAAAAGACAGAGCAACTAACTTCAGAATAGGTCAAAGGTCTGAGCCGAGTTTGGAGTATGTGGAGTTAACGGTCTAGGCCGCATTAAAGTCAACAGTTTTCTAAGAAGAATAATAATAATAATAATAATAATAATAATAATAATAAGTTTAAATAGGATTTCAGTAAGTTGGCTCTCACAAGCCAACTTAACTAGAAAAAGTTCGTCGAGACAAACTTTAAGTTGGCTTGTGAAAGTTTGGACCAATAAGTTTAAAGAAGTTTAAAGTAGTTTGAAGTTGAAAGTAGTTTATAGTTTAAATTAGTTTAAATTAGTTTAAATTAGTTTAAAGTTAAAAATATTTAAAGTAGTTTCTAGTTTAAAGTAGTTTAAAGTTTAACTTAGTTTAAAGTTTAAAGTAGTTTAAAGTTTCAAATAGTTTAAAGTAGTTTCTAGTTTAAAGTAGTTTCAAGTTTAAAGTAGTTTAAAGTTTAAAATAGTTTAAAGTAGTTTCTAGTTTAATGTAGTTTCTAGTTTAAAGTTTAACTTAGTTTAAAGTTTAAAATAGTTTAAAGTAGTTTAAAGTAAAGTCGCTAGGTTGTTTCTAGTGGGTTGCTAAGGTGTTTGCTAGCGTACTCTAAGGTATTTTGGGTGGCTGCTAGGGTGTTTTGGGTGGTTGCTAGGGTGTTGCTAGGGTGTTCTAAGGTATTTTGGGTGGTTGCTAGGATGTTCTGGGTGGTTGCTAGGGTGTTCTAAGGTATTTTGGGTGGTTGCTAGGGTGTTCTGGGTTGTTGCTAGGGTGTTCTAAGGTATTTTGGTTGGTTGCTATGGTGTTGCTAGGGTGTTCTAAGGTATTTGGGGTGGTTGCTAGGGTGTTGCTAGGGTTTTCTAAGGTATTTTGGTTGTTTGCTATGGTGTTGCTAGGGTGTTCTAAGGTATTTTGGGTGGTTGCTAGGGTGTTCTGTGTGGTTGCTAGGGTGTTCTAAGGTATTTTGGTTGGTTGCTATGGTGTTGCTAGGTTGTTCTAAGGTATTTTGGGTGGTTGCTAGGGTGTTGCTAGGGTGTTGCTAGGGTGTTCTAAGGTATTTTGGGTGGTTGCTAGGGTGTTCTCGGTGGTTGCTAGGGTGTTCTAATGTATTTTGGTTGGTTGCTATGGTGTTGCTAGGGTGTTCTAAGGTATTTTGGGTGGTTGCTAGGGTGTTGCTAGGGTGTTCTAAGGTATTTTGGTTGGTTGCTAGGGTGTTGCTAGGGTGTTCTGAGGTATTTTGGGTGGTTGCTATGGTGTTGCTAGGGTGTTCTAAGGTATTTTGGGTGGTTGCTAGGGTGTTGCTAGGGTGTTCTAAGGTATTTTGGTTGGTTGCTATGGTGTTGTTAGGTTGTTCTAAGGTATTTTGGGTGGTTGCTAGGGTGTTGCTAGGGTGTTCTAAGGTATTTTGGGTGGTTGCTAGGGTGTTCTTGGTGGTTGCTAGGGTGTTCTAATGTATTTTGGTTGGTTGCTATGGTGTTGCTAGGGTGTTCTAAGGTATTTTGGGTGGTTGCTAGGGTGTTGCTAGGGTGTTCTAAGGTATTTTGGTTGGTTGCTAGGGTGTTGCTAGGGTGTTCTAAGGTATATTTGGTGGTTGCTATGGTGTTGCTAGGGTGTTCTAAGGTATTATGGTTGGTTGCTATGGTGTTGCTAGGGTGTTCTAAGGTATTATGGTTGGTTGCTATGGTGTTGCTAGGGTGTTCTAAGGTATTTTGGTATATAAACACACTAACTCGTTTACACACACACTTTCTCTTTCACACACACGCACAGACACGCTCACTAACTCACACACACATACACACTCACGCACACACACTCACTCACACACACACACACACACACACACACACACAGTCACACACAGACTCACTCACTCGCTCACACACTCACTCACTTACACACTCAGAGTTTATATGAGTTTAGAGTTTTTAAGTTTTAATGGAGTAAATTTTGTCATTTGAAGTTTAAATTAGTTTAAAGTTTAAATTAGTTTGAAGATTAAAGTTTAAATTAGTTTGAAGTTTAATTTAGTTTGAAGTTTAAAATAGTTTGAAGTTGATAGACGAGTTTCAATGAGTCTCAATGGCTCATATAGTATATAGAATGGCAGTTTGATTTAGTCTAGGGTTTCAAGGGATTTTGATTTGAATTTTTGACAGTTGGGGAGTTTGAAAATCTGAAAATTCCGCAATGTTAAGTCAATGGGAGTTTTTCCGAGTTTTGATCGTCATTTTTAGGAAAACCGTAAGTCCGATCAGTTAGAAAAGACATAGCAACTAACTTCAGAACAGTCCAAAGGTCTGAGCCGAGTTTGGAGTATGTAGAGTTAACGGTCTAGGCCGCATTAAAGTCAACAGTTTTCTAAGAAGAATAATAATAATAATAATAAGTTTAAATAGGATTTCAGTAAGTTGGCTCTCACAAGCCAACTTAATAATAAGTTTAAATAGGATTTCAGTAAGTTGGCTCTCACAAGCCAACTTAATAAGTTTAAATAGGATTTCAGTAAGTTGGCTCTCACAAGCCAACTTAATAAGTTTAAATAGGATTTCACTAAGTTGGCTCTCACAAGCCAACTTAATAAGTTTAAATAGGATTTCAGTAAGTTGGCTCTCACAAGCCAACTTAATAAGTTTAAATAGGATTTCACTAAGTTGGCTCTCACAAGCCAACTTAATAAGTTTAAATAGGATTTCACTAAGTTGGCTCTCACAAGCCAACTTAATAAGTTTAAATAGGATTTCAGTAAGTTGGCTCTCACAAGCCAACTTAACTAGAATGTACATTTCCTGAAGAAAATGTGAAGTGGTGCTTGCAGTGGCAAAACTCGCCGCTCGGTTGCTAGAGTGTGGGACGTGATTGCATACGAGCCAACAACCATGTCTGTACTATGTTCTGGTGCAAAGATATGGCTTATTCATGTTGTTCAGGTGGTTGCTAGGGTGTTCTAGGGTATTTTGGGTGGTTGCTATGGTGATGCTAGGCAGTTGCTAGGGTATTTTGGGTGGTTGCTAGGACGTTGCTAGGCGGTTGCTAGGGTATTGTGGGTTGTTGCTTGGACGTTGCTAGGCGGTTGCTAGGGTATTCTGGGTGGATGCTAGGCGGTTGCTAGGGTGATGCTAGGTGGTTGCTAGTGTGTTCTGGGTGGTTGCTAGGGCATTGCTAGGGTGTTTTGGGCATTTGCTAGGGCGTTGCTAGGCAGTTGCTAGGGTGTTCTGGGTGGTTGCTAGGGTGTTGCTAGGCAGTTCTGGGTGGTTGCTAGGCGGTTGCTAGGGTATTGTGGGTGGTTGATAGGGTATTCTGGGTGGTTGCTAGGCGGTTGCTAGGGTGTTCTGGGTGGTTGTTAGGGCGTTGCTAGGTGTTGCTAGGGTATCCTGGGTGGTTGCTAGGTGATTGCTAGGGTGTTCTGGGTGCTTGCTAGGGCGTTGCTAGGCAGTTGCTAGGGTATCCTGGGTGGTTGCTAGGGTAATCTGGGTGGTTGCTAGGGCGTTGCTAGGCGGTTGCTAGGGTGTTCTGGGTGGTTGCTAGGCGGTTGCTAAGGTGTTCTGGGTTGTTGCTAGGGCGTTGCTTGGTAGTTGCTAGGGTGTTCTGGGTGGTTGCTAGGGTAATCTGGGTGGTTGATATGGTGTTACTAGGTGGTTGGTAGTTGTCAAAGATGGTTACTATGGAGTTTGTAGCATTTTATTGGCATGATTTAACACTTAGCTAATCAATATTAGCATGTAGCTATTCACTGCTAGCATGTGTAGCATGTAGCAAGTCCTGTTTGCTAGCATGAGTCAAAAGAGCCAACCCCCATCTCTATATGATGTTCTGATTCAGAGATATTGGTCTTGCAAAACGGTTGCTAGGGTACTATGTTTGGTTGCTAAGGAGTGGCTTGGCAGCTGCCAATCATGAAGCTCCAAAGTCAATGTGAATGTATAAACCAACCCCCATCTCTATGCGATGTTTTGATGCAGAGATATAGGTCTTGCAAAATGGTTGCTAGGGTACTCTGTTTGGTTGCTAGGGAGTGTCTTGGCAGCTACCAATCATGAAACTCCAAAGGCTGATTGTCAGTGTGAAAAATATAAACCAACCCCCATCTCTTTAAGATGTTGTGATGCAGAGATGTAGGTCTTGCAAAATGGTTGCTAGGGTACCCTGATTGGTTGCTATGGAGTTGATTGGCAGCTGCCAGTGATGAATCTCTAAAGGCTTCTTGTCACTATGAATGATATAAACTAACTCCCACGCCTCTGTGACATTCAGAATGGAAAATATCCCTTTCTAGAATTTTGTTGCTAAGCAGCTCGACAATGGTTGCTAGGGAGGGGCTAGGAAGTGTTGAGGTGATTCATGATTGGCTGTTCGCTGCCCCGAGTCAAACGAGACCACCCTCGTGTTTCAATGACACTTCTATCCGGAGATATCCTTTTGATCTCTTTCAATGGAAGTCTATGGAACTTGTTGCTAAGGTGCATTAAATGGTTGCTAGGGCGTGGCTTAATAACTTCACAATGATCCTGAGAGACTGATTTGTCGTCTGAGTAAAATGAGTCTGCCCCCTTGTCTCTATGACACTGTGATCCAGAGCTATGTTCAATACAAAATCCCTATGCAATTTACCATAGTAGGAGAAACGCATGTGTTTCATGGGACGGCCTTCGCCATAGTAAGTCAATGGGGAAACTTTGGGGGCCTCTTGTCCCCCAGGGGTGCAACTTTTACCCCATGGTGAGGTATGTTCTTACAGAGCCTGCCAGCCTCTTCAAATGTGGTAAATTACAAGTTTCGTCAAATTACTACGAGTCGTCAAAGTTTGTGGCAATGTTAAGTCAATGGGATTTTTTTTACCCAATTATTTGCCCCTGGGGCGAACACCGTACCCCCCATCGCTAAGAAAAGTCACAGCACACCTCTCCTCAATAATCCGCTCAATTTGACGCCTCAATCAGGGGTCTGTTATGTCGGCGTGTATTTTTTAACAGATGATTACTATGGAGTTTTTAAAAGGAGTTTTTATAGAGTTTTTATAGAGTTATTTTATTTAGTTTTTATAGAGTTTTTATAGATTTATTTAGTATGGAAAGAAATAAAGTTAATTAAAAAGAAAGAAAGAAAGATAGATTAGTTAGAAAGAAAGATTGAAAGATAGATAGATTAGTTAGAAAGAAAGAAAGATAGCTTAGTTAGAAAGAAAGATAGAAATATAGATAGATTAGTTAGAAATAAAGAAAGTTAATTAAAAAGAAAGAAAGAAAGATAGATTAGTTAGAAAGAAAGATAGATAGAAAGATAGATAGATTAGTTAGAAAGAAAAAGAAAGTTAATTAAAAAGATAGAAAGAATGAAAGATTAGTTAGAAAGAAAGAAAGAAAGAAAAAAGATTAGTGAGAAAGAAAGATAGATTAGTTAGAAGGAAAGAAAGATAGATTAGTTAGAAAGAAAGAAAAAAAGATTAGTTAGAAAGAAAGAAAGAAAGATAGATTAGTTAGAAAAAAAGAAAGAAAAAAAGATTAGTAAGAAAGAAAGAAAGATAGATTAGTTAGAAAGAAAAAAGGAAAGAAAGATAGATTAGTAAGAAAGAAAGAAAGAAAGCTAGATTAGTAAGAAAGAAAGAAAGATTGATTAGTAAGAAAGATAGATAGATTAGTTAGAAAGAAAGAAAAAAAGATTAGTAAGAAAGATAGATTAGTTAGAAACAAAGAAAGAAAGAAAGATAGATTAGTTAGAAAGAAAGAAAGAAAAAAGATTAGTAAGAAAAAAGATAGATTAGTTAGAAAGAAAGAAAGATTAGTAAGAAAGAAAGAAAGATAGATTAGTAAGAAAGAAAGAAAGATTGATTCGTAAGAAAGATAGAAAGAAAGATAGATTAGTTAGAAAGAAAGATTAGTTAGAAAGAAAGAATGAAAGATTAGTTAGAAAGAAAGAAAGAAAGAAAGAAAGATTATTTAGAAAGAAAAAGATAGTTTAGTTAGAAAGAATGAAAGATAGATTATTTAGAAAGAATGAAATATAGATTATTTAGAAAGAATGAAAGATAGATTATTTAGAAAGAAAGAAAGAAAGATATATAGATTAGTTAGAAAGAAAGAAATATAGATAAGTTAGAAAGAAAGAAAGAAAGAAAGATAGATTAGTTAGAAAGAAAAAGAAAGATAGATTAGTTAGAAAGAAAGAATGAAAGATATATTAGTTCAAAAGAAAGAAAGATAGATTAGTTAGAAAGAAAGAAAGAAAGAAAGAAAGATAGATAGATTAGTTAGAAAGAAAGATAGAAATATAGATAGATTAGTTAAAAAGAAAGAAAGAAAAAAAGATTAGTTAGAAAGAAAGAAAGATAGATTAGTTAGAAAGAAAGAAAGAAAGATAGATTAGAAAGATAGATAGATTAGTTAGAAAGAAAGTTAATTAAAAAGAAAGAAAGAAAGATAGATTAGTAAGAAAGAAAGAAAGATTGATTAGTAAGAAAGAAAGAAAGATAGATTAGTAAGATAGAAAGAGAGATAGATTAGTTAGAAAGAAAGATAAGTTAGAAAGAATGAAAGATAGATTAGTTAGAAAGAAAGATTAGTTAGAAAGATAGATTAGTTAGAAAGAAAGATTAGTTAGAAAGAAAGAAAGAAAGAAAGATTAGTTAGAAAGAAAGATTAGTTAGAAAGAAAGAAAGATAGATTAGTTAGAAAAATAGATTAGTTAGAAAGAAAGAATGAAAGATAGATTAGTTAGAAAGAAAGAATGAAAGATAGATTAGTTAGAAAGAAAGAAAGATAGATTAGTTAGAAAGAAAGATAGATTAGTTAGAAAGAAAGAAAGATATATAGATTAGTTAGAAAGAAAGAAATATAGATAAGTTAGAAAGAAAGAAAGAAAGATAGATTAGTTAGAAAGAAAAAGAAAGATAGATTAGTTAGAAAGAAAGAATGAAAGATAGATTAGTTAGAAAGAAAGAAAGATAGATTAGTTAGAAATAAAGAAAGATAGATTAGTTAGAAAGAAAGAAAGATAGATTAGTTAGAATGATAGATTAGTTAGAAAAAAAGAAAAATAGATTAGTTAGAAAGAAAGATAGATTAGTTAGAATGATAGATTAGTTAGAAAAAAGAAAGATAGATTAGTTAGAAAGAAAGATAAATTAGTTAGAAAGAAAGATAGATTAGTTAAAAAACAAAGAAAGATAGATTTGTTAGAAAGAAAGATAGATTAGTTAGAAATAGAGATTAGTTAGAAAGAAAGAAAGATAGATTAGTTAGAAAGAAAGAAAGATAGATTATTTAAAAAACAAAGAAAGATGGATTTGATAGAAAGATAGATTAGCTAGAAAGATAGATTAGTTAGAAAAAAGAAAGATAGATTATTTAGAAAGAAAGAAAGATAAATTAGTTAGAAAGTAAGATAGATTAGTTAGAAAGAAAGATAAGTTAGATAGATAGATAGATAGATAGATAGATAGATAGATAGATAGATAGATAGATAGATAGATAGATAGATAGATTAGTTAGAAAGAAATAGTTAGAAAGATGGACAGATAGATAGATAGATAGATAGATAGATAGATAGATAGATAGATAGATAGATAGATAGATAGATAAAGTAAGATAGATTAGTTAGAAAGAAAGATAAGTTAGATAGATAGATAGATAGATAGATAGATAGATAGATAGATAGATAGATTAGTTAGAAAGATGGATAGATAGATAGATAGATAGATAGATAGATAGATAGATAGATAGATAGTTTATTAGTACATATAGAATTTTAGTTTGAGTGTAGGGCTTCAGGGAGTTTAGATTTGAGTTTATTTGGTGTGCGCTACTGGGCCACCGTAGTCTTGGCTCAATTTGAACTTTTGCAATGAAAGTCAATGGGAGTTTTATGATTTTTAATATTAATTTTTAAGAAATCTGAAAGTCAAATCAGTTTGAAAAGATATAGCAACTAACTTCAGAACAGTCTGAAGATCTGAGCCGAGTTTGGAGTTTGTAGAGTTAAAGCTCTTGGAGGAGTTAGAGTCAACAGTTTCTAAGAAGAATAATAATAATAACTAGAAAAAGTTCGTCGAGACAAACTTTAAGTTGGCTTGTGAAAGTTTGGACCAATAAGTTTAAAGTTTAATTAGTTTATAGTTTAGTAAGAAAGAAAGAAAGATAGATTAGTTAGAAATAAAAAAGGAAAGAAAGATAGATTAGTAAGAAAGAAAGAAAGAAAGATAGATTAGTGAGATAGATTAGTTAGAAAGAAAGAAAGAAAAAAAGATTAGTGAGAAAGAAAGATAGATTAGTTAGAAAGAAAGAAAGAAAGAGATTAGTTAGAAAGAAAAAGAAAGATAGATTAGTTAGAAAGAAAGAAAGATGGATTAGTTAGAAAGAAAGAAAGAAAGAAAGAAAGAAAGTTAATTAAAAAGAAAGAAAGAAATATAGATTAGGTAGAAAGAAAGATAGAAAGATAGATAGATTAGTTAGAAAGAAAGAAAGGAAGAAAGTTAATTAAAAAGAAAGACAGAAAGATTAGTTAGAAAGATAGATTAGTTAGAAAGAAAGAAAGGAAGAAAGTTAATTAAAAAGAAAGAAAGAAAGATTAGTTAGAAAGATAGATTAGTTATAAAGAAAGTAAGAAAGAAAAAAAGATTAGTAAGAAAGAAAGATAGATTAGTTAGAAAGAAAGAAAGAAAGAAAGAAAGAAATATAGATAAGTTAGAAAGAAAGAAAGATAGATTAGTTAGAAAGAAAAAGAAAGATAGATTAGTTAGAAAGATAGATTAGTTAGAAAGAAAGAAAGAAATAAAGTTAATTAAAAAGAAAGAAAGAAAGATAGATAGATTAGTTAGGAAGAAAGAAAGAAAAAAAGATTAGTAAGAAAGAAAGAAAGATTAGTTAGAAAGAAAGAAAGATAGATTAGTTAGAAAGAAAAAGAAAGATAGATTAGTTAGAAAGAAAGAAAGAAAAAAAGATTAGAAAGAAAGATAGATTAGTAAGAAAGAAAGAAAGAAAGATAAATTAGTAAGAAAGAAAGAAAGATTGATTAGTAAGAAAGATAGAAAGATAGATAGATTAGTAAGAAAGAAAGAAAGAAAGATAAATTAGTAAGAAAGAAAGAAAGATTGATTAGTAAGAAAGATAGAAAGATAGATTGATTAGTTAGAAAGAAAGAAAGATAGATTAGTTAAAGAAAGAAAGAAAGAAAGAAAGTTAATTAAAAAGAAAGAAAGAAAGATAGATTAGGTAGAAAGAAAGATAGAAAGATAGATAGATTAGTTAGAAAGAAAGAAAGAAAGTTAATTAAAAAGAAAGAAAGAAAGATTAGTTAGAAAGATAGATTAGTTAGAAAGAAAGAAAGAAAAAATGATTAGTAAGAAAGAAAGATAGATTAGTTAGAAAGAAAGAAAGAAAGAAAGAAATATAGATAAGTTAGAAAGAAAAAAAGATTAGTTAGAAAGAAAGAAAGAAAGATAGATTAGTTAGAAAAAAAGAAAGAAAAAAAGATTAGTAAGAAAGAAAGAAAGATAGATTAGTTAGAAAGAAAAAAGGAAAGAAAGATAGATTAGTAAGAAAGAAAGATAAATTAGTAAGAAAGAAAAAAAGATTGATTAGTAAGAAAGATAGAAAGATAGATAGATTAGTTAGAAAGAAAGAAAAAAAGATTAGTGAGAAAGAAAGATAGATTAGTTAGAAAGA
>JAULUF010000014.1:15057500-15060000 GCA_031834385.1 Semotilus atromaculatus
GTATTTTGGGTGGTTGCTATGGTGTTGCTAGGGTGTTCTAAGGTATTTTGGTTGGTTGCTATGGTGTTGCTAGGGTGTTCTAAGGTATTTTGGTATACACACACACACTAACTCATTTACACACACACGCACAGACACGCTCACTAACTCACACACACATACACACTCACGCACACACACTCACTCACACACACACACACACACACACACACTCTTTCTCTCTCACACACACACACACACACACACACAGTCACACACACAGACTCACTCGCTCACACACTCACTCACTTACACACTCAGAGTTTATATGAGTTTAGAGTTTATAAGTTTTAATGAAGTAAATTTAGTCATTTGAAGTTTAAATTATTTTAAAGTTTAAATTAGTTTGAAGATTAAAGTTTAAATTAGTTTGAAGTTTAATTTAGTTTTTGAAGTTTAAAATAGTTTGAAGTTGATAGATAGATGAGTTTCAATGAGTCTCAATGGCTCATATAGTATATAGAATGGCAGTTTGATTTAGTCTAGGGTTTCAAGGGATTTTGATTTGAATTTTTGACAGTTGGGGAGTTTGAAAATCTGAAAATTCCGCAATGTTAAGTCAATGGGAGTTTTTCCGAGTTTTGATCGTCATTTTTAGGAAAACCGTAAGTCCGATCAGTTTGAAAAGACAGAGCAACTAACTTCAGAATAGGTCAAAGTTCTAGTCTGAGTTTGGAGTTTGTAGAGTTAAAGCTCTAGGAGGAGATAGAGTCAACAGTTTTCTAAGAAGAATAATAATAATAACTAGAAAAAGTTTGTCGAGACAAACTTTAAGTTGGCTTGTGAAAGTTTGGACCAATAAGTTTAAAGAAGTTTAAAGTTTAAATTAGTTTAAAGTTAAATTAGTTTATAGTTTAGTAAGAAAGAAAGAAAGATAGATTAGTTAGAAAGATAGAACGATAGACAGATTAGTTAGAAAGAAAGAAAGAACGATAATTAAAAAGAAAGAAAGAATGAAAGATTAGTTAGAAAGATTAGTTAGAAAGATAAATTAGTTTGAAAGATAGAACGATAGACAGATTAGTTAGAACGAAAGAAAGAACGATAATTAAAAAGAAAGAAAGAATGAAAGATTAGTTAGAAAGATTAGTTAGAAAGATAAATTAGTTTGAAAGATAGATTAGTTTGAAAGAAAGAAAGATTAGTTAGAAAGAAAGATAAAAGAAAAAATATTAGGTAGAAAGATAGATAAAAAATTAGTTAGAAAGAAAGGAATCGATTAGTTAGAAAAGAAGAAAGTAAAAAGAAAGAAAGATTAGTTAGAAAGAAAGAAAGAAAGAAAGAAAGAAAGAAAGATTAGTTAGAAAGAAAGAAAGAAAGAAAGAAAGAAAGAAAGAAAGAAAGAAAGAAAGAAAGAAAGATTAGTTAGAAAGACAGAAAGATAGATAAGTCAGAAAGAAAGAAAGAAAGATTAGTTAGAAAGAAAAAGAAAGATAATTTAGTTAGAAAGAAAGAAAGATAGATAAATTAGAAAGAAAGAAAGAAAGAAAGAAAGAAAGAAAGATTAGTTAGAAAGAAAGAAAGAAAGAAAGATAGATTAGTTAGAAAGAAAGAAAGTTAGATTAGTTAGAAAGAAAGAAAGATATATAGATTAGTTAGAAAGAAGGAAATATAGAGAAGTTAGAAAGAAAGAAAGATAGATTCGTTAGAAAGAAAAAGAAAGATAGATTAGTTAGAAAGAATGAAAGATAGATTAGTTAGAAAGAAAGAAAGATGGATTAGTTAGAAAGAAAGATAGAAAGAAAGATAGAAAAAAAGATTAGTAAGAAAGAAAGATAGATTAGTTAGAAAGAAAAAAGAAAAAAGATTAGTTAAAGAAAGAAAGAAAGACAGATTAGTAAGAAAGGAAGATTGATTGATTAGTAAGAAAGATAGAAAGATAGATAGATTAGTTAGAAAGAAAGAAAGAAAGAAAGAAAGAAAGAAAGAAAGAAAGAAAGAAAGAAAGTTAATTAAAAAGAAAGAAAGAAAGAAAGTTAATTAAAAAGACAGAAAGAAAGAGTAGTTAGAAAGAAAGAAAGAAAAAAGATTAGTAAGAAAGAAAGAAAGATAGATTAGTTAGAAAGAAAGAAAGATAGATTAGTTAGAAAGAAAGATAGATTAGTATGAGAAAGAAAGAGATTAGTAAGAAAGAAAGATTGATTAGTAAGAAAGATAGAAAGATAGATAGATTAGTTAGAAAGAAAGAAAGAAAAATGATTATTAAGAAAGAAAGATAGATTAGTTCGAAAGAAAGAAAGAAAAAAAGATTAGTAAGAAAGAAAGAAAGAAAAAAGATTAGTAAGAAAGAAAGAAAGATAGATTAGTTAGAAAGAAAGAAAGACAGATAGATTAGTAAGAAAGAAAGAAAGATAGATTAGTTAGAAAGAAAGAAAGAAATGTTAGGAAAAAAGAAAGAATAGTTAGAAAGAAAGAAAGAAAGAAAGAAAGAAAGAAAGATGGATTAGTTAGAAAGAAAAGA
>JAULUF010000014.1:15070000-15087500 GCA_031834385.1 Semotilus atromaculatus
AGATAGATTAGTTAGAAAGAAAGAAAGATTAGTTAGAAAGAAAGAAAGAAAGATTAGTTAGAAAGAAAGAAAGAAAGAAAGATTAGTTAGAAAGAAAAAGAAAGATAGTTTAGTTAGAAAAAAAGAATGAAAGATAGATTAGTTAGAAAGAAAGAAAGAAAGAAAGAAAGAAAGATATATAGATTAGTTAGAAAAAAATATAGATAAGTTAGAAAGAAAGAAAGAAAGAAAGATAGATTAGTTAGAAAAAAATATAGATAAGTTAGAAAGAAAGAAAGAAAGAAAGATAGATTAGTTAGAAAGAAAAAGAAAAATAGATTATTTAGAAAGAAAGAATGAAAGATAGATTAGTTAGAAAGAAAGAAAGATTAGTTAGAAAGAAAGAAAGAAAGATAAATTAGTTAGAAAGAAAGAAAGATTAGTTAGAAAGAAAGAAAGAAAGATTAGTTAGAAAGAAAGAAAGATATATAGATTAGTTAGTAAGAAAGAAAGAAAGATAGATTAGTACGAAAGAAAGATAGATTAGTAAGAAAGAAAGAAAGATTGATTAGTAAGAAAGATAGAAAGAAAGATAGATTAGTTAAAAAGAAAGATTAGTTAGAAAGAAAGAATGAAAGATAGATTAGTTAGAAAGAAAGAAAGAAAGAAAGATTAGTTAGAAAGAAAAAGAAAGATAGTTTAGTTAGAAAGAAAGAATGAAAGATAGATAAGTTAGAAAGAAAGAAAGAAAGAAAGATATATAGATTAGTTAGAAAGAAAGAAATATAGATAAGTTAGAAAGAAAGAAAGATAGATTAGTTAGAAAGAAAAAGAAAGATAGATTAGTTAGAAAGAAAGAATGAAAGATAGATTAGTTAGAAAGAAAGAAAGATAGATTAGTTAGAAAGAAAGAAAGAAAGAAAGATAAATTAGTTAGAAAGAAAGAAAGATAGATTAGTTAGAAAGAAAGAAAGATTAGTTAGAAAGAAAGAAAGATTAGTTAGAAAGAAAGAAAGATATATAGATTAGTTAGAAAGAAAGAAAGAAAGAAAGAAAGATTAGTTAGAAAGAAAGATATATAGATTAGTTAGAAAGAAAGATAGATAGATTAGTTAGAAAGAAAAAGAAAGATAGATTAGTTAGAAAGAAAGAATGAAAGATAGATTAGTTAGAAAGATAGATTAGTTAGAAAGAAAGATAAGTTAGATAGATAGATAGATAGATAGATAGATAGATAGATAGATTAGTTAGATAGATTAGTTAGAAAGAAAGAAATAGATAGAAAGATAGATAGTTAGAAAGATGGATAGATAGATAGATAGATAGATAGATAGATAGATAGATAGATAGATAGATAGATAGATAGATTAGTTAGAAAGAAAGAAATAGATAGAAAGATAGATAGTTAGAAAGATGGATAGATAGATAGATAGATAGATAGATAGATAGATAGATAGATAGATAGATAGATAGATAGATTAGTTAGATAGATTAGTTAGAAAGAAAGTAAGATAGATTAGTTAGAAAGAAAGATAAGTTAGATAGATAGATAGATAGATAGATAGATAGATAGATAGATAGATAGATAGATAGATTAGTTAGAAAGAAAGAAATAGATAGAAAGATAGATAGTTAGAAAGATGGATAGATAGATAGATAGATAGATTAGTTAGAAAGAAAGATAAGTTAGATAGATAGATAGATAGATAGATAGATAGATAGATAGATTAGTTAGAAAGAAAGAAATAGATAGAAAGATAGATAGTTAGAAAGATGGATAGATAGATAGATAGATAGATTAGTTAGAAAGAAAAAAATAGATAGAAAGATAGATAGTTAGAAAGATGGATAGATAGATGGATAGATAGATAGATAGATAGATAGATAGATAGATAGATAGATAGATAGATAGATAGATAGATAGATAGATAGAAGTTTATTAGTACATATAGAATTGTAGTTTAATTGAGTCTAGGGCTTCAGGGAGTTTAGATTTGAGTTTATTTGGTGTGCGCTACTGGGCCACCGTAGTCTTGGCTCAATTTGAACTTTTGCAATGAAAGTCAATGGGAGTTTTATGATTTTTAATATTAATTTTTAAGAAATCTGAAAGTCAAATCAGTTTGAAAAGATATAGCAACTAACTTCAGAACAGTCCAAAGGTCTGAGCCGAGTTTGGAGTATGTAGAGTTAACGGTCTAGGCCGCATTAAAGTCAACAGTTTTCTAAGAAGAATAATAATAATAATAATAATAAGTTTAAATAGGATTTCAGTAAGTTGGCTCTCACAAGCCAACTTAATAATAATAAGTTTAAGTACAATATCAGTAAGTTGGCTCTCACAAGCCAACTTAATAATAATAAGTTTAAATAGGATTTCAGTAAGTTGGCTCTCACAAGCCAACTTAACTAGAAAAAGTTCGTCGAGACAAACTTTAAGTTGGCTTGTGAAAGTTTGGACCAATAAGTTTGAAGAAGTTTAAAGAAGTTTAAAGTTTAATTAGTTTATAGTTTAGTAAGAAAGAAAGAAAGATAGATTAGTTAGAAAGAAAGAAAGAAAAAAAGATTAGTAAGAAAGAAAGAAAGATAGATTAGTTAGAAAGAAAGAAAGAAAGAAAGAAAGAAAGAAAGAAAGAAAGAAAGAAAGAAAGATAGATTAGTTAGAAAGAAAGATAGATTAGTAAGAAAGAAAGAAAGAAAGAAATATAGATAAGTTAGAACGAAAGAAAGATAGATTAGTTAGAAAGAAAGAAAGAAAAAGATTAGTAAGAAAGAAAGATAGATTAGTAAGAAAGAAAGAAAGAAAGATAAATTAGTAAGAAAGAAAGAAAGATTGATTAGTAAGAAAGATAGAAAGATAGATAGATTAGTTAGAAAGAAAGAAAAAAAGATTAGTGAGAAAGAAAGATAGATTAGTTAGAAAGAAAGAAAGAAAGAAAGAAAGAGATTAGTTAGAAAGAAAAAGAAAGATAGATTAGTTAGAAAGAAAGAAAGATACATTAGTTAGAAAGATAGATTAGTTAGAAAGAAAGAAAAAAAGATTAGTAAGAAAGAAAGATAGATTAGAAAGATAGATTAGTTAGAAAGAAAGAAAGAAAGAGATTAGTTAGAAATAAAAAGAAAGATAGATTAGTTAGAAAGAAAGAAAGATAGATTAGTTGAAAGAAAGAAAGAAAGAAAGAAAGTTAATTAAAAAGAAAGAAAGATAGATTAGGTAGAAAGAAAGATAGAAAGATAGATAAATTAGTAGAAAGAAAGAAAAAAAGATTAGTTAGAAAGAAAGAAAGAAAGATAGATTAGTTGAAAAAAAGAAAGAAAAAAAGATTAGTAAGAAAGAAAGAAAGATAGATTAGTTAGAAAGAAAAAAGGAAAGAAAGATAGATTAGTAAGAAAGAAAGAAAGAAAGATAGATTAGTGAGAAAGATAGATTAGTTAGAAAGAAAGAAAGAAAGATAGATTAGTTAGAAAGAAAAAGAAAGATAGATTAGTTATAAAGAAAGAAAGATAGATTAGTTAGAAAGAAAGAAAGAAAAAAGATTAGTAAGAAAGAAAGATTAGTTAGAAAGAAAGAAAGAAAGAAAGAAAGATAGATTAGTTAGAAAGAAAAAGAAAGATAGATTAGTTAGAAAGAAAGAAAGTATATAGATTAGTTAGAAAGAAAAAGAAAAATAGATTAGTTAGAAAGAAAGAAAGAAATATAGATTAGTTAGAATGAAAGAAAGATAGATTTAGTTGGAAAGAAAAAGAAAGATAGATTAGTTAGAAAGAAAGAATGAAAGATAGATTAGTAAGAAATAAAGATAGATTAGTTAGAAAGAAAGATAGATTAGTAAGAAATAAAGAAAGATAGATTAGTTAGAAAGAAAGAAAGATTGATTAGTTAGAATGATAGATTAGTTAGAAAGAAAGAAAGATAGATTAGTTAGAAAGAAAGAAAGAAAGAAAGATAGATTAGTTAGAAAGAAAAAGAAAGATAGATTAGTTAGAAACAAAGAAAGATAGATTAGTTAGAAAGAAAGAAAGAAAGATTAGTTAGAAAGAAAGAAAGATATATAGATTAGTTAGAAAGAAAGAAAGAAAGAAAGATTAGTTAGAAAGAAAAAGAAAGATAGATTAGTTAGAAAGAAAGAATGAAAGATAGATTAGTAAGAAAAAAAGATAGATTAGTTAGAAAGAAAGATAGATTAGTAAGAAATAAAGAAAGATAGATTAGTTAGAAAGAAAGAAAGATTGATTAGTTAGAATGATAGATTAGTTAGAAAGAAAGATAGATTAGTTAGAATGATAGATTAGTTAGAAAAAAGAAAGATAGATTAGTTAGAAAGAAAGAAAGATAGATTAGTTAGAAAGAAAGATAGATTAGTTAGAATGATAGATTAGTTAGAAAAAAGAAAGATAGATTAGTTAGAAAGAAAGATAAATTAGTTAGAAAGAAAGATAGATTAGTTAAAAAACAAAGAAAGAGATTTGTTAGAAAGAAAGATAAATTAGTTAGAAAGAAAGATAGATTAGTTAAAAAACAAAGAAAGAGATTTGTTAGAAAGAAAGATAGATTAGTTAGAAAGATATATTAGTTAGAAAGAAAGAAAGATAGATTAGTTAGAAAGAAAGATAACTTAGTTAGAAAGAAAGAAAGATAGATTATTTTAAAAAACAAAGAAAGATGGATTTGATAGAAAGAAAGATAGATTAGCTAGAAAGATAGATTAGTTAGAAAAAAGAAAGATAGATTAGTTAGAAAGAAAGAAAGATAAATTAGTTAGAAAGTAAGATAGATTAGTTAGAAAGAAAGAAAGATAGATTATTTAAAAAACAAAGAAAGATGGATTTGATAGAAAGAAAGATAGATTAGCTAGAAAGATAGATTAGTTAGAAAAAAGAAAGATAGATTAGTTAGAAAGAAAGAAAGATAAATGAGTTAGAAAGTAAGATAGATTAGTTAGAAAGAAAGATAAGTTAGATATAGATAGGTAGATAGATAGATTAGTTAGATAGATTGGTTAGAAAGATGGATAGATAGATAGATAGATAGATAGATAGATAGATAGATAGATAGATAGATAGATAGATAGATAGATAGATAGATAGATAGATAGATAGATAAGTTAGAAAGAAAGATAAGTTAGATATAGATAGATAGATTAGTTAGATAGTTTAGTTAGAAAGATGGATAGATAGATAGATAGATAGATAGATAGATAGATAGATAGATAGATAGATAGATAGATAGATAGATGGATAGATAGATAAGTTTATTAGTACATATAGAATTGTAGTTTAATTGAGTCTAGGGCTTCAGGGAGTTTAGATTTGAGTTTATTTGGTGTGCACTACTGGGCCACCGTAGTCTTGGCTCAATTTGAACTTTTGCAATGAAAGTCAATGGGAGTTTTATGATTTTTAATATTAATTTGTAAGAAATCTGAAAGTCAAATCAGTTTGAAAAGATATAGCAACTAACTTCAGAACAGTCTGAAGATCTGAGCCGAGTTTGGAGTTTGTAGAGTTAACCCTCTGGGGTCTGAGGTGTTTTTAAGGCCTTTGAGGTGTTTTGACATGCTCTGACATTTGTGCTTATTTCAGCTACTTACAACATACCATTGGCCAACATGTAATTTGGCTGTATTCAGCACAAACTCTGCTACAATAATATGTGAGCAAAATAGATGTACATGTTTGCATTTTATAGAAAAAAAATATTATGCGTGGTTAGTAAGTTTTGGGAAAAAAATTGTCACCGCAATAAGGCCATATAACACATACTGAACAGTTGTCCACAAGACTTTTGAGTTACTATTCTTGTAGGCTAGAATTTTTACTACAAAATGATGTGAAAATCATTCTTACCACTCTTTCACAAACAACAATATAACAATTAAAATTTTGTAAGTCAGTTTTTGTGTCAGCACTGCTGTATGCGTGGGAGTGTCAATGGCCATGAATATTAATGAGATTCACACCAGGGGAGACAAAAGACACTCCCCCAAAGGCTAATGCCCCATCAATGTGCTGTGAGGCAACCTGAACAAAGAATGACAGGAGATGCAAAGGTTTGGTTTTTCAATCTGTTTTATTGTAATTCCTAGAACACATTACTATTTTTTATATTTGTAAAAATATTAAGCAGCACAACTGTTTTCAACATTGATTTTTTAAAAATAAATCATCATATCAGAATGATTTCTGAAGGATCATGTGACACTGAAGACTGAAGTAATGATGAATCACAGAACAACAGAACAACATTTTAAAATATACAGTTAGGCTATTTTAGACTGTAATACTATTTCACAATATTACTGGGTTTTTTGTTTGTTTGTTTTTTAATCAAATATACGCAGACGTGATGAGCATCAGAGACTTCTAAAACATTAAAAAAGTTTGCAAACTTTTGATGGATACCTGTATAAAATTCTACATATACCCATCCATTTATATTTGCTGATAACACAATCAAAGAAGCTGTATTATTATCATTATCAATCACTAATGGCCATGGATAAAAAAAAAGACAAAAAGTTTTTGTAATTTCACACAAGAATGGGTACTTGTATATTATGACGATGTAAACACAATTACATTTCATCTGTAAATATTACGTCTGTGCACTTACTCAGTATGATTCTCGATCGCACTGAGAACTGAATGACACGCGTGCTCCTCTGCGGTGCTGGAGAAGGAGAGCGTGATGCAGACACAATCCTACAACAACAACAAAAACTGTTAGCATACATAATCCAAAGTAAACTGTGGGCAATTAATGGGTATGGACGCACAACGTATATCTATTGATGGGCCATAGGACGGAGAAATATCTATTTATGGGCCATACACCGCGAGAATCTGCTGATGGGCCATAACGTATAGACCGCGAGCATTTAGAGCATTTCAAACATTTACACCTGTATTCACAATCATCTGTGCAGTATTTTAGCAGGATAAGCAGTGTCATAGGCTAACCAAAACAGAACATTTATATATAAAAATATAATGTCTAGTATTTAGACAGTATTTTACCGGAAGCTGAAATTTGCACTAAATCACATTATATTTAGGCTACACCTAAGCAGATATTCGCAAATAAGCTACATTACGCATAAGCTAATCAAAACTGAGTGAAATATATTTAATATACAAATGTTTAGAGAGTAACGTTATCATATTGAAAGTTTACACTTGAGCATGTACACGAATGTTATATTGTAAGGCAATACTAAGCAAAATATAGTCTGAAAACATGAGTTCTATATGATCAGAAAAATAATTATATAACACTAAACAATATAACACTTACTCCGAACTTGTATCCTCGGCGGGATCAATTCTCTCTTCAAAATGCAGCCGTTCGTCGTCTTGAGTTGCAATAATCTTCCTCTGAGGAAAAAAGGTGAATTCTTCCTCGCTGTACAGAATCATCTGGCGGCCTCTTTACCGGAGTAGCGTGCCCGCTGTGCCATCCTCAAAACGCGATGAACTATCAGCGAATCTCATGAAGAAATTTAGTGTTTTTATGGCATTGATCGGGGGCGTGTGCGATGCATATAGATCACCTAAACTATTTACATGTGAATAGCGCCGGGGGCGTGGCGGCCTCAACTCATTAAAAATAATGAGGGGAGAAAGAAAAAACTGGACCTCTCCTTGGTTTCAAACGGATTACATAAACTGTGAGTATTTGTTTTTTATATAAATTACTTCATTTAAAAGAAGAGAATTCAAGCTTCATAAAGAAAAATCTCTCGTGCCTGTGTGACAAGTATTCGCGGAGTTACAGTTAATCTTAGGACGTGTTTCAGAATGGACTTCACAGACAGAGAGAACGCAGAACTCGCATCATGTTCGTTTTTCTTTATTTGGCGAAAAGCACAACACTTTGTTTTTATTGCGAGTATCCACAAAAAAAATAGACACTTAACAGGATCTAATGATGTATAACACTTAAATGTAAGATCAAAATCAACAGAGTATTTTGAGTCTCTTTTGCACTGATAAGAAAAAAAGCGAGCAAATCATGCCGGCGTGATTTCAGACCCCAGAGGGTTAAAGCTCTTGGAGGAGTTAGAGTCAACAGTTTTCTAAGAAGAATAATAATAAGTTTAAATAGGATTTCAGTAAGTTGGCTCTCACAAGCCAACTTAACTAGAAAAAGTTCGTCGAGACAAACTTTAAGTTGGCTTGTGAAAGTTTGGACCAATAAGTTTGAAGAAGTTTAAAGAAGTTTAAAGTTTAATTAGTTTATAGTTTAGTAAGAAAGAAAAAAAGATAGATTAGTTAGAAAGAAAGAAAAAAAGATTAGTAAGAAAGAAAGAAAGAAAGAAAGAAAGAAAGATTAGTTAGAAAGAAAGATAGATTAGTAAGAAAGAAAGAAAGAAAGAAATATAGATAAGTTAGAAAGAAAGATAGATTAGTTAGAAAGAAAGAAAGAAAAAAATATTAGTTAGAAAGAAAGAAAGATAGATTAGTTAGAAAAAAAGAAAGAAAAAAAGATTAGTAAGAAAGAAAGAAAGATAGATTAGTTAGAAAGAAAAAAGGAAAGAAAGATAGATTAGTAAGAAAGAAAGAAAGAAAGAAAGAAAGATTAGTTAGAAAGAAAGATAGATTAGTAAGAAAGAAAGAAAGAAAGAAATATAGATAAGTTAGAAAGAAAGATAGATTAGTTAGAAAGAAAGAAAGAAAAAAATATTAGTTAGAAAGAAAGAAAGATAGATTAGTTAGAAAAAAAGAAAGAAAAAAAGATTAGTAAGAAAGAAAGAAAGATAGATTAGTTAGAAAGAAAAAAGGAAAGAAAGATAGATTAGTAAGAAAGAAAGAAAGAAAGATAAATTAGTAAGAAAGAAAAAAAGATTGATTAGTAAGAAAGATAGAAACATAGATAGATTAGTTAGAAAGAAAGAAAAAAAGATTAGTGAGAAAGAAAGATAGATTAGTTAGAAAGAAAGAAAGAAAGAGATTAGTTAGAAAGAAAGAAAGATAGATTAGTTAGAAAGAAAGAAAGAAAGAAAGTTAATTAAAAAGAAAGAAAGAAAGATAGATTAGGTAGAAAGAAAGATAGAAAGATAGATAGATTAGTTAGAAAGAAAGAAAGAAAGAAAGAAAGAAAAAAAGATTAGTTAGAAAGAAAGAAAGATAGATTAGTTAGAAAAAAAGAAAGAAAAAAAGATTAGTAAGAAAGAAAGAAAGATAGATTAGTTAGAAAGAAAAAAGGAAAGAAAGATAGATTAGTAAGAAAGAAAGAAAGAAAGATAAATTAGTAAGAAAGAAAGAAAGATTGATTAGTAAGAAAGATAGAAAGATAGATAGATTAGTTAGAAAGAAAGAAAGAAAAAAAGATTAGGGAGAAAGAAAGATAGATTAGTTAGAAAGAAAGAAAGAAATAAAGAGATTAGTTAGAAAGAAAAAGAAAGATAGATTAGTTAGAAAGAAAGAAAGATAGATTAGTTAGAAAGAAAGAAAGAAAGAAAGTTAATTAAAAAGAAAGAAAGAAAGATAGATTAGGTAGAAAGAAAGATAGAAAGATAGATAGATTAGTTAGAAAGAAAGAAAGAAAGAAAGAAAGAAAGAAAGAAAGTTAATTAAAAAGAAAGAAAGAAAGATTAGTTAGAAAGATAGATTAGTTAGAAAGAAAGAAAGAAAAAAAGATTAGGGAGAAAGAAAGATAGATTAGTTAGAAAGAAAGAAAGAAAGAAAGAAAGAAAGAGATTAGTTAGAAAGAAAAAGAAAGATAGATTAGTTAGAAAGAAAGAAAGATAGATTAGTTAGAAAGAAAGAAAGAAAGAAAGAAAGAAAGAAAGTTAATTAAAAAGAAAGAAAGAAAGATAGATTAGGTAGAAAGAAAGATAGAAAGATAGATAGATTAGTTAGAAAGAAAGAAAGAAAGAAAGAAAGTTAATTAAAAAGAAAGAAAGAAAGATTAGTTAGAAAGATAGATTAGTTAGAAAGAAAGAAAGAAAAAAAGATAAGAAAGAAAGATAGATTAGTTAGAAAGAAAGAAAGAAAGAGATTAGTTAGAAAGAAAAAGAAAGATAGATTAATTAAAGAAAGAAAGAAAGAAAGTTAATTAAAAAGAAAGAAAGAAAGATAGATTAGGTAGAAAGAAAGATAGAAAGATAGATAGATTAGTTAGAAAGAAAGAAAGAAAGTTAATTAAAAAGAAAGAAAGATTAGTTAGAAAGATAGATTAGTTAGAAAGAAAGAAAGAAAAAATGATTAGTAAGAAAGAAAGATAGATTAGTTAGAAAAAGAAAGAAAGAAAGAAATATAGATAAGTTAGAAAGAAAGAAAGATAGATTAGTTAGAAAGAAAGAAAAAAAGATTAGTCAGAAAGAAAGAAAGATAGATTAGTTAGAAAAAAAGAAAGAAAAAAAGATTAGTAAGAAAGAAAGATAGATTAGTTAGAAAGAAAGAAAAAAAGATTAGTTAGAAAGAAAGAAAGAAAGATAGATTAGTTAGAAAAAAAAGAAAGAAAAAAAGATTAGTAAGAAAGAAAGATAGATTAGTTAGAAAGAAAAAAGGAAAGAAAGATAGATTAGTAAGAAAGAAAGAAAGAAATATAGATTAGTGAGATTAGTTAGAAAGAAAGAAAGAAAGAGATTAGTTAGAAAGAAAAAGAAAGATAGATTAGTTAGAAAGAAAGAAAGATAGAATAGTTAGAAAGAAAGAAAGAAAGAAAGAAAGTTAATTAAAAAGAAAGAAAGAAATATAGATTAGGTAGAAAGAAAGATAGAAAGATAGATAGATTAGTTAGAAAGAAAAAAAGAAAGAGATTAGTTAGAAAGAAAAAGAAAGATAGATTAGTTAGAAAGAAAGAAAGATAGAATAGTTAGAAAGAAAGAAAGAAAGAAAGAAAGAAAGAAAGTTAATTAAAAAGAAAGAAAGAAATATAGATTAGGTAGAAAGAAAGATAGAAAGATAGATAGATTAGTTAGAAAGAAAGAAAGAAAGAAAGAAAGTTAATTAAAAAGAAAGAAAGAAAGATAGATTAGGTAGAAAGAAAGATAGAAAGATAGATAGATTAGTTAGAAAGAAAGAAAGAAAGAAAGAAAGAAAAAAAGATTAGTTAGAAAGAAAGAAAGATAGATTAGTTAGAAAAAAAGAAAGAAAAAAAGATTAGTAAGAAAGAAAGAAAGATAGATTAGTTAGAAAGAAAAAAGGAAAGAAAGATAGATTAGTAAGAAAGAAAGAAAGAAAGATAAATTAGTAAGAAAGAAAGAAAGATTGATTAGTAAGAAAGATAGAAAGATAGATAGATTAGTTAGAAAGAAAGAAAGAAAAAAAGATTAGGGAGAAAGAAAGATAGATTAGTTAGAAAGAAAGAAAGAAAGAAAGAGATTAGTTAGAAAGAAAAAGAAAGATAGATTAGTTAGAAAGAAAGAAAGATAGATTAGTTAGAAAGAAAGAAAGAAAGAAAGAAAGAAAGTTAATTAAAAAGAAAGAAAGAAAGATAGATTAGGTAGAAAGAAAGATAGAAAGATAGATAGATTAGTTAGAAAGAAAGAAAGAAAGAAAGAAAGAAAGAAAGAAAGTTAATTAAAAAGAAAGAAAGAAAGATTAGTTAGAAAGATAGATTAGTTAGAAAGAAAGAAAGAAAAAAAGATTAGGGAGAAAGAAAGATAGATTAGTTAGAAAGAAAGAAAGAAAGAAAGAGATTAGTTAGAAAGAAAAAGAAAGATAGATTAGTTAGAAAGAAAGAAAGATAGATTAGTTAGAAAGAAAGAAAGAAAGAAAGAAAGTTAATTAAAAAGAAAGAAAGAAAGATAGATTAGGTAGAAAGAAAGATAGAAAGATAGATAGATTAGTTAGAAAGAAAGAAAGAAAGAAAGAAAGTTAATTAAAAAGAAAGAAAGAAAGATTAGTTAGAAAGATAGATTAGTTAGAAAGAAAGAAAGAAAAAAAGATTAGTAAGAAAGAAAGATAGATTAGTTAGAAAGAAAGAAAGAAAGAGATTAGTTAGAAAGAAAAAGAAAGATAGATTAGTTAAAGAAAGAAAGAAAGAAAGTTAATTAAAAAGAAAGAAAGAAAGATAGATTAGGTAGAAAGAAAGATAGAAAGATAGATAGATTAGTTAGAAAGAAAGAAAGAAAGTTAATTAAAAAGAAAGAAAGATTAGTTAGAAAGATAGATTAGTTAGAAAGAAAGAAAGAAAAAATGATTAGTAAGAAAGAAAGATAGATTAGTTAGAAAAAGAAAGAAAGAAAGAAATATAGATAAGTTAGAAAGAAAGAAAGATAGATTAGTTAGAAAGAAAGAAAAAAAGATTAGTCAGAAAGAAAGAAAGATAGATTAGTTAGAAAAAAAGAAAGAAAAAAAGATTAGTAAGAAAGAAAGATAGATTAGTTAGAAAGAAAGAAAAAAAGATTAGTTAGAAAGAAAGAAAGAAAGATAGATTAGTTAGAAAAAAAGAAAGAAAAAAAGATTAGTAAGAAAGAAAGATAGATTAGTTAGAAAGAAAAAAGGAAAGAAAGATAGATTAGTAAGAAAGAAAGAAAGAAATATAGATTAGTGAGATTAGTTAGAAAGAAAGAAAGAAAGAGATTAGTTAGAAAGAAAAAGAAAGATAGATTAGTTAGAAAGAAAGAAAGATAGAATAGTTAGAAAGAAAGAAAGAAAGAAAGAAAGAAAGTTAATTAAAAAGAAAGAAAGAAATATAGATTAGGTAGAAAGAAAGATAGAAAGATAGATAGATTAGTTAGAAAGAAAAAAAGAAAGAGATTAGTTAGAAAGAAAAAGAAAGATAGATTAGTTAGAAAGAAAGAAAGATAGAATAGTTAGAAAGAAAGAAAGAAAGAAAGAAAGAAAGAAAGTTAATTAAAAAGAAAGAAAGAAATATAGATTAGGTAGAAAGAAAGATAGAAAGATAGATAGATTAGTTAGAAAGAAAGAAAGAAAGAAAGTTAATTAAAAAGAAAGAAAGAAAGATTAGTTAGAAAGATAGATTAGTCAGAAAGAAAGAAAGAAAGAAAAAAAGATTAGTAAGAAAGAAAGATAGATTAGTTAGAAAGAAAGAAAGAAAGAAAGAAAGAAAGAAAGAAATATAGATAAGTTAGAAAGAAAGAAAGATAGATTAGTTAGAAAGAAAGAAAGAAAGAAAAAAAGATTAGTAAGAAAGAAAGATAGATTAGTTAGAAAGAAAGAAAGAAAGAAAGAAAGAAAGAAATATAGATAAGTTAGAAAGAAAGAAAGAGATTAGTTAGAAAGAAAGAAAGAAAGAAAGAAAGAAAGAAAGAAAGAAAGATAGATTAGTTAGAAAAAAAGAAAGAAAAAAAGATTAGTAAGAAAGAAAGAAAGATAGATTAGTTAGAAAGAAAAAAGGAAAGAAAGATAGATTAGTAAGAAAGAAAGAAACAAAGATAGATTAGTGAGAAAGATAGATTAGTTAGAAAGAAAGAAAGAAAGAAAGAAAGATAGATTAGTTAGAAAGAAAAAGAAAGATAGATTAGTTAGAAAGAAAGATAGATTAGTTAGAAAGAAAGAAATAAATAAAGTTAATTAAAAAGAAAGAAAGAAAGAAAGAAAGAAAGATAGATCAGTTAGAAAGAAAGAAAAAAGATTAGTAAGAAAGAAAGAAAGATTAGTTAGAAAGAAAGAAAGATAGATTAGTTAGAAAGAAAAAGATAGATTAGTTAGAAAGAAAGAAAGATAGATTAGTTAGAAAGAAAGAAAGAAATAAAGTTAATTAAAAAGAAAGAAAGAAAGAAAGATAGATTAGTTAGAAAGAAAGAAAGATAGATTAGTTAGAAAGAAAGATAAATTAGTTAGAAAGAAAGATAGATTAGTTAAAAAACAAAGAAAGAGATTTGTTAGAAAAAAAAGATAGATTAGTTAGAAAGATAGATTAGTTAGAAAGAAAGAAAGATAGATTAGTTAGAAAGAAAGATAACTTAGAAAGAAAGAAAGATAGATTATTTAAAAAACAAAGAAAGATGGATTTGATAGAAAGAAAGATAGATTAGCTAGAAAGATAGATTCGTTAGAAAGAAAAAGATAAATTAGTTAGAAAGAAAGATAAGTTAGATAGATAGATAGATTAGTTAGATAGATTAGTTAGAAAGATAGATAGATAGATAGATAGATAGATAGATAGATAGATAGATAGATAGATAGATAAGTTAGAAAGAAAGATAAGTTAGATATAGATAGATAGATAGATAGATAGATTAGTTAGATAGATTAGTTAGAAAGATGGATAGATAGATAGATAGATAGATAGATAGATAGATAGATAGAGAGATAGAGAGATAGATAGATAGACAGATAGATAGATAAGTTTATTAGTACATATAGAATTGTAGTTTAATTAAGTCTAGCGTTTCAGGGAGTTTAGATTTGAGTTTATTTGGTGTGCACTACTGGGCCACCATAGTCTTGGCTCAATTTGAACTTTTGCAATGAAAGTCAATGGGAGTTTTATGATTTTTAATATTAATTTGTAAGAAATCTGAAAGTCAAATCAGTTTGAAAAGATATAGCAACTAACTTCAGAACAGTCTGAAGATCTGAGCCGAGTTTGGAGTTTGTAGAGTTAAAGCTCTTGGAGGAGTTAGAGTCAACAGTTTTCTAAGAATAATAATAATAACTAGAAAAAGTTCGTTGAGACAAACTTTAAGTTGGCTTGTGAAAGAAAGAAAGATAGATTAGTAAGAAAGAAAGAAAGATTGATTAGTAAGAAAGAAAGAAAGATTGATTAGTAAGAAAGAAAGAAAGCTTAGTTAGAAAGAAAGAAAGTTAATTAAAAAGAAAGAAAGAGATTAGTTAGAAAGAAAGATAGATAGATTAGTTAGAAAGAAAGAAAGATTAGTTAGAAAGATTAGTTAGAAAGAAAGAAAGAAAAAAAGATTAGTAAGAAAGAAAGAAAGATTGATTGGTAAGAAAGAAAGATAGATTAGTAAGAAAGAAAAATTGATTAGTAAGAAAGAAAGATTGATTAGTTAGAAAGAAACATAGAAAGATAGATAGATTAGTTAGAAAGAAAGAAAGACAGATTAGTTAGAAAGAAAGAAAGAAAGATGGATTAGTAAGAAAGAAAGAAAGATAGATTAGTTAGAAAGATAGAATGAAAGATAGATTAGTAAGAAAGAAAGATAGATTAGTTAGAAAGATAGAATGAAAGATAGATTAGTAAGAAAGAAAGAAAGATAGATTAGTTAGAAAGAAAGAAAGAAAGATAAATTAGTTAGAAAGAAAGAAAGATAGATTAGTTAGAAAGAAAGAAAGGTAAATTAGTTAGAAAGAAAGATATATAGATTAGTTAGAAAGAAAGAAAGATAGATAGATTTGTTAGAAAGAAAAAGAAAGATAGATTAGTTAGAAAGAACTAATGAAAGATAGATTAGTTAGAAAGAAAGAAAGATAGATTAGTTAGAAAGAAAGAAAGATAAATTAGTTAGAAAGAAAGATAGATTAGTTAGAATGATAGATTAGTTAGAAAAAAGAAAGATAGATTAGTTAGAAAGATAGATTAATTAGAATGATAGATTAGTTAGAAAAAATAAAGATAGATTAGTTAGAAAGAAAGATAAATTAGTTAGAAAGATTAGTTAAAAAACAAAGAAAGATAGATTTGTTAGAAAGAAAGATAGATTAATTAGAATGATAGATTAGTTAGAAAAAAGAAAGATAGATTAGTTAGAAAGAAAGATAAATTAGTTAGAAAGATAGATTAGTTAAAAAACAAAGAAAGATAGATTTGTTAGAAAGAAAGAAAGATAGATTTGTTAGAAAGAAAGAAAGATAGATTAGTTAGAAAGATAGATCAGTTAGAAAGAAAGATAGATTAATTAGAATGATAGATTAGTTAGAAAAAAGAAAGATAGATTAGTTAGAAAGAAAGATAAATTAGTTAGAAAGATAGATTAGTTAAAAAACAAAGAAAGATAGATTTGTTAGAAAGAAAGAAAGAAAGATAGATTTGTTAGAAATAAAGAAAGATAGATTAGTTAGAAAGAAAGAAAGAAAGATAAATTAGTTAGAAAGAAAGAAAGAAAGATAGATTAGTTAGAAAGAAAGAAAGGTAAATTAGTTAGAAAGAAAGAAAGATATATAGATTAGTTAGAAAGAAAGATAGATAGATTCGTTAGAAAGAAAAAGAAAGATAGATTAGTTAGAAAGAACTAATGAAAGATAGATTAGTTAGAAAGAAAGAAAGATAGATTTGTTAGAAAGAAAGAAAGATAAATTAGTTAGAAAGAAAGATAGATTAGTTAGAAAGAACTAATGAAAGATAGATTAGTTAGAAAGAAAGAAAGATAGATTAGTTAGAAAGAAAGAAAGATTAGTTAGAAAAAAAGAAAGATAGATTAGTTAGAAAGAAAGATAAATTAGTTAGAAAGAAAGAAAGATAGATTAGTTAAAAAACAAAGAAAGATAGATTTGTTAGAAAGAAAGATAGATTAGTTAGAAAGATAGATTAGTTAGAAAGAAAGATATATAGATTAGTTAGAAATAAAGAAAGATAGGTAGATTCGTTAGAAAGAAAAAGAAAGATAGATTAGTTAGAAAGAAAGAAAGAAAGATAGATAGATAGATTAGTTAGAAAGAAAGAAAGATATATAGATTAGTTAGAAAGAAAGATATATAGATTAGTTAGAAAGAAAGATAGGTAGATTCGTTAGAAAGAAAGATAGGTAGATTCGTTAGAAAGAAAAAGAAAGATAGATTAGTTAGAAAGAAAGAATGAAAGATAGATTAGTTAGAAAGAAAGAAAGATAAATTAGTTAGAAAGTAAGATAGATTAGTTAGAAAGAAAGATAAGATAGATAGATTAGTTAGAAAGAAAGAAATAGATAGAAAGATAGATAGTTAGAAAGATGGATAGATAGATAGATAGATAGATAGATAGATAGATAGATAAGTTTATTAGTACATATAGAATGGTAGTTTAATTGAGTCTAGGGCTTCAGGCAGTTTAGATTTGAGTTTATTTGGTGTGCGCTACTGGGCCACCGTAGTCTTGGCTCAATTTGAACTGTTGCAATGAAAGTCAATGGGAGTTTTATGATTTTTAATATAAATTTTTAAGAAATCTGAAAGTCAAATCAGTATGAAAAGATATAGCAACTCGAGTCAGAACAGTTTGAGTGTCTGAGCCGAGTTTGGAGTATGTAGAGTTAAAGTTCTAGGAGGAGTTTTATATAGAAATTTCAGCGACAGAATAATAATAATAACTAGAAAAAGTTCGTCGAGACAAACTTTAAGTTGGCTTGTGAAAGTTTGGACCAATAAGTTTGAAAAAAAAGAAAGATAGATTAGTTAGAAAGAAAGAAAGAAAAAAAGAAAGATAGATTAGTTAGAAAGAAAAAAAGAAAAAAAGATTAGTAAGAAAGAAAGAGAGATAGATTAGTTAGAAAGAAAGAAGGAAAGAAAGATAGATTAGTAAGAAAGAAAGAAAGATAGATTAGTAAGAAAGACAGATTGATTAGTAAGAAAGATAGAAAGATAGATAGATTAGTTAGAAAGAAAGATAGATTAGTAAGAAAGACAGATTGATTAGTAAGAAAGATAGAAAGATAGATAGATTAGTTAGAAA
>JAULUF010000014.1:15092500-15252500 GCA_031834385.1 Semotilus atromaculatus
ATAAGTTAGAAAGAAAGAAAGATAGATTAGTTAGAAAGAAAAAAGGAAAGAAAGATAGATTAGTAAGAAAGAAAGAAAGAAAGATAGATTAGTGAGAAAGATAGATTAGTTAGAAAGAAAGAAAGAAAGATTAGTGAGAAAGAAAGATAGATTAGTTAGAAAGAAAGAAAGAAAGAGATTAGTTAGAAAGAAAAAGAAAGATAGATTAGTTAGAAAGAAAGAAAGATAGATTAGTTAGAAAGAAAGAAAGTTAATTAAAAAGAAAGAAAGAAAGATAGTTTTTGCTTCAAAATGATCTGAAAATCACCCTGCCTAATCATTCACATAAAACAATACATTGATTTTATTTTTTTTAAACAATTTTTGTTTGGAAAGGCAATATGCGCAGGGGCGTGACTTGCTGTGATTCACACCTGAGAAGACAAAGACCCTGCATACTAATGACCCTGCATATTAATGAGTTTGCCTATTAATGAGCCTTTCATTCAGGTGTGTCACACAAGAAAGAATGCGAGGACAAAAATAAATAAATAAATATATTAGGGCTGTCAAATGATTAATCACGATTAATCGCATCCAAAATAAAAGTTTGTGTTTACATAATAAATGTGTTTGTACTGTGTAAAATTATTTTGTATATAAGTACACACACGTGCATTTATATATTTAAGAAAGCCAACTTACTGAAATCCTATTTAAACTTATTAAGTTGGCTTGTGAGAGCCAACTTACTGAAATCCTATTTAAACTTATTAAGTTGGCTTGTGAGAGCCAACTTACTGAAATCCTATTTAAACTTATTAAGTTGGCTTGTGAGAGCCAACTTACTGAAATCCTATTTAAACTTATTATTATTATTATTTCTTAAGTGTGTAAATATGAACGGTGTAACGAAAATGATTTCAGTCACTGTTTGACTCTGAAGAAGACGCATGGGCGTCGAAACATCAGTCATTTTGTACCAATAAAAATAATTTAAAACGTTCTGTGCTCCGGTTTGTTATGTATAAACCCTGTGTAGTAACGGCGGCCTGCAACGCGGGCCAGCACAAGTACATAAGCACATAATAGGGGAAAAACACAGAGCGGCACCGCCGGTCTGTGTATAGAGTGTCTCACCCATTGTGTAGCTCAACCAGAAGAGCTAGTAATATCATGAGAGTAGCCTACACATGAACAACTGGGCAGAACGTACACGTCACTTAGACTGATAAAAGTTTAGCCTGCAAGGCAGGAACTTCCAGGTTATAAAACATCACGAATGTAGAGGGGGAGGCCCAGCCTGCCGCCATACAAATATTGTGAATAGAAATCCCGCTGGACCAAGCCCACGACAAAGCCATGCCTCTAGTGGAATGGGCCCTGTGGGCTCGAGAACCTGATTCGGAGGCACGGGCGCAATGCGCATGCTTTAGACGGGAAGCATATTGTGCAAGGAACGGAGTACGAGAGCGTCGCCGGGGGTAAAGTGTTTATCAGTAAGTGTGAGCGGGCACAGCGCTTACATCTGTAATGAGACTGGCAAGGAGCGGCCGTTAAACAGAGCGTGCAGTGAGTAGGTGTGGGCACGGGGTCGTGGCACATGTCCTACATCTAACACTCGAGCGGCTTTTGCCAGCTATATGATAGTGGGCTCTGTGAGAGACACGGGAGGTATAGTGCTTGTGTGTAGGGGCGAACACTGAGGCATGGGCACATTTCCTACACTTAAAAAACATGCGGCGTGAGCCGGATAACCAGACATTATGCTCTTTTTGAGATTTCTCTGGGTTGCCGTGATAACGGCGGAACTTTATGATAGTGGGCGGCCTCATCGCTGCGAAGAGCGAGGCTGAGCTGGGCCCTGGGTGGAGCTTCGCCCAGGCTGGTCCCGAGGGCGGCGAGCGGCTGAGCTAGAGGGTCGAGGCATGAAAAGGTTCATAGCCTGTGTGGTCTTTAGTATCTCCGAGAAGCGGTCGACGATCCCGTTGACCGGTGGGCCGAAGAGGCTGGTGGGGGAGAGCGGGGCGTTGAGGAAAACAGCACGCTCGGACTCCCTTATGTCGGCGAGCGTCATCCAGAGGTGCCACTCTGTGACGGTCAGCGAGGACATGCACCATCCAAGAACCTGGACAGCAGATTTAGTAGCGTGAAGGGAAAGATCCGTTGCGCTGCGCAAATCCGTGACGGAGGCAGGATCCGGGCCTTTCTCATCCAGCTCACGGAGGAGATCGGCTTGGAGGATCTGCAGTACTGCCATAGAGTCCAGCCTGTCCGGCAGCGGCGAAAGCGTGGCCGACAAGGGCTGATGTAGTCCTGCAGGCCTTGGACGGGAGGGCAGCTTTTGAACGCCATCCAGAAGGCGGGCAAAGGTGCGCTGCAACCGCTTCTTCCACTGGGGGGATGGAAGTGTACACCACCTCTGCGGCGCCGTCAACTTGTGAGAGCGCCGAGGAGACATGAGAGTGGAGCTCTGGCAGGAAGGGTGCAGTCCTGGATGCGGCGCTTGGCGGCGGTTCCTCTGCAGGAAGTAGCCGTCAAGTCTGTTCGGCGCAGGCTATTTGGGCGCTGACCACTCAAGGCCGAGTTGTTCGGTGGCCTTGGTGAGGAGGCGTAGGAGATCCGCGTCCATGCTGGACTAACGAGGAGGCAGAGTGGTGTCAAACCGGACCAACCCTCGCTGTCAGAAGCCAGGATAGAGCAGCTGTCAGCAGCGGTGTCCTCATCCATTTCATCTTCAGAGGCGGCGGTGGCACAGGCAGGACCCGGCGGCTGCGCGTCCGGGAGAGGGGGCGGAGAGGGAGAAACTCGAAGGAAGGGTTCCGGAGAGTTTTTAGGCACCACATCAGTCTCCGGTGGTCTCTTGGAGCGGCGCTTCTTCCTGCGCGGCCCCGCAGAGGCAGGTGGAGTGACAGCTTCCTCGTAGAAAGTCTCGAGTCGAGCCCGCAGGGTTGACATAGGAAGCTCCTCGCACTCAGGGCAGTCGCCCGAAGAGAGCGCGATGGCTGCGTGCTCACGGCCCAGGCAGAGAGCGCAGATGAGATGGTGGTCTCCGGCGCTGAGCGGGACTCGGCACGAGCCACAGGAAATCCGAGGCATTTTGAGAAAAACGCTCTTATGAAAATGTGTGTCACGGCGGTGAACACACACAGAGGAAAAGGATACTCGTCGCCGGATAGCGTAGCAGGCATGGATGGCTGAATGTGGCAAAGACGGCTGGCTTCCTCAGACGCTTCCTCAAGATCCAGCGATGCGAAGAGCTTCGCTGAAGAGATGCAAATCAGAGTGCAGCCTGTTGAGCTCTTCATTATATATGCTAAGCCACACCCCTTCTGGCGGGCTGTGACGTCACACGGGGATCACTGGTAGGCAATATATACAAAATTAAGGATAATTTTTGGGGTTCAGATCTCGAGAAAAGATTACTTTACCCGTAGCGTAAGCAACTTACGCAATACGAGAGAACCTCTCGTAAGAGAACTGGGCTAATATGGTCATATTTCCTGGTTCTGGTAAGAACTCGAGCTGCTGCATTTTGAACCAGCTGTAGTTTGTTTATTAAGCGTGCAGGGCAACTACCCAGTAGATCATTACAATAATCTAGTCTTGATGTCATGAACGCATGAACTAATTGTTCCGCATTTGCCAATGAGAGCATATGGCGTAATTTAGATATATTTTTAAGATGGAAAAATGTGGTTTTACAGATACTAGACACGTGACTTTCAATTGAAAGATTGGTATCAAAGAGATTCGACGATGAAGACTTAACAGAGCAGCAATCAAGTGTTAGGATAGTATTCTAGGTTATTACGTCTGGAAGTTTTTTGTCCAATAATTAGAATCTCTGTTTTTTCAGAATTTAGTAGTAGGAAATTACTAGTCATCCAATTTTTTACATCAGCTATGTATTCCGTTAATTTTGTGAATTGGTACGTTTTGTTAGGTTTTGAAGAAATATACAGCTGAGTATCATCGGCATAACAGTGAAAGCTAATTCCATGTTTCCTAATGATATCTCCTAATGGTAGCATGTACAGTGTGAACAGCAGAGGTCCTAGGACTGAGCCTTGTGGTACGCCATACTGAACCTGTGATCGATAAGACATCTCTTCATTTACTGCTACAAACTGATAACGGTCAGATAAGTATGATTTAAACCATGCTAGTGCAATTCCACTAATGCCAACATAGTTTTCTAATCTATTTAAAAGAATGCTGTGGTCAATTGTGTCAAATGCAGCACTAATATCAAGCAACACTAATAGAGAGATACAACCACGATCGGATGATAAAAGCAAATAATTTGTGACTCTAACGAGAGCTGTCTCTGTACTATGGTACGGTCTAAATCCGGACTGAAAATCCTTGCAGATATAATTTCTTTGCAAGAAAGGAACACAGTTGTAAGCATACTGCTTTTTCTAATATCTTTGACAGAAAAGGCAAATTCGAGATCGGCCTGTAATTGACTAATTTTGTATGATCAAGTTGCGTTTTTTTTACTACTCATTTTTTATTTATTTTGAATATTCTTCAGATCTCCTTTTACTGCAATTACTTCCACTCAGAAACAATATCCTGTACAATGGGTCATAACATTCACACGCTCTCACGTGTATATTCAAATCCACAAGATGAGGAGAATATGTCCAGAAAGTACGAGGAGAGAAGAAAAAATAAACAAAAAATAGAAGAAAAAATAAAAAAATAAACAAAAAATAATTAACAACATTTAAAATAATGTCAACAGAACAAACTAGAGCCCGACCGATAAAGGATTTTGAAGGCCGATACCGATACAAATATTTGTTGGTTTTAAAATCCGATATTCCGATATATCGGCCGATATTTTTTTTTCCCAGAAACGCGCAACAAAACATTAACAGATTTCCCAAACGTTAGTTATTTGTAGTTATTAATGAGTTTTAACTAAAATAATATGATAATGCATTTTTAAAGGAAATTTGTTTCTTTTATTGTCACAACAGAACAGAGGAACATCAAAATATATTAAAGTTCTGATAAATAAACTGTATAAAAATACAAACTTAAGATATGAAACAAAGTCCTTTGAACAAAAACACAAAAACAACAACAACCAAATCAAAGTTACCAGTATTAAAAGACTTGGTAAGCTTCATAAATATAACTTTGAACTATATACTACCTATAAATTGCTAACAGTATAAAATATTATACTAAAATCGCCAGTAGGTGGTGGTAACTCATTGTCTTTATGTGTGAGTTATCGAGTCATTCATTGAATCTCACGATTCGTTCAAAGCCACAGATTTCGTTGCAAAATAGAGCAATAAGCCTGAGTATACCGTTTTAAATGTAGTAAATCACTTAATGTTACCCTTTTGTTTTGCTTTTTAACTGTTGTATAAAATCAATGTCACGTTTGAAATCGTGTGGATGGATATTCGGGAAACATTGCATCAACATTAAAAACACTGCTGGATATCAGCAACCGCGCGCGCGTGCGCTCTACACTGCTGAAGAAGCACGGATGATCTGAAGACACAGACAAGCTGGAGTTCAGCAATCTTCATTTGAGATTTTCAACTTAAATTGAAGTGTCATTCAGTCGGTCTGTGTTAACGAGCCGCTTGCGCTGTTTGTGCGAACGGCTGCCTGTTAAGGATTTCCTTTTACACCCGGAGTGCTAATGCCCGAATGACGTGCTGAGAGAGAAAAATATAGAACCGCAACTATATTTGGTTGTCCTCAAAACAGTAACACGGCGGATATCGCTCATATAAAAAATTTTGACGACGTAACGTTAGTTAAGGCGGCAGGCGTGTTGCATAGGCGGCCGCCTTAGTTTCAAAGTGCTGCGGGAAACCCTGAAAACATTTTCAATATAACAGGCCAAGGAGAGATGATACGTCTCATTGCTATAACTGTCACGCGCTATTAAAGAAATACTTCAGTCACATTGTCAAAAGTTAAAAGGACAGTCAGTCAACTACACTGTAACAATGTAACGTAATTATTACTAGCTAATTCCGATTCACTCTCGGCTTATTTAACAGCAGCAAAACTGGACATGATAGTCACAAATTTTGTCATGCTTATTTGAGTTAAGAGAACTGATGGGGATGTTCTTTTAATTGTTATTCAAGCAATGTATGTGACCAACTCACCATGGCATGAACACACTTCACTGATGATCTCACTCGCGGATAACGGATTCTCTCTGCCCGACTCTGGCTGGATCAGCAGATTGCAGGATGTGTGGCGCGTTATACACATAGGTTATACACGAGTGTTGCCAACAGGGACGGTGTAGAGTGCCCTTTGGTGGACAAACAATACAACTCCAACACTCATGACATGTTTGAAGGGTGTTTCGTCCGTTTTTTTATTTTTATTTTTATTTTTTTTATATTCATTTATCGGCCATTATAAACGCCGATACCGATAGTTTGGAAAACGCCTAATATTGGCCGATAATATCGGCCTGCCGATAAATCGGTCGAGCTCTAGAACAAACATCAACTTAAAACAAAACATGGGTTGTATACAAGTTGCCCTAGCAGTTATAATCAGAGTTAGTTCTAACGGTCCTCCATCACCGTCATTAGTGGCCAATCAGCTTGGTTTGGTGGCTCCTTTTTAAGCCATTTTATTGTAATTGTTTTCTTTGCTGCTACCAGTAATATCTGTAATAAATACATATTTTTCCTACTGTGTATCACAACTGGTTTCATCCCTAGAATTGCTATCAGAGGGTCTCTTATCAGTTCAATATTCAATACTTTATTAATATATGTAAAAATGAATTTCCAAAAATTATCTAACAATGGGCATTGCCAAAAAATATGTGAGTGAGTGGCCATTGTCTCTCCACACCCCCTCCAACAATGACTTGATTGATTCGGATTCATTTTAGCCACAACTTGTGGTGTTCTGAAAAATCTGTTATTTATCTTCCATTGAAATTCCTTCCACGTATTAGCATTTGTGACTTTATGAGCCTGAGTACATATCTCCAACCAAACTTCTTCACTTATTTCAAGCCGTAGTTCCCTAATCCATTTGTCTTTCACATAAAATGAATTACCTTTTGTCATTGAACCAATGATTCTATAGACCTTGGTTATTGGTTTCCTAATATGTTCTCCTCCCTGAATTTTTAATAAATATTTTTCTATAAGGGAGGGCTCTATTAATCTGTTCCAGTTTGGGTGCTTAAGTATAAAGCTCCTTAATTGTAGATACCTGAAAAAATCTGTTCTTGGTAATTTAAAATCTGTTCTCAGTTGTTCGAATGATTTTAAGTTGTTATTACTAAATAATTGGTGCACATAATGAAGGTTCAAAAGTTTCCATTTTTTGAATCCTGTATCAAGTCTCAAGGGAACAAAATCTCCAATGCAAGTAATTGAACTCAAAACGGAGAGATCGCCTGTCCACTTAAACATTTGTTGTATTTCCTTCGAAGCTACACATGTTGTGTTAGACCATTCTCCCAAAGGATCTCTGGTGGATTTAGTCCTATTAAAGGGGATCACTGACAAGGGCATATAAGGACTGTAACTTTTTTCCATACCGAGCTATCTTGTACTTGTATCATCTAATAACCACACTATCATTGCACGTAATTGTGACGCTAGTAATGCTTCAAGTTAGGTACGCCTAGACCCCCTTCAGTTTTCGTCAGTTGTAAGATTTTATATCTGACTCTGGGTCTCCTACCCTGCCATATAAATCTAGAGATGAGACGATCCAAAAGACCAAAAGTGGATTTAGGTGGAGAGATTGGTAGAGTTTGAAAAAGAAAAAGGAGCCTTGGGAGAACATTCATTCTAACAGCTTCCACTCTACCTATTAAAGTAAGAGGAAGTGTAGTCCAGCGGTTCAAATCTTGCTTAATTTTATCTATTAATTTAACATAGTTGCTTTGATATAAACTAAGGTCAGGGGGTATATTTATTCCCAAATACCTAATTCCCTCCCTGGGCCATCTAAATGAGAAAGCTAATTTCAACTGTGGAGAAACTAAATTGTTCATGGGGAGTGCTTCTGTCTTAGTCACATTTATTTTGTAACCTGAATAAAATCCAAAGGTCTCAGTACATTTCATTAAATTTGGGACAGACTTTGTAGGGTCTGAGATATACACAATTACATCGTCTGCATATAGCGACAATCTGTGTTCCTCTCCGCTCACCTCAATACCACTAATATCTGTGCTATCTCGTATTAATTGTGCAAGGGGTTCTATACTGAGGGCAAAAAGGAGAGGGGAAAGAGGGTCCCCCTGTCTGCAACCCCTCCCCAACTGGAATTTTTGTGAGAAACACCCATTTACCCTTACTGATGCTTTTGGAGATGAGCACAACAGTTGAACCCATTAAACAAAGCCAGGACCCAGACCGTATTTCCTCAAAACTCTAAAAAGGAACGGCCAGGAGACACGATCGAATGCCTTTTCGGCGTCCAGGGCCAGTGCCATACATGGCACTGGTTTCGATTTGGCATAAGTCATAATATTCAGTAACCGACGAATATTATCAGACAGCTGACGACCAGTAATAAAGCCTGTCTGGTCTGGGTGCACTAGAGTCGTAATAACCGATTTAAGTCTCTTTGTCAGTATGGAGGTCAATATTTTACAATCAGAGTTTTGAAGCGCTATGGGTCTATATGAACTGCACTCTGTAGGGTCTTTTCCCTCCTTATGAATAACCGAAATTATGGTCTCTTTCCAATTTGGTGGGAATTCCCCCTTTTCAAATGCATAAGCGTAGGCTTTCTCTAGAATAGGGCTTATGTCGTCTACAAAGGTTTTATAAAATTTGTTACAGTATCCATCTGAGCCCGGACTTTTGCCGTTTTTTAACCCCTTGATTGTCTCCACAATTTCTTCTCTTGTAATAGGTCGATCTATAGCTTGTGAGTCTTCCTCTGACAACTTTGGCAGGTTTATGCCCTCTAAGTAGGCATCGATTTTTCCAAATTCTGTGCACGTGTCCATATTTGAGTAAAATTTCTTATAAAAAGTGGCAAAAGCTCCTGATATCTCATCCTGTTTATACAGAAAGGGCTTATCTGGGTCATTATTTTTGATTTTCTGTACGACTGTTAAGCTCATCTGTTTTTTAAGTTGGAATGCTAATAATTTACTAGCTCTACTCCCATGCTCATAATAGCGCTGTTTTAAGAATCTTAAATTTCTCTCAGTAATATCTGTGAGCAAATCTCCCAAGGCCCTCCTGGCTTCATTAAGCTGAGTTAGATCGTTTGTAGATAGTTGACTTTTATGTCTCTGTTCTAAGTGTTTAATTTGTTCTTCAAGTTCTTTACGTTTGGCTTCTCTAAGTCTCGCTTTAGCTGATGCGAATGAGATTATCTTTCCCCTCAAAACTACCTTGGATCTAATGACTCCCACAAGATCACTGGTGATGTCTCACTCGTATCGTTAAAGTGAAGATATTGAGCCAATTCTGCCTTTATATGATCTTTAAATGTATTATCATTTAGAAGTGATACATTTAGACGCCATAGGCTTGGATTATAACATCTACCCAAATCCCAAATCAAACTAACTGGGGCATGGTCACTTAAGGTTATGTTATGTATTTTACAATCCAGGACTCTGTGAGAGTCATTTTTAGCGACAAAGAAATAATCAATCCTGGAATATAAGGAGTGTGGGTTTGAATAGAATGTGTAATCCCGGTCTCTTGGGTGTATATGTCTCCATGTATCGATAAGACCCAGATCCTCTATCATTTGCTTTAGAATCCTACTGGCCCCTGAAGGTGCGGCAAATGATGGTGGGTTTTTATCCATCCTATTTGACAAAATGCAATTAAAATCAAAATGATTCCGTTAGCTTTTTCTATAATCATTTCACTAATTTTCTTTAAAAATTTAGGATTGCTTTCATTTGGAGCGTATATATTCAGCATAGAGACAGTCACATCGCAAATGGACCCATTCACCAAAATAAATCTTCCCTCTTTATCCGTAATTTCTGAATGCAAACAAAACTGCAGCGAACTGTGCAACAATATTGCCACCCCGCGCCTTCTCCCTGAACCATGAGATGAAAAATACACTTGGCTGGCCCATGACCTCTTAAGTTTCGTATGCTCAGAGTCTGATAGGTGGCTTTCTTGTATAAAGGCTATTGTACATTTAAGATGTTTAAGCTCGTTGAGAATTTTCTTCCTCTTTATGGGGCTATGTAAGCCCTTAACATTATAACTAATTACTCTTATGCTATCCATTGACGCTTAGCCTACGTATGCAAACCGTTTATTACACATTGCAGTTCTATGTGGCCTTGAGGTTCATTGTTATACAAATCCCATGTTGTAAAATAATACATTAACACAAACACTATAACTATATACATACTAACATTCTGCATCCAGACTTCCAAGTTGGTCACCTGTAAACATATGGGTTTTCCTTGCAATAACATTAACAAAACAATATAATGCACTTGAGTTGACCGAGAAAAAAAGTTTTTTGCAAGGAAGTGAAGGATTATCCAGAACCTCCATAAAGGAATCTGGGCCTTGACTGCAAGTTCGTTATTGCAGTCCCGCAGTAGATCTGTGTCCCCTCCAAGCATCACAGATGTCCTGCGTTTATGTCTCCCACTCTTGTCGCAAGCATTTTATATATATATATATATATATATATATATATATATATATATATATATACATACATACATACATATATATACACTTTTTTTTTTATATATATATATTTTTTTTTTTGTTTTATATTATTCTTAATCCGCCACTGAAGAGAGTTTAATGCCATCATCTTTACCCCCATGAAGTAATCATCCAACAAGACAGAAACCAAGTCCCATCTTATTACTTCTCTCTTCCCCTTCTGTGTTGTGCCCACTAACTGTTACACACGACACCGGAGGCAAGCTTACCAATCTAAATAATTTTTACAGTTCTGTCATTCACAGTGCTGTAGTTGTAGAGATGTTAGCCTTTAAAGTTCCTATGCCGATGCGAAAATCAGCCACAGTAGAAGTAAAAAAAATAAAAAAAATAAAAGAGATAAATAAACAAACAAATGAATAAATATAAAAGGCCTCTCATACACCAAGCAAAAACTTAGTAGCTTACCTCCATAACAAGGTCGCGAGTTAAGTTATTAGGGGGAGCAAGAAGAATAAAGTAATGAGAGAGAAGTATTATGCATCCTCTCCCAGACCAGCAATAAATTGGTAGACTGCAGCAGGCGTGTTGAAAGTGTGTGCGTCCTTCGTGGGTAACAAGCAACTTGGCTGGGAAAAGCATCCTGTGTTTGTCGACTCCCCTCTCTCTCAGCTTCTGCCGCACTTCATAGAAGTCTCGCTGTTGTTTATATACTTCGGCCGATAAATCCGGGTGGAACCTGATGTTGTTATTCTTGTAGATCAGCTGGCCTTTTGCTCTTGATGCTCTCCAAACGCGCTCCTTATCTCGATAGTTTTGAAACTTCACAATGAAGGTTCGCGAGGAGGAGGCGGGGACGCGCGCCGATCCGGCAATGCGGTGAGCCCTCTCCAATATTACCGGCGGCTGCACACTCAGATTTTCGGTAAACCATTTTTCCATAAAGGCGCAAGGATCCGTCCCCTCCTCCCTCTCTGGTATGCCCACGATTCTCATGTTATTGCGGCGGCTTCTGTTTTCCAGGTCATCTGCCTTCGTTTCCAAAAACTTCACCTTTCCTTCCAGCGCACTAACTTTTGTTTGCAGGCAGCTAATTGAGTCCTCCGCCGAGGATACCCGTTCTTCAGCCTGTGTGATGCGCCCGTTACATTCACTTATGTTCGCTTGAACATCCTTAATAGCCGTTAACACACCGCTAATTTCTGTATGAAAGTCATGTTTGAGGGATTTAATGGCTTGCATAATGTCGGCGCTGGTTACGTCGTTCACCTGCGCGCTGTCCGTGTCTACCAACATGGCGTCCCCTTCGCCGTGCTCGGGTTCAGAGACACTATCTTCGCTAACTTGAAGATCCAGAGATTTAAACGATTTCTTAGGCTTGTTCCTCGATGCTCCCCTGGGCATGTTTAACTTATAATGGCATTAAGTTAAATTTAAGAAGTTATAGGATAGCAGTTGGGCGGTTTTGTAGCAATTATCTGAAGTTCAGCGACAGAGCAGAGATAAGTGCTGTTGTTCAGCTCGACGCCATAACCGGAAGTCAAGTTGCGTTTTTTTAACAGGATGTTTTATCATAGCCAGCTTAAAGGTTTTTTTAAAGGTGACTAACGTTAACTAGCATAGGCAGACATGAGAAAATCTAGCAAAGAAACGAATGAGACAACAAATCTAAGGAAAAATAAACAGGTGTGCGAGCGGTTAAATTTTTTTTTTCTCTTTGCGTTTCCAAAAAAAGGAAAAAACATTAACGTGCAACAAGTACGCGGTTAAGTCGCTGCCTGTTCAAGGAGTGCTGAAATCAATTACTCATCATTTAAGTAATTTTGGCTTCATTATGGCTTATAACTTTTGGCATAAAGTTAAATATTTGTCATACCTGACCAGAAGATGTTCAAATAAATGTCACATTAGACATGGAAGTTGTAGGTTGTGTTTGTATAATTCCATATCTAATTTAGCTGAGGTAAATTAAAGGATTAGTTCACTTTTAAAAAAAACGTTTGCTGATAATTTACCATGTCATCCAAGATGTCCATGTCTTTCTTTCTTCAGTCGAAAAGAAATTAAGGTTTTTGATGAAAACATTCCAGGATTTTTCTCCATATAATGGACTTCAATGGAACCCAAACGGTTCAAGGTCCAAATGACAGTTTCAGTGCGAAACGTCACGAACGCGCATCACAGAACAGAGCAAGGCGAGCATTTGTGCTTATAAAACGTAAACTTTATTTTTTATTTTTTAAATGACCGATCGTTTCGCTAGACAAGACCCTTATTCATCGTCTGGAATCTTTTAAAGCCCTTTGAAGCTGCACTGAAACTGTCATTTGGACCTTGAATCGTTTGGGTTTCATTGAAGTCCATTTATATGGAGAAAAATCCTGGAATGTTTTCATCAAAAACCTTAATTTCTTTTCGACTGAAGAAGGAAAGACATGGACATCTTGGATGACATGGGGGTGAGTAAATTATCAGCAAAAAGTTTTTTTAAAAGTGAACTAATCCTTTAAATGCAATTCTCACGTATCCTTGCTTGATGATGAATGAGACGGCAGCAGTTGGTTGAAATTTAAAAGGCTGATTTTCGGGCTTCAGGGCGGTGACGAGTACATATGTTGTCCAGTGGTTGTCCAGACACCCTAGGCACAAACTTAAGCAATGGCCCTGAACGGTGGTTCAATGTCAACATTGTGACAACGCTCTAACAACCTTAACCACACAACGTAGTTATAGCAACCTTTTGGCCATGTTATTAAAACGTTGTTAGAAGGTTGGGTACGTTGATGCGTTGGATACGTACCCACATTCTGTGTTTGCTGAGAATACTCTCATTCCTCTGCCATCATCCAATCACAGCAGGGCATTGAATATTGGAATCAGGTGGGAACTTGGTCCCACTTTATATTAAGTGGCTTTAAGTACTATGTACTTACATTGAAGTTACTACTTTGATACAATGTACTTATTGTGTACATACATGGTTTTACATTGTACTTATATTTTGAAAATACCTGCATGTAATTACAACTGTAATTAATTCATGTAATTACATTTGTAATTACACAGTTGACCCTTCCCTTACACCTTAACCTACCCTTAAATCGACCCATACCACCACACCTGTCCCTAACCTTACCAGAATCACATCTCAATAGCACCAAAAGTGTTTTACAATACAACATTAACACAATAAGTACATTGTACTTATTTTTCTATGTAAGTACATAGTACTTAAAGCCACTTAATATAAAGTGGGACCGGAACTTTCTCCTACAGAGAGAGAGAGAGAGAGAGAGAGAGAGAGAGAGAGAGTGAGAGAGAGAGCACAGCTTGGGCACAAACAAACCCTTACGTCTCTAGATGTAACAGCCTACTTGAATGCATATTGCCCACCCGTGCTCAGGGCGAATTGTTTTCTTTAGGATTATTATTATTAGTAGTAGTAGTAGTAGTAGTAGTATCATCCAGCTTGGTGAAGAGTAGCCATCCAAAGGTCTTTTTCATAAAAACTTGACATTTGGCTTCTGCTGATGTTTTTCTTACGTCTAAAAAGGAATGACTGGCTGCCTGACAGAAAACTTCAAGTTTTTATTTCTCTTTTAAATATCATTTCTGATAAACTTTGATTTGTTTGAAATGTCTTAGCCAGTTAGTACAGGTACTGGTCTTTTCCATACATTTAAAGTAAATGGGGACGAAGGCTGTTAAGCTTCAAATTTGACAAATGACAAAAAACACCAAAACATTTTCCCACCTGTTGCTGATTGGATGTAGGCAGAAACATTAAAAATATATTTTTTTAAAGAATGAAACTTATGCACATAATAATAATGATAATTCATTACATTTATATAGCGCTTTTCTCGGCACTCAAAGCGCTTTACATATGGGGGGAATCTCCTCGACCACCACCAATGTGCAGCATCCACCTGGATGATGCGACGGCAGCCATATTGCACCAGAATGGTCACCACACACCAGCTTACTGGAGGAGAGGAGACGGTAATGAAGCCAATTAGTATATATATATGGGGATGATTAGGAGGCCATGATAGACAGAGGCCACTGGGGCAAATTTGGCCAGGATGCCGGGGTTACACCCCTACTCTTTTGAAAGACATCCTGGGATTTTTTTGTAACCACAGAGAGTCAGGACCTCGGTTTAACGTCTCATCCGAAGGACGGTGCTCTTTGACAGTATAGGGTCCCCATCACTATACTGGGGCATTAGGACCCACACAGACCACAGGGTGAGCACCCCCTGCTGGCCTCACTAACACTTCTTCTAGCAGCAACCTGTTTTTCTCATGAGGTCTCCCATCCAGGTACTAACCAGGCTCAGCCCTGCTTAGCCTCAGTGGGCAACCAGTCTTGGGCTACAGGGTGACATGAATTGTTTATAATTCAGTTCAATTCAATTAAAATTTATTTGTATAGCGCTTTTCACAATACATGTTGGTTCAAAGCAGGATATAAAATGTTTTAAAACGACATTAGGGCACTAATTTAGTAGATAAAGTGAGCGTTTCTTGGACTGCTCGTAAAAACGGCTTTTTTTTCAACATCGCGTCATTTTACGTCACGACAGGGAGTCTTAGCCTCGGCTCAGTGCAGAGTAGGCTGGTATTAAGTAAGAGCTGTCGTGAGTCAGTGTGGTTTCGGTAGTTTTTGTATTTTAATTTATCATCGTCATGGTAAATTATTGTGTTTGTGGAGATTGCAAAAACTCTGGCCTGTCAGGACATCGAGTCCACAGGTTTCTATAACAAGAAAAAGGACTGTATCTTTCGTGCCTGGTGCGGTTTGTGCAGGTGAAGAGACGGGATTTCTCTTCCGCATCAGCTTTGAAAAACGCGGTCGTGTGTAGCATTCACTTCAGATCAGAGGATTATCATCCCGGCGATATGATGGAGTTTAACATGTGATGCCGAAGCAAGAATATTGATCATCTTATACTGTACCAATGGCATCAAATAGTCTGATATAGGTAGTCATACCCAATAGAGGAAACTTGTAATTGAAAAACAAAATTACTAGGTTGTTTAAATATTCAAATCTTTAATTTTCTGTTTATGTTATAACCCAGGTGAAAAATATGTATTAAAAATGTACTTGGGTATGTTTTTAGTACAATACAAACATACTCAAGTATAGTTTTTATACATTTAATAGCTATAAGCTAACACTGGTCTCTCTAACCAAGACACCAAGACACCTCTCCTGTTCTCCACTGGTTCTCCTCACACCACAACTCAATTTGTCTCTGACCGTTCTGTCTAACATTAATCCTGGCCTGTCCCTGCTCTCTTGGCAGTATAGCTGGCTCATAATTGTACGGCTGTGGTCCGTCATACGAGTAAGTATTTCCTCAGCGTCCGAAATATCATTGCGATCCATTGGTTTCCTGTTGTCTGAATCGACCGCTCTCCCACCCGTTACGTCACGCCTGCCACGCCCGTTTTCAGACGCGGAAGTAAAATTTTCTCACAAAAACGTCTCCAGAAGCTTCTGTAGCGTATTTATAAGTATACTTTAAAGAAAATATAGTTCCTACATTATTTTTCTATACATTGACTCGTTGGGTCCTCTAACCTGCAATATGCCCTTTAAGAAGTAAGATCAATGTAAGATCTGATAAGCATGTAAGATCAATAACATGCATTAAGGTGAATTTTCATTTCATGCCAACTTTAACTCTGTTTGAAGAGAACATTCAAATTTAAGCTAAGGTAACATGCAATTTGGTTTTGTTTTTATGTCAGGTATAATTTATGGGCAGTCAGAAAAGACTGATGGAGGTCCATCAGATATCCAGAGAACAAGAAGAGACCAGCAAGATCCCAGCACACGCACTCAGAACCGAACTGGACAAGAGCCAATCAATGGGCTGTCCATTAACACGCTCCCTGACAACATGACACAAGTAGTGGTGAGTAAACTATTGTATTACTTTGGTAACTTTTGGATACTTGACTTTTTTCGGTTTTGAATGGTCTTAAAGGACAAGTTCGGTATTTTACACTTAAAGCCCTGTTTTAAGATCGTTTCTGATGAAATAGAACGGTTAAGATTGAAATTTGGACACATGCTGCTGGTCAGAGAATTTTCGGTTTCTGTGGTAGCACCCCCCAAAACTGTATTGTACTGCAGTATCAAAACAGTATTTCCTACAGTAATTACTGCAGAATAGGCTACTGCACCTCAACAGTTGTAGTACTGCTGTAAGTGCAATAATTTGGATACGAAAAAACTACATTCATAACAAATACTACTACAGTGTTACCACTGTATACATAGGCTACTGCACAATGCAATATTTTGGACACGAAAATACTGCAGTACTGTTTTCCTGTCACACTTTTTTTAGTCACAGATCAGCAGGGAAAGCATAACATCTCAGGTTACGTTTGTAACCCTGGTTCCCTGAGAGGGAACGAGACGCTGCGTCGAGATGCGGTGGGAACACCCTGCGAGATTGCGTCGTCAAGCACGTGTATAATCAGTCCAATGGAAAGACGAGATGTCATAGGCGGGTGACGTCATCGAACAGGAAGCTATAAAGCACCCCTGAAAACAGGCCGCAACAGCTTCTGAAAAGCCGAAGCAAATCGATCACAGGCATGGAGGGAGTATGGCAAGGCGACGCAGCGTCTCATTCCCTCTCAGGGAACCAGGGTTACATACGTAACCTGAGACGTTCCCTTTCAAGAGAACTCGAGCTGCGCTAAGACGCAGTGGGAACCCTATTCCCACGACGCCATATGACAAATGCCTGTTTGTACTCTTGGAAACAAGCACCCTAGTCCCAGGAGTGGAGTTAAGGTCAAGGTCATAAAACCTGACCAATGTAAGCGGCGAGGACCAGCCTGCCGCATCATAAACGAAGGGAAACTCCCGAGATTAACCCTCTGGGGTTGGCGGTCACGCCGGCAATACCAGCTTACTTTTTTCTTATCAGTGCAAAAAATACTCTGTTGATTTTGATCTTACATATAAGTGTTATACATCATTCAAAACTGTTAAATGTCTAATTTAATTTGTGTACACTCATAGTAAAAACAAAATGTTATGTTTTTCGTAAAATAAAGAAAATAAACATGATGCGCGTTCTGCCGTCTCTCTCAATGTGAAGTTCATCTGTAACTCAGCGATTACTTGTCACTGTGACATGAAACATGTTTTTACGAAGCTTGAAGTCTCCATTTTTAAATTATGTAAATCATATCAAAAACAAATATTCTCTGTTTAAGTAATCCGTTTGAAAGCAACGACATGTACTGTTTATCCAGCCCGAGCTCATTAGTGCTAATGTGACCACACCCACGCATGCACGAGCTGTTCACATGCAAATGATCCATGTGGAGGAACGCAACGCTAACCTGGGAAAACCCAGACAACTTCCGGCAAATTTAGATTTGCTCTGAAAGTTAGTCTGGCAAAGAGCTCATTCAAGCCCATTTCCAGTCCGCAGAAATCGAGGCACCAATCACAAACGTTGGGGCGAAAAAATCAGCTATCAGCTATCGAATCAGCTATCGCGTCTGTTTTAAGCGATTTAAAATTTTCCTTTTCGTTAAAACCCGAGCAAAGAACAACACTCAAAGCCTTCATGTCTAAAAAAGATGTTATCGCTGTCTTACCGACTGGATTCGGCAAAAGTCTGATATACCAGTGTGGCGAGCAGGACGATCGAGGCCGAGGGATGTGAGAGAACGGCGTGAGTGAGGCCGGTTTCGCATCTCTCACGGAGGAGCGGAAGCATAAAAGGAGGAGCGATGACGGTGAAGATCGAGAGAGGACAGGCCTGAATTTTATTTGATGTTTTGTTTTATTATGTGTGGCGGCAGTCGACCGTGAGGGACTTTGTATTTGTTTTATTTTGTCATTAAAATGTGTGAATGTTCGCCGGTTTCCACCTCCTTCTTCCCAAAACAACGAGCCCCATTGGTGGCTAAACGAATGAGTGGGTCTTAGCCATAGGACGAGAGCCCTCTGCATACGTCATCTCCTTCATCGCTCTGATTGGTTTTAGGTCTATCCAATTGCGCCAAGAGGCATTTGAGGGACGTCCGTTGGTGACGCCCCTTTGGAAATGATTTGTCTATGCAGCTTTGCCAGACCCTTACTCAGTTATAACTGAGAGTGGTCTGGTTTTAACCAGGCTAACGCAACGCCCTCTTCACCTCTAAACAAAGAATCCGCGATTTCAGTACTGCTCTGCTTTTCATGAGTTTGGTGTTTGTGCTGTGCACCTTGGATTTACCTCAGAAGAGTTAGAAGAACACGATTTGATTATGAGAACGGTGTTTAAGGTAAGACACTAATAGTAGCATGTTATTGTTTCATAAACTTTACATTGTAGCTACTAGTTAAACTGGTGCCAGACTAAAATGTACGTTATGAAATGTGATTGGAGTAAAACATGAAGCCTAATGCTAAATATATATATACTGTATATACACATGTACGACATAAGAATGTTTTTATGTTTGATAATTAAACACAGAATGATATAACAGTATAGGCTATAGGCTCATATTTGTTTATTCATGGTGAATATTATAAAGTTTAGACCTGTGTTTACTGTTAAATACTGTGTTTGTGGATATCTGTTCACACGTAGACATGTTTAATATGGTAAAAATGTTTCATAGTTTGGAGCGGCTCGATCGCTTCAGTAAATGTTCTCTGCACGTGCTGAGTTTGAGTCACTCGCGCTGTGGGTTTGAAAAGCAAAAAGCACCAAACATTAGGCTTCATGTTTTAACGAATGGAAACATTTGAAGTAACATATGATAATCCATATAGTTTTCTCTAGTGTTGTGTTACTGAAGTGTTCCTTTTTAACGATTTATAGGCTGCCCTCTATCTAGGCTATTGTTATTATTGCAGCCCTACACATATATGCCTACAAGGCACAACACTCTTGGTGTTCATATATAGTGTATGTATGTATTTAGTAAATTTCATAATTTTAAGCAGAAAAATCTCAAATCTATTCCCAAAATCGTGCAGCCCTATAGTTTCTCTTGATATCAGCATTTTTCAACGTTTTTTTTACAGGGACCAGATGCCCCACTGATGAGTCCTGCTGACTTAAACATTCACATGAGTCTCTGTACATGAACACATGATAAAGTGAAAAATCAAAAAACAGATGACAGGAATGTAGCCTACGTTGTAGGAATGGCACAAAGGTGTGTGACTGTCCAAGTCTCTGTCTTTAGATCAGATAAGAAAATAATCTTGTTTTTGTTTGAATTAAAATGATTTTTCTTATTCCATTGGCAGATAGTTTTGCTTTTTTTAAGCAAAAACTCGCTTATTTTTTATTTATTTCCCCTGAAAACAAGACATAATATCTTATGGCTTTTACTAATCTAGTAAATGCATCTTGATTTAAGACTTTTTAGATATTTGGACTGAAAACAAGACACAAATTCTAAATAAGAAAAGCTTTTTTGCAGTGTGTGTTCAATAATGTGTTTTTATTTGTCCTTTGTCAAGTCAAGTCACCTTTATTTATATAGCGCTTTTACAATACAAATTGTTTCAAAGCAGCTTTACAGAGATAACAGGAAAACAATGTTGTAATAGTATTGTTAAATTCAAAATTAAATGTTAAATGTCCCCAACTAAGCAAGCCAAAAGCCAATGGCGACAAAGGCGAAGAGAGGCAAAAAAGGCAACAGTGGCAAGGAACCAAAACAAAAAAAATAAAAATTGGGAGAACCCAGGCTCAGTCAGGGGGCCAGTCCTACTTTGGCCAACAAACGAACAGTGTATGATTATGAGTTAGGCAGCATAATGTCAGGAGTCAGATGTGATCAGAACTTTCACAATATTTATCCAGTTCATCTGGTTGGAGGTTGGGTCATCCGGCCGGTGAGAAGATGAGTGTGTTGAGGTGTCCATGGGCCTTCACGGTGTTGATGGGGCTGGCTCATCAGGGATGCGTTGTCGTCGTGTCCATGTGATGGTCCTTCCTCAGATCTGGATATGGCCTGGATCCGGCGGTTTGCGGTAAACCTCGGGATAAACAGAGAGACTAATATTAGCGTAGACGCCATCCTTCTTATGATGTACAAAGTACACATTACATTACATTGGTATTTTCTGAAGATATGGTGATATCTTACATACTTGAAAGTAACGTTACTGTGAAATACTTGATGCTACAACAAGCATTTTGCTTATTACCTCAGGGAGTCGAATATTTATTTCTTCCTTTGTTGTTGCAGAATAAATACTGCAGTTGAGCTGAACGAAAGCTAACGTCTTTGTCTCATTGTTTCTGTATACTGAACACACACACCCCCCTGACACCCACCAGGCCAGGGGGGCAACAATTTTGGGGGCTCGTCCGGGATTAGCGCCTTTTCCTGATGGCAACTAATCACCAATAAATGAACCTGACGTCAAGTTACTGGACCAACGTAATACACCAGCGACTCCTGAGGTGAAGAGATGTCTGCTCTACAAGAACTGCGAAGGGGAATCCAGAGGCAGCTCCATCAGCTGATCAACTCCGCCAAGACAGATGTACTCCACAAGCTGGCAGCCTCCATCAAGGATGAGGTGAAGGAAGATCTACCAGGGGATGATGCTACAGAGGTGGAACTCTATGACTTCATTGTGGACTTTTTGAAAGGTGACGAGTTGGCAAGTCAAGAGGACCAAGGCATGACCCGACTGCTAGTTTTCAACGATCTCATTACTGAACTGCAACATCCTCCAGCGGCTACAGAAGAGCAATGTGAGTTACTGGCAGAGACTGAATCCTTAGTAGCACCTTCAGTAGTGAATGTTAAGGCAGACAAATTATCAGTGGTAGCCAGCCAGGTAACTGATGTGATAAAGTTGACAGATGTTGCTGCTTTACTGCCTCGTAGAGAATTCAAGATACACAGTGGACAGATTTCTGACTCAGATTCTGATGTTAGCTATAGCTCACTGTGTAAGCAGATTGATGAAGGGATATCTGAAAATTTCACAGAGGCAGAAGTAATTCGTACTGTTCTAAAGATAATCAAGCCGGGTACTTTCAAAGACATGCTGATGACCAAAGATGGGTTAAGTGTAGCTGAGCTTAAGCGTTTCCTCAGAGCACACTTACGAGACAAGAGTAGTGCAGAGTTATTTCAGGAGCTTAGCAATACCAAACAGCAGTGCACCATCCTCAAACTGAGCAAAGCCTAAGGGCTGAAGCTTGTGAGTTTCATCCTATTGTCAGAGAGGACATAGACACCCAGGATCATGTTCAGAACACATCACACACACAGGACAGAGCTCTTGAGGATGTCACAGTGGAGGATGAACATCAAGTGGAGAAAGAGCAACCGGACAGGCCGCAAGTGGATATGGCAGTGGAGGAGGATGAACATCAATTGAAGGTGGAGGCAGTCAGAAGAACCCAGAGAACAGCCGTTTTTGTCTCATTGTTTCTGTATACTGGTGGGTTAATGTTCCTCAAAATTGCATGCATGAATCTCAGTATAAGAAATAAGAGTGTTTTGAATCCTTAGTGAGAACGTGCAAAGCATAGAATTGAGTAGTTTTGCCGTAGTGTGTTGAAATAGTAATGTTCAGCTGTACACTGCCATGCTAGGCTAGCGGACCTGTTGCTAATGAGTAACCCACAGTACAATATGGTCTCATTTTGCATTGTTAACATATCTGAAACTGTATTCAGTGCTAATGTGTGTATGACACATCATGTTAAACGGGTTTCCTGTGTGTAAGCATTGTAGTTGACTTTAAAAGTGATGGGAATTTAGTAATTTGTGTAATGTGATGGAACTGTTGAATTTTAGAAAATGTTTTGTTACAATAACCAAATGAGAACAAGTTAATTTGAAGGCAGCTCTTCAGGGTCGGATTCTTCCAGGGCCACCACACGTTCGCTGGATGGAACAGACTGCTGTGTTTCTTTAGGTACGGTTGTAAATACACAGTCATCCCACGATTGTATCAGACCATCACTCCAGCTCTGAACATCATTTATATTGGGAACTGCATTGTCAACTATGACCACCTCTGTTAACCCTCTGGAGTCGGCAAACGCGCCGGCGCGTTTTGCACGATTTTTTTCAATTTTTTTTCACATTTCACACGCAGCAAAATAGACTTAAAATTAGGGCTGGATGATTAATCGAAAAGTAATCGAAACCGAAATTCAGAGCCTATAACCAACGTAATTTGACCATGTCGGTTTTTTCATTTTTTTAATCCTATTAATATTTCCGCCCGTACTTTCCTCTTAAAACATATTACCGCGTGTGAAGTCACGTGACTCTGCCCCATCCAGTCTGCGACACTGAAGCAACATGGAGGAGAACTCAGAGTCAACTCAGCAACAGGAGCCGCTTGCACCAAAGAAACACGCAGTGTCCGAAGCTAAGTTGTAGGCTACTGTATCACGTGCCGTTTGAACTGAGGCGCTACAGCGATCTGTCACATTTAAATCCGCCAGAACGGTATTTATTTTTTGAATATCGTTAAGATATTGACAGAATCTGATAGCTGAGAATTTGTTCCCTATCAAAAGTAACCTTCTCTGTCTTGTCTGTCGGACTGTTGTTGTGTCCTCTTTGCCTCGCGATTTTTCTCTGCGTGGGAAAATGGTCAATTGACCCTTCGCAAAGACCCGCCCCCCTTAGTTACTGTCGCTATGTCCTACGCCGCTCTCACACACACACCATGTTCTCACACAGTGAAAAATACATTGCGGAGCAGAGAGGAGACTGACAGACAGGACAGACCAGGTTACTTTTCGGTTACTTTTGATATTAAACATATTAAACAAAGTCTCACCTTTCAAATTTGATCATTTTTTAAAAGAAATTTAAACAATAAATACAGTTTTGTGGCTCTTTAATGTGTCGTGACACATTGCTGTAGAGCATCAGTTAAAGCTGCTCGTGATCCGATCATCTCTTCCTTCTAGTTCAGTTATAGCATCAAAATCAAATTAACATGAATGAACATAAGGAATGTTGTTTTAGCTGCGGAAAGGCGTCAGTACACTCCAGGTGCAAATCCTCCCATGTTAATCTACTATCTCTCCTGACTGCTTTGTTGGACAAAATGGTGGATGGCGAAGTATGATTGGTCACATCACCTGTCCATCAAGCTCTCTGCGTGAGTCTCATGGTCAATGCGTGAGAGTTGGCAGCTCTGCTTTAACATTTGTTTACAAGAGATCCAAGTTATTTCCTACTTTTAAGATGGCAATATTTACAATAATTTAATTTGTTTACAAGAGATACAAGTTATATTTTACTTTTAAGATGGCAATATTTACAATCATTTATTTTGTTGGTAACACTTTACAGTAAGGGTACATGAATTATCATGAATTCATGTATAAATTCATGCATTCATTCATGCATTAATATCTCATGAATCATCAGGAACTAACACGAGTTCAACGTTTTTCATTCATGACTTCATGGATGAACAAAACCTTAATTAAAACATTAAGTAAGATGAGCACATCATCATGAATTATGATTTATTACACATGATCATGATGTTTTCTTTGTTCACAGTTATGCCACCATTAATAGCACATTGTTCATCAGTGTTTCAAAGGACCTAGTCACCACTTTAGTTGAGGGGCCACACACATGATGAAGTCATTGATAGATAATGCTTAGTTAATGATGACTACTGAATTTTAATGTCAACAGAATTTGTGTGCTATGAGCTGTGATTGGTCTATTTTGGGGTTTGTCCAATACAGTAGTCATCATTAACTAAGCATTATCTATCAATGACTTCATCATGTGTGTGGCCCCTCAACTAAAGTGGTGTCTACTGTAGGTCACTGACCTAGACAAAAGAACAAAGAAAACATAAAGATCATGCGTAATCGATCATAATTCATGATGATGTGCTCGTCTTAGTTAATGTTTTAATTAAGGTGTTGTTCATCCAGGAAGTCATGAAGGAAAAACGATGAAATCGTGTTAGTTCCTGATGATTCATGAGATATTAATGCATGAATGAATGCATAATTCATGCATGAATTTATACATGAATTCATGATAATTCATGTACCCTTACCGTAAAGTGTTCCCATTTTGTTTACAAAAATAGCTATTTCTAAAAGTTCTTTATTTTCTAAATTTTTAGGAAACTTTCTTTTTACATTAAAACTTAAATTACTTTTTTTAAGACGCTTTTATTTCAAGCATTGTATGCTTTGATTCAATTGTTTGAAATATTTAATAAATGAGCATAGCTATCTGTGTGTTTCCTTATTTTAGAATCAAAGATATGCACTCTTTCATTAGAAAAAATAACCATGAACATATTTACAGTATAGCTTATACGGTAAATATGACAGTATAAGCTATACTGTCGCTTATACTGTCATATACTTGCCATTGACATGAGAAAGATTTTAAAAATAATCGTTCAATAATCGTAATCGAGGTAACTTGTTCGATTAATCGCGATTATGATTTTAGCCAAAATCGTCCAGCCCTACTTAAAATACTTAAGAAATATGAAAACATTAACTGTTAAATGTCTACTTTTTTATGGGTCCACTTCCAATCGAAATAAATCATTGTACTTTTGTAAAATAAAGAAAATAAACGGTGTGCTTTCTGCCTCTCCGTCTCCGTGAACTTTTGTTCTGGAGCACGTCTCTAAACTTAAACAAAACTCAGCGAATACTAGTCACACAGGCATGAGCAATATATCGTTATAATCATTTAAGTGTGTACTTTTAAATTATCTAATTCAAAACTAAAACAAATATTCTCTGTTTATGTAATCTATATAAAAAGAGAGAGATGTCAGTCGTTCTCATTTCAGCTAATTATCTTTTAATGTGACCACGCCCACAGAGCGTGCGCGCTGTTCAAACGCAAATGATCTGAGGCAAGCCATGCAAACTGTTAACGCCCCCATATCAGCTGGATAAAACACATCGAGTTTAACAAGAATCGTGGACTTTACCCCGTCTTGCTGCGCTCTGAGGAATAATACTATCGTCCTAATCCTGGAACAATTTACCTCAGAAGTGCTGGTAGATTCATTCCGAGGAGCAACGAATCAAGCTGATGTAGTAAGTTATTTATTCTTAAGAGCTTTGTTATAATCGCGATATTGATAGTGTCTGTAAACCGCAAAAAGACTTTTCACAAATATGAATTGTGTGTCTGTGTGTGAATGATAAATGAAAGGCACAGACGCACACGCGCATCTCACACTCGCATAAACACGATATGTTACAGACTAAATATGACTGTTTCAAGATAAGATTTGGTTGATTAGTTTTGGATGGATTATAAATGTTTTACTGTAAAACTGTAAAAACAGACTACTCCCACATTAAATAAGCTTTTGTTTGCCAATTTCTGCTCATATGTTACCCTTGAAATACTTGAAAAAAAAGTTAGTACAGATGTGTGTTAATATTATAATAACAATAGTAATATTATTATGATTATATTTTCTAAGACTAAAAAATTAAATCAGACTGGTACTACTCGTATTGCTTTTAATGTTACAAGTGTCAAACTCTATAACAGCCTATATCTGGGATGGCAGATATAAACAGACAATCAAATAAGACCAGACTAACAACGACTATGAATCAGACCCTGTAATACTAGTCCACCCCTATAGAGGGCGCAACAGGCTAAAAAAAATCACCATGTCTACACTTTTACACACAGTTGTCCATTGGAGTCAGTTAAAATTATAAATAAATGCATACTATAAGAGATATGCGTGTTTTTGTTTTATGCATTTTTCAACAATTAATGCAAATGTATGTTAACAACAGTTCTAAACTAATGTATTGGCACAGTATACGTCCACAAACACACTCGACCTCACACTATTAACGTTACATCCAAATAAAAAATATACACTGCTACTTTATCTTCCTGATTTAGTGTGAACAGAAAACAATCCAACAGCTTTTGTTTGTTACATACTTTTAACAGCTGATCGATCGTCTTGGCTTCTTCGGGACAGATGTCTGTGGTACGAAATCCACGTCTCTCGAAGCCCCATCAACAGGAACTTTTGCGTTCGCACGGGAGTCCACCGTAGCTTTACGTTTCAGTCTATTTTTCGGTTTTGCCATTTTTCCTCTTAAGACAGCCTTATCCGGATCATTCACACATTCAGGCGCACCAACCGTACTCACGACGTTTGATAAGCCTTCTGGAAATACACATGTTAAAATAAATTCAACAAACCATAGCAGCATATAATAATATAATGTTTGATAAAGTCGAATTACAAAGCACTTACCGAGTGGCGTAACGTAAAAAAAGCAAAAAAAAACACGGTTATCCACAACACACACACACACACACACACTATGTAACATTTAAACATAAAACGTAATTATACATACCACTAGCTTGATTCAGGAAATTAAGTTCCTCAATCTCGAAGAGACTCAAACTAGCATCACCTGAAGCGCAGAGAACCTTTAAGTAACGCAATAGAACAGTGACTCTCATATAAATAAATAAAGTTTCTTAATAATATTACTAAATGATAAAACACACTTACTGTTAAGACAGACATCCATCTTCTTGCACTCACGTTTCCAACAACACAATTTGGCTTGGAAAGTAGTTTGAGAACGAGGAAAAACCCCAGAGGCACTTGACACGGTCTGTTCGGCTCTGTAACTGTTGTCGTGTTCTACACAAATTTATACACGCAGCTTTCGTAGGGCCATAAGTTTGAACTCTGGGCATGCTCACCGAAATAATTAACACACGGATATAACACAGGAACTTTTTTTCTGGAGCACGTCTCTAAACTTAAACAAAACTCAGCGAATACTAGTCTCACATCCATAAGCAATATATCTTTATAATCATTTAAGTGTGTACTTTTAAATTATCTAATTCAAAACTAAAACAAATATTCTCTGTTTATGTAATCTATATAAAAAGAGAGCGATGTCAGTCGTTCTCATTTCAGCTAATTATATTTTAATGTGACCACGCCCACAGAGAGCGCGCGCTATTCAAACGCAAATGATCTGAGGCAAGCCATGCGAACTGTTAACGCCCACATATCAGCTGGATAAAAAACAAACAATTTACCTCAGAAGTGTTGGTAGTTCATTCCGAGGAGCAACGAATCAAGCTGATATAGTAAGTTATGAGCTTTGTTATAATCGCGATATTGATAGTGTCTGTAAACCGCAAAAATACTGTTTAATATGAATGGTGTGTGTGTCAATGATGAATGAAAGACACAGACGTGCGCGCGCTTGCATCTCACACTCGCATAAACACGATATGTTACAGACTAAATATGAATATTTAGACAAGATTTCATATAGTTTTGGATGGATTATAAAGTTTTTACTGTAAAAACAGACTACTGCCACATTAAATAAGCTTTTGCTCGCCAATTTCTGCTCATATGTTGCCCTAGAAATACGTATACTTTTTTACAAAGAGAGATTACACTTGAAATATTGTTAAAATTGTAATCTTTTTTTTGTTGTGTTTTATTAGTGACTTTTTTTTGTTGTGTTTTATTAGTGACAAATTTGAGGAGAGGATACATATTCCAACACTTTCTAAAAATACAGTATGAGAATTAACTGCACAATTACTAGAAATGTTTACCTTGGATATTATACAATTTGCATGCATACAACATATGTGGATAAAGACAAATGTTTTTCAAGTTGTTTCCAACTCTAACTTTGAACCAATTCTGTAGAATATATATATATTCTTCAGAATTGGTTCAAAGTTAAAGTTGAAAACATCTTGAAAAACATTTGTCTTTTTCCACTGGGTACCACAAGAAAGTGCAAGGACAATATATATATATATATATATATATATATATATATATATATATATATATATATATATATATATATATATATATATATATATATATATATATATATAAAATGTATATAGCTTCTTTTGTCATTCTTTGGTACCAAGTGACACACCTGTGTGAAAGGCTATGTGCTCATTATGCGATTATGCAAGGTCTTTGTCCTCTCAGGTGAGAATCACGCCCACTCAGGCGAGAATCACGCCCACTCGCATACTGCCTTTCAAAACAAAAAGTGTCTTAAAAAGTTTAAATCAATGTATTGTTTTGTGTAAATGATTAGGCAGGATGATTTTGAAGCAAAAATTCTAGGCAACAACGCCCATTAGTCAAAAGTCTTGTGGACACATGTTTACTATGTGTTTTGTGGCCTTATTTCAGAAGCTTTAAGTTTAAGTTTTTTCAATAACTTTAGTCTCAATTATTATTATTTTTTTTCCTGTTGGTAATTGTTCATAAGGGTTACATTTGAGCATTATCTATGGCCTCTTCTGCTGTGTTATTCCTTGTGTTTCCACAATGTTGATAAACTGATGCACCTGGTGATGCAGATGATCTGATGACACTAATGGGGTTCACCTGTGTTATTTAAAAGCAATCCCTTTGTTGTTTCATACCACTCACTGATGATGGCTTAGGCTGAAACGCGTCTGTGTGGACATGGTATAATAAATATATGAGATTAGCCTACTAGAGAGTGCGGTTTTTCATTCTTATTAGTTTTTTCAATAACCATGCATAAACAATATTCCTTCAAAAATACAAACATGTACATACATGTTGCTCACATATTATGGTAGCCCTGGTTGTGCTAAATAGAGTGCAATGACTTTGTCATTAATTTGTTTATAAGTAACTGAAAAAAACACAAATGTCAGGGCATGTCAAAACATCTCAAGGACCTCAAAAACCCCTTAGACCCCAGAGGGTTAAAGGTCTGTATCATTTAAAAAAAGTTATTAAAGTTGTATGTGAAAGTGTAGCATGCCTGTTTGCCTACCGCTTACATTTAACTTTTTTTTTAAGTTTAAAGCACATAGTTTTGAACAGATTCATATTTTTTTACTCCAAAAACGCATTCTCAAACAATGATCAGATTTCTCCATTGGGTGAGGTGAATTATTCTATCGAAGAGTGAATAAATCAGTAAGTTAGTGAATATTTTAATTTTTTAAACAACTATTATTTTTATAAATGTTATTTAGTGTAGGCCTAATTATAAATAAATCTAGTGTGGGCGGAGACTCGGCTTCACACACTGATCTATAGGCTACTCCTTCATGTTTCTACCGTCGATGAGTGATGTATCATACGGAACTTAAAACTAAACTTTAGTAGCATAGGCCTATTGTAGGCTAATGTTAGCCTTTGTTTGATGTATTCTTTTTTATTTTATTTTTAAAACTTGTTTTAAATGATTGCACATTGATGTTGTTTTGAACGGTTTTTAAATCTGTATGTGAAGGACCACATTCTAACTTCCTTCAGATAACGTTGTAAAATGTACGAATAGCCTACTAAACCATTGCATTTTAACTTTATACATAGCCTACATTGTTTTTGAAAGGTTTTTAAATGTAGCCTATGTGGAAAACAAAACTTTTCTTTAATTAAAAACAACTCGTTGATCCGTTACCCAATACATCGCTTCACTTTTTTAAAAGTTAAAAGCACGTCGTTTTGAGTGTGTGTGTGTGTGTGAGAGAGAGAGAGAGAGAGAGAGAGAGAGAGAGAGAGAGAGAGAGAAATCTAGCCTGTTAGAGAGTGTAGAGTTGTAAATTAAATATAATTTCTCCTGTGACATAGACAAAGCAATGCATGGCAAGTTTATTTATAGGCCTATTGCACATTTTATACACTGGCAATTCAAAAGTAGGCTACTTTACATAGAAAGGCATAAATAATCACAAAATGTATTCAGCCAATCGATGCTTTTCTGTGAGTTTGTTGCAGCCGGTAATCCTATGGTGTGTATCCCTTAACAGATCCAAATGTGTCGCTCCATTTAAAAAAGCCAAGTGATTTTAGTAAAAATATATTCCAACACAGGAAAATCCTCAGAAACAGGCCACGAGCGCCCTTTCCAAAATCACTGAAAATTATATGACATAATCCTCAGGTTGTTTATTGATATGATCCACAAGAAGTAGGTAGGCTATCTCTCGTGGGGGCGGAGCTAGTAGCAGTGTGTTCTCATTGGCTACTGAGTTTTTGATGGACAGCTTCTTGACCTGGAAGTTTAAGACCTCAGTGTTGTGTTTACATGTGTGAATGTGAGCGTCTGTAAGGCAGAGGTGGGTAGAGTATCCAAAAACTGTACTCAAGTAAAAGTACAAGTACTTATAGAAATATTTACTCAAAGTAAAAGTAAAAGTAATAATCTTAATAGTTACTTGAGTAAGAGTAAAAAAGTATCCAATGAAAAAACTACTCAAGTAGTTAGTTAGTTACTAGATATCATGTTTTATATATATATATATATATATATATATATATATATACGTATATATATATATATATATATATATATATATATATATATGTACTAGATACATATATATATATAAAACGTGATATTATTTAGATATTTTTCATTTAAATTACTATTATTATCATAATTAGATAAGCTATATTTGCAACAAGATCAGAAGAGACAAGCATTTCTGTATATCTGATATAGATATATACAGTGAAGAAAATAAGTATTTGAACACCCTGCTATTTTGCAAGTTCTCCCACTTAGAAATCATGGAGGGGTCTAAAATTGTCATCGTAGGTGCATGTCCACTGTGAGAGACATAATCTAAAAAAAAAAAATCAGAAATCACAATGTATGATTTTTTTACTATTTATTTGTTTACAGCTGCAAATAAGTATTTGAACACCTGTCTATCAGCTAGAATTCTGACCCTCAAATACCTGTTAATCTGCCTTTAAAATGTCCACCTCCACTCCATTTATTATCCTAAATTAGATGCACCTGTTTGAGGTCGTTAGCTGCATAAAGACCCCTGTCCACCCCATACAATCAGTAAGAATCCAACTACTAACATGGCCAAGACCAAAGAGCTGTCCAAAGACACTAGAGACAAAATAATTGTGATAAAATAGTTTCCTTCAAATCAGGAGGCTTACAGACGGGAATCACAACGCAATAAAGACAACCAACACATAACCGGACTGATACAGGACTCTGTCAAGACCGCATTAAATGCCTTCGAGGTACGTTTTGACAAACGCCTTAATGCAATTGAGAGATGTTTAGATGCCTATGAGGCATCTTTGAGGCATAGGTCGTTTTTCTTTCAATCTTTTTCACTGTATGGTCACTGGGGGTTTATTATCCATAGTCTTTAAGTGTGCGACTACCTGTGATTTTAAATAAATCAATAAAAAGATCTGATTTAAAAATGCCTAAACGTTGTCGGGAGCCAGATGGTTTTGATCAGGGTCCGGTAGTTTTAGACGAAACGATGGTAGTGTGGTACCCCTTGAACAGTGCAGTAACACAGAAACATTGCTCTATTTAATTCAGACTGTGGATGATATGAATAGGTCTGAGTCTACAACTGGTACGTTGGTAGAATTCTTAAACATTGTGAGATCAATGTCCGATGAGGATCCTGAACCAAATATTGATTTTGAGCATTTTGTAAATACCCAACACACAGGTGCTGTGCCAGAACATCATCCAGAAACAAATTTTGATATTGATCATCTTGTATCTTCTCACCAGTCAGGAGAGGGCACAGGTACCCAGTCACACCGCACATTCAACCCTGATGCACCCAACATGGGTCTCACAGATAGCGATATAGAATCACTTGTAACTAGAGGGTGGCGATGTGAGTGGGTACACTGTACTGCCACGAACTCGGTTCAATGGTCTGGAAATCCACAGGCTTATAAATCTGCGGGGGATTTCTTCTGCAGATTTAGCAGCCTACACCATGTTTTTACATGACACACTTTCTGAAATTGTGGCGTTTTCCAGACTGTTAGGCGGAGACGGCAGTTTAATCAACATCACCTTGAGGGGTCCGAGTTTGACATCAGATGTTAGTACACTTTTGTCGGGTAGCAATGGTTACAGTGTAGATGTATTTATAAACGATCTTGAAAAAAATAATGCAAAGCAATTCTGATGTCCAGTTTGATGAGAGATTGAATTTAAGAGTGTCGGTAGCAAGTAGTAAACGTGGTGGTGCTTATCGAAAAAAAATATGTGATCTCGCCCACAATGAAGTGATTACCAAAAACAGACTTAATCTGTTCTGTCCTACAAACATTTCAAACAATCTTTGTTTTAAAATCTGCCTGGCACATTTCCTAAACCCCCAGAAACCGCACGTAGAGCTAGAGTCTGTAGCATCTTCATTGCAGAGGGCAGCTGGATATGCAGATCAACACAAGATAGCTTTTAATGACATCAGACGGTTTGAACATACGCTGAATGTTAAAATAGTTGTCTTCTATCGGTCTGATACAGGTGTTTTGGAGAAGTATACAAACACAGACAATCTGCATCCTAAAACAATGTTTTTGTACCTTCATGACAATCATTATTTTATGATTAAAAATCTACACGCGTTTATTGGCACACCATATGTGTGTATGTTTTGCTACCAAGGATTCACCTGTAGGAGAGATCACAGATCTCTGCAATGTCTGTAATGCACCAGAATGTCATAAACAACCAAAAAAGCCAAAACATTGTGATTAGGGCTGGATGATTAATCGAAAAATAATCGAAACCGAAATTCAGAGCCTATAACTGACGTAATTTTACCATGTCGTTATTTCGGTTTTTGAATCCTATTAATATTTCCGCCCACTGCGTGTTAATGTACCTTCCCCTTAAAACATATTACCGCGTGTGTAGTCACGTGACTCCGCACCGTCCAGTCAGTCTGCGAAATTGAAGCAACATGAGCTCCTTTCACACAGCGCGTTGATCCCGGGAGGGAAATTGTCGGGAAATTTCCTTCTGTGTGAACGCAAACACGAGCCGGGATTGATGCCAGGTTGGGGACCTAGTAACATTGCCGTGTTCAGTCCCGAAACGCGCGTTGTGTGAACAAAAGCTGTAATCAATGCCGTGTCGTCGTAATGATGACGCTGAAGCTGGGATCGTTCGCCAGCGTGTTTATGATCGAATCAGAGAAAAAAAGGCTCAAGCGTGGTTTGCTCATAAGCAAACTGTAGACGCTGCTGAGACATTACATGTGCATTGCTCAAAAAGAAAGAGAGACTGACAAACGCTCAGCAAGTGCCTCCACAAAGCAGGTGTCTAACACTACAAATGCTATACGATATGAAAATGATTTGTTTTTTAGTTTTATACAAGTTATATTTTACTTTTAAGATGGCAATATTTACAATAATTTATTTTGTTTACAAAAATAACTTTAAAAGTTCTTTATTTTCTACATTTTTAGGAAACTTTATTTTTACATTAAAACTTAAATTACGTTTTTTATAAGACGTTTTTATTTCAAGCATTGTATGCTTTGTTTAATTCAAATGTTTGAAATATTTAATAAATAAGCATTAATAGCTATCTGTGTGTTTCCTTATTTTAGAATCACAAAGATAGGATTATGCACTCTATCATTAGAAAAAATAACCGTAAACATATTTACAGTAAAAGCCTTGCCAGTGACATGAGATTTTTTTTTAAATAATCGTTCAATAATCGTAATCGAGGTGACTTGTTCGATTAATCGCGATTATGATTTTAGCCAAAATCGTCCAGCCCTAATTGTGATGACTGTCTGCGTTACTGTAAGTCTGACTATTGTTTTGAGATGCATAAAAAACCGCCTCAATGTATGCAATACCCACAGTGCGATGTCACCAAATACTGTGGAAAATGTAATAGACGTTACCATGTCAGCGGTGATGAACCCAAACCCCATCAATGCTCTGCAGATCGTTGTGTGCACTGTGGTGAGAGTTTGGTTACCGGCGGTGTACATCAATGTTTTATTCAGCCAGTTAAGCCGGATACACCAAACGATCGTTACATTTTCTACGATTTTGAGACCTGTTATGAAAATGGTAAACACGTTGCCAATTTTGTATGTGCTATCATGTTTAATGGCTAATTAATCTAAAAAATTCAGACAGCCTCGTTACAGTAATTACACATGGATTGCACACAATGTGTCTGGATTTGACAATTTCATACTTTTGGAATACTTTACTAAGATGGGGATTGCTCCTAAAATCATGATGCAAGGCTGCAGGCTAATCTTAATGTATGACATTGCTTTCAAGCAACGTTTTATTGATTCGTACTCATTCATCCCCATGCGTCTGGCCAAGACACACCTGTTGCATTTAATTTGACTAATGCAGAGAAGGGTTATTTTCCGCACCACATTAACCACATTGAAAATGACAAATACATAGGCCCATACCCTGAGAAGAAATTTTACGGGTATGCAACGATGTCGAACCAAGACAGAGCGGCGTTTGATGACTGGTACAGTACCATATCTGCATGTCGTTTTGCTGAGGGAAGCTTGCATGAACTACTGCGATGAATTCATTATGTGTACAGGCCTTGATCCATTTTATTACAGCACTTTGGCAGCAACATGTATGGCTACGTATAAAACACACTACATCCCAAAAGACACAATAGCTCTGACACTCAACAATGCATACATCAACCAGAACAAGACCTATTCAAACACATCAATTGAATGGCTTGAGTTTGTCCGAAAATCACGGGCCATAAATATTCAACATGCCCTGAACAGTGGTGAGGTGTCATTTGGGAAATAATATGTGGATGGTTTCTTCGACGACAGCTACATGAAAAAAGCATTCAAATTTCTCAGTTGTTTTTTTCATGGGTGCCAGCACTGTTATAACCCCAATGATATAAACCCGTTATCAAAAGTGCCTTATGGCGTTCTGAGAGGACAATGTGATGACAAGATTGAAATTTTGGATTGTGCGTAGGGTCTCCAGGTCGAGGTGATTTGGGAATGCGATTGGGGTTGTGCCAAACAGACAGACGCAACAGTGATGGATTTCATGTCCACTTACAAACACTCTGAAAGATTGAAACCACGCAATGCTCTATTCGGTGGTCGTACTAACGCATTAAAACTGTACCACAAAGTTGCGGAGGGCGAGCGCATTAGGTATGTTGACTTTACATCACTATATCCCTACTGCCAGGCTCGAAAATGCTACCCAATTGGGCATCCTGTAATAATATACAAGGATTTTCAAAACCTTGTTTTGAAAAGCTAGTTTTCCATGGAATGTAAATACTTTCAGAAATACTTTGTTTTTTTACGCGGTCGTAACCGAATACCCCCTGGGATGCTACTAAATCATTTATTACACTAACTAGAGATGGGACATTGTCGTAATACCCTGTTTTTATTGGAATGCGTAATTTCAATATGCTGGTCTTCTTCACATCTACACCGTGGCATATGCTATTAGTGTATTTTTCACCATCGGCAGTGGTGGGTCCTATGTTTATCTCGAAAATGGCATCATTGCTGTTAAAGGTGTACCAACTTTTAGGATATTCAATTTGAACAAGCCCCACCTCCCATTCTCCTTTTATATTTATTGGAGTAGCCAGTCTTGTTCTATAATTAGAGATTTTATTATCCGGGTATACCGACAGTGAAGTGTTGCATGGTAGTGCGACATAAAACCCCCCCTCAGCCATGTCTGGTTTTTATACAACTGTATGCACCCCGTGTGTGTGCTTTGTTTTTGTGGCTTCTGTACATCAACTAATTCTTTCTGATCGATCCATGATGCAAATTTGGTTGGCCATCCGAGCCGCTGTACCAGCACTAATGTTTTGCGACCCTTCGTCGTCTTGTCTAAAAAATTTTCAACTTTAAATGTCTTGTTTTTACTGACAAATATTTTTTGCAATTCTTCTGCATAAAAAACACAGTCGATAACATCCCCGTCGTAATCACTCAATCTGTAAACAGGAGGATCCCGTGGGATACACGCAGATATAGTAAAATACTCGTGTGTAGTTTTCCTCATACCCTTTTGCAAACGGCCCTCTGACGTTAGAAATTCGAACCACGTCACCAATCTTGTATTTAAATATGGGCTTAACACTATGAGGTCTAGTATCTCCATATAGGTTATGTAACACCACAGACTCGTTTTCTTTCACCACATCAATCAGCCTCATCTTGATGCTTCTGTGATGGCTCGCATTGTATCCTTGTGTAATGTCATGAAGTATGTTGATGTAACGTTTGGAGTTTGTAGCTGTTAAATATCTCCACATTCTACCTTTTAAGGTGCTATTAAACCGTTCAACAACACAAGCCTTTAATTCTGTAGCTGTTGCGAAATGGGCAATATTGTACTTTTTTGTTACGTTTTGAAAGTGTTTGTAAAAAAACCTCCTTTCCTTTATCTGTCTGTAATTTCTGTGGTACGCGTCCCTCTTTCAGTATGGATTCAAAAGCTTTAGAGACCTCTACACCACTGTTGTTTTTTAATGCTCGCATCCATGCATATTTACTAAACCAGAGGTTCTCAAACTTTTTACTCCAAGTACCACCTCAGAAAATATTTGGCTCTCCACGTACCACCATAATGACCAATATGAAAATATAGGCTAGTAGCGTAGTTGGCCTAACTATTCAGCTACAGTTATCCACAGCTCAAAAATTAGGCAGTTTAATTTCTAATAAGAAATATTTATTATTGTCAGCCACTTTAAACATAGTAAAAACACAGTTTGAACATTAACACTGCACTGTGCAGCTTACACAGGTAAATAAAAAACTTAAATAATGATTCAATTAATATGTATTGCACCTAAAAGTAAAATAAACACTGTAGCCTACTGTACTTAAAATATTAAGTAAAAAAAGAAAGTAGCCTACTTTACTTAATAAAAAAAACACAAGCTGTGTATTCATATTTAACCTTTTTAAACGTATATTTAAAATATTCTGACTGACCCATGTGAGTTTTTCAAGGCGACCATTATTTTTAGAACGTACCACTTTATTGATTCCATGGTGACGGACGCGTCATTGCTTGTCACGTGACACACCGCAGCCACAATAGCGCTGAATGACTGATGATCTGCTTTTATTTCCTTTTTTTATTCAAAATATTCACAAATTTGTTAGCTATGGCATGAAATATCTGATATTCCGATTGTCAAATATATGCAAGTGGAAGTGATCGCGTTAGTTGAGCTAACTTTATATGCGCCGACATAGTTTGTGCCACTGTTCAGATCAATCGGATCTTTTGGATTTAAAGGACGTGAAATCATCCTTTCTCCCGAAATACATGAAAGTAAGCGGCCGGTGAACTGGGAGAAGAATAGAGTTAACTTTAAAGTTACTTACACAATGTGTATCTAATATGAATAAAACGTGTCGTCTAATTATAATGGAAATTATTATTATTTCCGCTTCCATAGACATCAGTGTGTATTTTACAAATTCTAAATGTATTGTTTTTTTATTACTTATGTGAATTTAAATGTCTGAAACCTAAAATAAACATTATGTGGTTAAAAACACTGAATAATTGTGATCTTTGACAGCGTCTGAGTGGCGCGCGTCCGTCTCTGGCTCAGCGCCAGCACATTTGAATTTAGCAGTTGATCACGTGATGCACTGGCTGTTCTACTCACACCGGTGTAATCATAGACATCATATAATGTCTATGGGTGTAATCGTATCGTACGCTCCACGGACCAGCCAAGACTGATCACACCAGTTTGATCTTGTGCGAAGTTCAGTGATTCCTCTCCGTACCACTAGAAGGAGCCTGTACCACACTTTGAGAACCACTGTACTAAACAGATCGATGCATGTCAACAGAAAATGGTTGTTGTCATTTACCGCGGCATATGCAGACATATCAACTAGATTAACTTGGAACTGCATATCAATACCATAGACAACAACCCTATTCCTTTTGTATTTAAGTGGGGCAGTTCTGTGTAGTGTATATGCTTTCTCACCAGCAGGCCAGTCTGATACCTCTTTATCGGTTAAACGAACACCTGTTTCTTTTAAAACAGCTTCTTTTAAGCGTTTTGTTCCCCCTAAAGAACCAGGGTTAGAAGGTGTGTAATAAGTCTTTTTCATTTCTTCTGACGTTTCCGCTTCACAAAAGAATAACACAGATGGTTTAAGTGATTCGGGTTTTTATTTCTTAAACGTTGTGTGTTCGTACTTCCGGCGCTTGTGTAAACAATGAGTGACTTACAAGCTGTGGTTACAAGAGGTAAAAACGATATAAATACTGTTCGTTTTCTCACACAAACCGCTCGTTTCATGTCTTAGGCCATCAATGTGTACTTACATTTACGAGTCATTAAATCATGTTTAATTTGGACTTCTCTGTGCATGCTCTTTGAGGTGGTGACCATAGACCTGCTGTCACGGTTTATGAATTCATTGTTTCGTGTTACTGTTGTTGTTGTGTGTGGGTGTGCGCGAGTGGGCATTACCGCTCAATCATATGGATCAGCGATCCAGCTGATCGCGATCACCTCTCCAGCTGCTGCCCATCTGATCACCTTTAAATACTCACCGCACTCTCCTCTCCTTGTCAGATCGTTGTGTGATGTCCCTCGTGTGTGATCCTGTTCCCGTCGGCATTTGTCCTGTTCCTGTCTTTGTTCATCATGGCACTTCCCGGTTCTGGAGATTCATCACTACTCATCACCTCTTCACTTCACTTCTGGATTACTGACCATCTTGTCCCTGCGTCACCAGTTGTTTGTGGGTTCAGACTTTGTTGCTGACTACTACAAATAAAGAGTTTCTTGCATCTCTGTTTCCGAATCCTTGAACGTGATACCTGCATTATATCACTGACAGACAAGAACGGTTTGACCTAAAAATATCAAAATTGTAAACTACTGCGGAAACAAAGACACCTAGATCTTGGATGCCCTTGAGGTAAGCTAACCCATATGGAAGTCACATATATTGAAATATATTAGTAATAAATACATTTCCATGTATTTAAATCTATTAATTCTAAATAGATGAAAATATATGTTTTACTTGTATTTAAATATATTTTGAAATATATGTTAAAAATATATTTAAATTTTTGATTTTTGCCCCTTTTAAATATTTTTTTTACATATATTAAGCATATGTAAATATATTTTTATTGCAAATATTTAAATATATTTATTTTCTTAATGTCAATATGTTTAGATATCCATCTATGTAAATACATTAAAGTTCAATATATGTGCATATATTAATTTACAATATATGTTAATATATTAGTTATCTGTATATGTAAATATATTGATTTATAATATATGTTAATATATTAGTTATCTGTATATGTAAATATATTTAGAAATGTACTATTCAAATATTTAAGTAATGCCCCATAGAGTGAGTGTCTCCATATGTAAATATTTTCATATATACATTTATATATATAAAATTTTACCCTCCCCTGTAACTCAAACAGTCAAAATGCCATTTTCCAGTGAATGCAAAGATGTTGACCCAGTGGACATAATCAAAATGTGCTTGTTTTTGGACAATGCATTAAGGGGATACAGAGAACACCTACAACACAAACATAATGTGGAAGTTTTATTTATGTTAACAAAAGGTAAAAGTACACAGCATATATAAAATTATCTGCACAATAACTAAATAATTATAAGTATACCAAAAAAATACTTTCCTACAACTTAATACAGGCTACTTTCCTGCTGGGACACGTCCCCTCAGTCGAGGGGCAAAACATCCTTAACCCTCTGGGGTCTAAGGGGTTTTTGAGGTCCTTGAGATGTTTTGACATGCCCTGACATTTGTGTTTTTTTCAGTTGCTTATAAACATATTAATGGCAAATGGCACTCTATTTAGCACAAACAGGGCTACCATAATATGTGAGCAACATGTATGTACATGTTTGTATTTTTGAAGGAATATTGTTTATGCATGGTTATTGAAAAAACGAAAACTTAAAGCCTCTGAAATAAGGCCACAAAACACTCACTAAACATGTGTCCACAATACTTTTGACTAATGAACGTTTTTGCTTAGAATTTTTGCTTCAAAATGATCTGAAAACCATCCTGCCTAATCATTTACACAAAACAATACATTGATTTAAACTTTTTAAGACACTTTTTCTTTTGAAAGGCAATATGCAAGTGGGCGTGATTCTCAGCTGAGTGGGCATGATTCTCACCTAAGAGGACAATGGCCTTGCATAATGCGCACATAGCCTTTCACACAGGTGTGTCACTGGGTACCAAAGAATGCGAGGACAAAATAAGCTATATACACTATATATATGTATGTATATATGTATATATATATACACACTCACCGGCCACTTTATTAGGTACCCCATGCTAGTAACGGGTTGGAACCCCTTTTGCCTTCAGAACTGCCTCAATTCTTCGTGGCATAGATTCAACAAGGTGCTGGAAGCATTCCTCAGGGAGTTTGGTCCATATTGACATGATGGCATCACACAGTTGCCGCAGATTTGTCGGCTGCACATCCATGATGCGAATCTCCCGTTCCACCACATCCCAAAGATGCTCTATTGGATTGAGATCTGGTGACTGTTGAGGCCATTTGAGTACAGCGAACTCATTGTCATGTTCAAGAAACCAGTCTGAGATGATTCCAGCTTTATGACATGGCGCATTATCCTGCTGAAAGTAGCCATCAGAAGTTGGGTACATTGTGGTCATAAAGGGATGGACATGGTCAGCAACAATACTCAGGTAGGCTGTGGCGTTGCAACGATGCTCAATTGGTACCAAGGGGCCCAAAGAGTGCCAAGAAAATATTCCCCACACCATGACACCACCACCACCAGCCTGAACCGTTGATACAAGGCAGGATGGATCCATGCTTTCATGTTGTAGACGCCAAATTCTGACCCTACCATCCGAATGTCGCAGCAGAAATCGAGACTCATCAGACCAGGCAACGTTTTTCCAATCTTCTATTGTCCAATTTCGATGAGCTTGTGCAAATTGTAGCCTCAGTTTCCTGTTCTTAGCTGAAAGGAGTGGCACCCGGTGTGGTCTTCTGCTGCTGTAGCCCATCTGCCTCAAAGTTCGACGTACTGTGCGTTCAGAGATGCTCTTCTGCCCACCTTGGTTGTAACGGGTGGTTATTTGAGTCACTGTTGCCCTTCTATCAGCTCGAACCAGTCTGGCCATTCTCCTCTGACCTCTGGCATCAACAAGGCATTTCCGCCCACAGAACTGCCGCTCACTGGATGTTTTTTCTTTTTCGGACCATTCTCTGTAAACCCTAGAGATGGTTGTGCGTGAAAATCCCAGTAGATTAGCAGTTTCTGAAATACTCAGACCAGCCCTTCTGGCACCAACAATCATGCCACGTTCAAAGTCACTCAAATCACCTTTCTTCCCCATACTGATGCTCGGTTTGAACTGCAGGAGATTGTCTTGACCATGTCTACATGCCTAAATGCACTGAGTTGCCGCCATGTGATTGGCTGCTTAGAAATTAAGTGTTAAGGAGCAGTTGGACAGGTGTACCTAATAAAGTGGCCGGTGAGTGTGTGTATATATATATATATATATATATATATATATATATATATATATATATATATATATATATATATATATATATATATATATATTTTCCTCGCACTTTCTTGTGGTACCCAGTGGAAAAAGACAAATGTTTTTCAAGATGTTTCCAACTCTAACTTTGAACCAATTCTGTAGAAATTCTTCAGAATTGGTTCAAAGTTAAAGTTAGAGTTGGAAACAACTTGAAAAACATTTGTCGTTATCCACATATTTTGTATGCATGCAAATTGTATAATATCCAAGGTAAACATTTCTAGTAATTGTGCAGTTAATTTTCATACTGTATTTTCAGAAAGTTTTGGAATATGTATCCTCTTCCCAAATTTGTCACTAATAAAACAACAAAAAAAAGATTAAAATTTTAACAATATTTCAAGTGTAATCTTTCTTTGTAAAAAAGTATATGTATTTCAAGGGTAACATATGAGCAGAAATTGGCGAACAAAACCTTGTTTTTACAGTAAAAACTTTATAATCTATCCAAAACTAATCAATGAAATCTTGTCTAAATATTCATATTTAGTCTGTAACATATCGTGTTTATGCGAGTGTGAGATGCGCGCTGTACAGCTGTAAACAACAGCACGCCTTTCATTCTGTGCTTTTCATTTATCATTCATGAAGCTTTATCCAGATGGTATGGGGGCCTTAACAGTTTGCATGGCTTGCCTCAGATCATTTGCGTTTCAACAGCGCGCGCTTTCCGTGGGCGTGGTCACATTAAAAGATAATTAGCTGAAATGAGAACGACTGACATCGCTCTCTTTTTATATAGATTACATAAACATAGAACATTTGTTTTAGTTTTGAATTAGATCATTTAAAAGTACACACTTAAATGATTATAAAGATATATTGCTCATGCCTGTGTGACTAGTATTCGCTGAGTTTTGTTTAAGTTTAGAGACGTGCTCCAAAAAAAAGTTAACGGAGACGGAGAGGCAGAAAGCACACCCTGTTTATTTTCTTTATTTTACAAAAGTACAATGTTTTATTTCGACTGGAAGTGGACCCATAAAAAAGTAGACATTTAACAGTTAATTTTTTCATATTTCTTAAGTGTGTATGACAAAAAAGGACGGAGTATTTTGAGTCTATTTTGCTGCTATATGACTCCAGAGGGTTAAGCATTACTGGCTTTAATAAGGGAAATTGCAAAAACAGGAGTAAAACAAGTAACAAAAATTGTTAAATGCAGTTGGACTCGACAATTATACAACTTACTAAAAAGACTGTGGTCAATGGACATTGACATATGCCCAGGAATCGGGTTAATAAAAACTGACAAGAACTTTACAGTTATCCAGAATATTAGATGGTAAATATTTAATTGATGAGTTGCTAATACAATATATGACCCAGGATATGATTTTACCCCAATTCAACATCATTTTAACCCATTCACTCCATGTTTTGCTGCCTGGATCCCAGCTGTTTCTGCGAATTGCAGAAATCTATTTGCTTCTCTTTTCTGTAACTTTTGGCAGTCTGTAAAAAGATAGTTCTTGTTGAATCTATTTGTACAGTCGATCACACAGCTCTCAACTGCATACCCTCTTATTCTGGAACCTCAGGTCTGACAAATTATCATTCATGGCCTGGCCCAACTGTACAACAGTTGCCTTCTCATGCCGATTTATGGCAGCATCTGTAAAAGAAAACAAGAAAGAATGTTTGTCAGTGGTTACTTGAGGTGGTTCTGGTTAGATAGCTTCAGACATACTACATTCCATTGTACTGACAACAGCATCAGAAACAAGTGTATGGTTTATTAATTGGCATCCCAGATAGCTTTGGAGGATTATATGTTTGTTCAGAGCATTTTGTTTAGTAAACGAGGCACAGTGTAATGCAGTGGTTCTCAACCTTTTTGGGCCAGCGCCAATATCCTTATCCAATATCCAGATCCCTGATCCCAAACATAAAAAAAAAATTAGGTTGGGGGTGCTGGTTTTTTTCGCACTTTTGAATAAGAAATAATATAAAGTCGTCAAAATACAACTCGTTGAACCTCCGCGAATCACAACAAGCGTATCAGTGAGAACAGTGATCAGTGATGCATATTCACATATTCACAACGTCCTACTGGCTTCCGGTTGAGTTGGGTACGCTGGCGCGTTCTGGCTGCCGCTCTGCTCTCCGTACAGACACTGTGATGCGTCCGTGCGTTTTATTTATGTATGCCGGGAATTTGCTTCTCTTGGTGTTGGCCTGGTGGCCTTCCTTTGACTTTGTGGACTCACAGATAGGCCTATCTGGAGCTGGTGTTAAAGAGGCTTCAATGAACATGGCCTTAAAGTACACCACCCGCCAGCTGTTATCCCTGAAGCGGAATTATAATCTGTCTAGCGACAACTATGTCCACTGTGACAGGGCTGGATTGCTGCGGCCCAAGCGGTATATTCATCGGAGCTCAGGACGAAGCTACATCTCTTCCTCGTCTTCTTCCATCCCAATTTTAAACTGCTGTCGAAGGAGTTGTGTGTTTTATCCAGCTGATATGGGGGCCTTAACAGTTTGCATGGCTTGCCTCAGATCATTTGCGTTTCAACAGCGCGCGCTTTCCGTGGGCGTGGTCACATTAAAAGATAATTAGCTGAAATGAGAACGACTGACATCGCTCTCTTTTTATATAGATTACATAAACAGAGAACATTTGTTTTAGTTTTGAATTAGATCATTTAAAAGTACACACTTAAATGATTATAAAGATATATTGCTCATGCCTGTGTGACTAGTATTTGCTGAGTTTTGTTTAAGTTTAGAGACGTGCTCCAAAAAAAAGTTAACGGAGACGGAGAGGCAGAAAGCACACCCTGTTTATTTTCTTTATTTTACAAAAGTACAATGTTTTATTTCGATTGGAAGTGGACCCATAAAAAAGTAGACATTTAACAGTTAATTTTTTCATATTTCTTAAGTGTGTATGACAAAAAAGGACGGAGTATTTTGAGTCTATTTTGCTGCTATATGACTCCAGAGGGTTAAGCATTACTGGCTTTAATAAGGGAAATTGCAAAAACAGGAGTAAAACAAGTAACAAAAATTGTTAAATGCAGTTGGACTCGACAATTATACAACTTACCAAAAAGACTGTGGTCAATGGACATTGACATATGCCCAGGAATTATACTGACAAACAGTAATATTGTGAAATATTATGACTGTTTTCTATTTTTATATATTTTTAAAATGTAATTTGAAAGCTGAATTTTCAACATCATTACTCCAGTTTTCAGTGTCACATGATCCTTCAGAAATCATTCTAATATGCTGATTTTATGCTCAAAAAACAAATGATTATTTTCAATGTTGAAAACAGTCGTGTACCATTTTTTCCCCCCAAATTCTATGATGAATAGAAAGTTCAAAAGAACAGCATTTATTTAAAATATAATCTTTTCTAACATTATAAATGTCTTTACTGTAACTTTTGATCAATTTAACTCATCCTTGATGAATAAAAGTATTTTTTAATTTCTTTCCCCCAAAAATAAAAAATAAATTCTTACTGACCCCAAACTTTTGAATGGTAGTGATTCATGTTACAAAAGCTTTCCATTTCAGATCAATTCTGTTCTTTTGAACTTTCTATTCATCAAAGAATCCTGAAATAAAAATGTAAAAAACTGTTTTCAACATGGATAATAATCATAAATGTTTCTTGAGCATCATATTATAATAATTTCTGTAGGATCATGTGACACTGAAGACTGGAGTAATGATGCTGTAAATTCAGCTTTGATCACAGGAATAAATTACACTTCACTATATATTCACATAGAAAACCGCTGTTTTAAATTGTAATATTTCACAACATTACTGGGTTTTTTGTATTTTTTATCAAATAATTGCAGCCTTGGTGAGCAGGAGAGACTTCATTTAAAAACATAAAAAATCTTACTGATCTAAAACTTTTGACCGGTAGTGTATATAATTTATGCAAACTGTTTGATATCTTTATTCAATTTCTGTATATGTCCTACCTGTTAGACAGGAATGGCACAGGTAGGCCTAAATTACATTTATTATGGGTTTATGTGAGGATTGTTTGAAGTTTACTTAAATTAAAAGCTGTTATATTTTTTGAAGCCTAAAATGTTTTTAAAAAATTGATAGCTTTCACTTGTAATGATGGAATCACTGTAATGTTGGATGGCTATAATTAATGTCATTTTTATCCAGACATCAATGGTTTATTGATCATTAAAGGTGTTATTAATCATTTAGTTGTTGTTGCTAGTTTGAGTGGAGAAATACACATTAATACACACAGAAGTATCACTAATCTGTGTGTGCATTTTGCTTTAGAACCAAGTAAGTTCACTGTAATCCCAAACAGTTGTACTAGCTCATAACTAATGAGGTCATTACAGTCAAATGTCCTTATGCAGTTGACCAAACTATAAAGTATTGAGCTCTGTTGAGATTTATGCCACTTTAATTGAATAGGGCTCAAAATTTGATAGTTAATTTGTGTGGAACACTCAAAAAGTTTAGGAACCATACAGTAGTGTCATGACGTTATTGACGTCATGACGTTCTGGTGGGTGGGTCTTATCTCTCCCTCAGGAAAGCTGAGTCAGCCATCTTGAATTTGCCTTCATGCTGAGAAGTTTTCATGGAAGTTTTGGCCAGCCCCACAGTTTAATTTGTTTTTATTTGTTTGCAATGCGCACTTTCATCCCCTCGCTTCAAACCACCACCTCAGCTTTTTTCATCTTTGGCCTGCCTTTTTTTCAGCGCCGTTATTATCAGCCCTGATTTGGTAAGTAACGCTAACGTTTTTTGTTGTTGTTGTTTTAACTGAATTTCGATAAATAATCTTACATTTGGAACTGGGAATACACTTGTACAATGTGCAGAGTGAATATTTGTTGTAAATAGTTTACAAATCCGAGTAATTGTAACTTTAGAAGTGTTTGAATCTTACAACGGTGTAAAGTTATCAGCGGGTTTCCTGGAAGAACTACATTTCCCATAATGCATGTTTTCCCGGGACATTGACGTGGAGGAACGACCACCATGAGTTTGAACTTTCTCGTGGAGTCCGAAACGTTCTTACTGTCTATGGTCCGAAAGCATTTAACTTATCCCTGCTTCCCGGTTTCTGCCGGTTGTTGTTTTCGCTGTTCGCTGGTAATGCATGTGAGTAACGTTATACTTATTTCCATAAGTGTCCGCGTTGCACAGTAAATATTTTACGTTGTCGAGCTGTGTGTTTGTGTGCAGCGTGAATCGAACAATGCTAAACAACATATTTTGAGTGTGTTATCATGAAGCCAACAAGGTCTTTGTGTGTATTTCTTTCCAGGCTCAAGTGTGTGGTTGTGAGATAATCTAGAAATCCTTTTTAAAAGTTCAGGTAGGATGTAGGCTATTATGAAATAGTGTTATTAATAATTGGTTTTATTTTGTGTTTCCACAGTCATTCTTTTGCAATTTCTTTAAATGTTTTTATCTCAACTGTGGGGTCCACAGTTGATCACTTGAACCCTTTATTAATACTTTGTTAAAAAAAAAAAAAAAAAAGAAATAGCATATAAGCAAACAACTTTGATGCTGTGCTTGTTAGTAACTAACTTGCTCATCTTTTAACCTTTTCATTTTACTATAATTACTGTACAATGAATGTTTTTGATAGATTTGGAAACTTTTTTTTAATCTGTAAATTCACTTTTTTAAATTTCATTTATCATTTATGTATTATTTAAAAAATGTTTTTTGAACATTAACTGATCATCTTTGTGTGCATGTTGTGTATAGATATTGGACTTCAAAGAGTGCTACATAGAGTCAGCGTTTCACCATCAGACAGTTGCCAAATGCCAATAGGTGAGATTTGTAAATTGTTTACTAATATGAATTAAAAAAAAAAAAAGCTGATGGAAATGAAAAGTATTTTCTAAAGGAAATAAAGTATTTTCTTTTTGATAACATTATATAGCCTGTTTTAAATTAAAGAATGACAATTAACTTTCTGTTTTGACATTGGTTCTGACTCATCCCTAGTAGAATTGCCCTTGTTTTTCCTACCTGGCAACTGAAAACTTCTTAAAATATGTTCACAATTCTGTGTAATTCTCTCCATGTACAGGTGTTTGCAGAGTTTCACCGAATCAACAACGTTAACCTGCTCAATCAATTCTACAAGGAGCTGGGCAGACACTCGCCAGAACTCATCACCTTGTTCAGAGACAAGGCTACCAAGACTGGCAAGACAGCGGATGAGCTAGCCAAGCTCATGAGGATTTATGACCTTCAGGTGAATTTTAAACTTTACATGATTCAGAAACAGATTATTTACAGATTATATTCAGACAACTATAAGAAACCATAGTGTGAATTGCCTGGACTGCACCCTGAGGTTAAGTGATTATTCCATGAACAACATTGTCATCTCATCAGAGATAGACATCTTGACGAGATGTATTCTATCATAAAGAGATACCTTTAAAAGATACTTTCAGCTTCAATTTGAAGATGTCCAAATAAGTACTGTTTTCGTGAAATTTTATTTACAATTTTACGTTTTTTCCTTTGTGTGTTATTCAAGTATTTACAATAGAAAGTAATTAATTTGAAAAATGTTTTACTGAAGAAATGGTGAACCAAAAATACTGAATCTGCCATCTATAGCAATGACCACCATCAGAATATGGAGCTATTTAACACTTTTTTTCTTTCTTCTTTTAAGTGTTTGCTCTGCATTTGTGTAATTACTATTGTAATGCATAAGGCATCTGCTAGTTTCCTGCCGGAGCTCTCTGACCTCCTTGCTCTAATCTGTCCCACCTTTCCAGCTACGATCTTACTTGGTGACTTTAACATCCATGTTGACTCCAGTAATGTCTACACTACAGAATTTTTGTCACTGCTGGACTGTTTTAATTTTTCACAAGATGTCAACGGCCCAACTCATGCTAAAGGTCATACACTGGATCTGGTATGCTCCTTGGGTATAACCCCAATCCATCTACAAACTATCGACCTAGCTATTTCTGATCACCTTGCCGTTATGTTCTCTGTTTCTGTACACACACACAGGAAGTGTGTGAAAAGGACCATTGCATATCGAAACATCAAACAAGTGTGCATTCATAAATTATCATACACTCTTGCAGGCCATCTTATCAGCTGTCCTTCATCCTGTACAGTTGATGATTTGGTTACTCACTACAACTTGGCCCTGTCACATAGTCTGGACTCTGTTGCCCCCCTCATCACGCGATCTGTCTCATTCTCCTCTCCTGCTCCCTGGTTCACTGCTGAACTCCGCGCAATGAAGGCTACAGGGCGGAGGCTGGAAAGGTACTATAAAAAATCTAGCCTTACTGTCCACCAGCTAGCCTACAAGAACCACGTTAAGAGCTACAAAGATGCTCTATCCAAGGTGAAAAATAACTACTACTCTACACTCATTGGCAACCAACAACACCATCCTAGACAGCTTTTTTCCATTATCAACCGCTTACTCTGCCCACCTGACCCTCCTCAACCTTCTGATGCTGCTGGCCTATGTTCTAGATTCCTGGTTCATTTCCAGGAAAAGGTTGAAACCATCCACCAACAACTACAGCTGTCCAGCTTATCTCAATCAACCGCACTACCATTGTCTGACACAAACTCTTCAACCGCTCTTGCGCCGCAGGACTGCCTCTCCTCTTTCTCTCCGCTCAACACAACTCAAGTCCTTGAGCTAGTATCCAAAGCAAAGGCCACAACCAGCAAACAGGATCCTATGCCGACAGCCTTGGTTAAGGCATGTCTTCCAACTTTGGGTCCAACACTGGTCAACATCATTAACACCTCGCTGTCATCTGGGGTGGTCCCCACCAGCTTTAAAACTGCTGTGGTGATCCCTACACTTAAAAAACCAGGCCTGAACCAAGACGATTTAAACCATTACCGCCCTATCTCAAATCTACCTTTCATATCTAAGTTATTGGAAAGGGCTGTGGCTTCCCAACTCAACCATCACATGTTACAGCACAACCTCTACGAGCCTTTTCAATCTGGTTTCAGGACACATCATAGCACAGAAACTGCCCTCATCAAAATCACGAATGACCTTCACATGGCAGCTGACTCTGGCCATGTCAGCATCCTAATACTTCTTGACCTCTCTGCAGCCTTCGATACAGTCTCCCATTTCATTCTTCTCACACGTCTCTCTGAACTCATTGGCCTTACTGGTACAGTGTATTCCTGGTTTAAATCCTATCTCACCGACAGGCAACAATATGTCTCCTTCAAGGGGATTTGCTCTAAATTGGCGCCAGTCCTGCATGGCGTGCCACAAGGATCTGTACTTGGCCCACTGCTATTTAATATTTACATGTTGCCACTTGGGATGATTGTCCGGAAACATGGATTACACTTCCACTGCTATGCTGACGACACTCAGCTCTACATCAGTACTAAGCCTTCTACTTCCCTTCCACCAGTGCCACTTATTAACTGCCTGAAGGACATAAAGCACTGGCTGGACAGTAACCTTCTCAAACTGAACAAAGACAAAACAGAACTGATGGTGTTTGCCCCGCTGTCACTTCTTAAAAAAGTTGATGACATTATACTGGATGTGGATGGCTGCTCAATCTCTGCATCTCCTCAAGTACGCAACCTGGGCGTCATCATGGACTCCACTCTCTCCTTCCAACAACACATCAAAAACGTCACTAAAATTGCTTTCTATCATCTCAAGAACATCTCCAGACTCCGACAGTGCCTCTCCAACTCTGTAGCTGAGGCCCTCATCCACTCATTCATCACCTCCCGACTTGACTATTGCAATGGCATCCTGTTCGGTCTACCCAGCAAAGCCACTGACAGACTCCAGTATGTGCAGAACTCTGCGGCTAGGATGCTCACACACACAAAACTTGGTCTTCACATTACTCCCATCCTGATGAAGCTTCATTGGCTGCCAGTTAAGTCCCGCATCAAATATAAAATCCTCCTCCTGACGTACAAGTCCCTTCATGGACTTGCGCCCCAGTACATTACTGATCTTCTCCATCCCTACACTCAGTCACGGTCCCTGCGTTCCTCTGACAAGGACCTGCTTGCTGTTCCTAAGTCCAGGCTTAAGACATTTGGTGATAGAGCTTTTTGTGTTGGTGCTCCGTCACTTTGGAACAAGCTTCCCCATGAGATCCGCTCTGCCTCCTCACTTTTAACCTTTAAAAGCCAGCTCAAAACACACCTTTTCAATGAGGCCTTTGGGCTCTAGCTCCCCTGGCCTCCTGCCCTTATCTTAATTCCCCCTTCCCTTCCTCATGTTGTTTGTTAAGCGTCCTTGGGTAGTTTGAAAGGCGCTATATAAGTTAAAGTTATTATTATTATTATTATTATTAATGTATATTTTTGTGTCCATCTAGGAACAATGTGATGTAAATATGAGACGGGACCTCGTCCTCGACCTCGACCTTCAGGACCTGTAATGTAAGTGTACTGGCCTCACTATCAATCCCTTTGCCTAGCTATTCAGTCAGCTTAAACATATGACATTACTCCAAAAACTATAGGAGAACCAGGCGGGTATTTCAGAAAGCAGGTTATGTGAAAACTCAGTGAACCCTGAGATGAGGGAAGCTCTTGACTTATCCATTCCAGAGGGCTATTCCAGAAAGGAGGTTCAACAAACTCTAAGCCTAACCCTGAACTCTGAGTTGACTTACCCTGAGTTTTCAGTTGCAGAATAGCTGATCTGAGTTAGGTAATTCAACTCTGAGTATGTTAACTCTTGAGTTGAGCTCGTTCCTCACAAGCTGTAAAGCCATCAATGGAGCTCTGATACTGTGATTCTCCATGGCAATCAGAAAGCAGAGGTAACTTAAACTCTGGGTCTGTTACTGTGGTAACTTGCGCTGTGAACCTAACCTGCTCACTGGCAGTCTGACGGAGCTGCCTGACAGCAGCTGTCCTTTCTTTTTCAGTCCAATCATGTTGAAGCAGAAATAATTCACATAGTTTTACACCAGGAAGATAATTTTGATTCATTTAGATGAGCTCTCACTCCCTGACGAGGACTGAACCGAACATTAGACCGCTCTCTCATTAGTCCGTAATTTACATACTTCGGCCGCACAGTGAATATCAGACTACACGTCATTGCTGACGTGCCCTCAGATCAGAACAATCGTCTTTGTTTTAGCTTTTTTTAGTCACTTTGCAGGTTTAATCAATCACCTTCCAGCCGGCAGAAAAAGAGAAATAACTAATAATACTATAATAATAATATTTAGAGTCGAATTTACCTAACTCAGATCAGCTATTAAGTCAACTCAGAGTTCAGGGTTAGGCTTAGAGTTTGTTGAACCTCCTTTCTGGAATAGCCCCCAGGACCTGTTTATGAAGTTTACTTGTTGTTATTCTCAAGTAAACTGTTATTCTAAAGTTATTATAAATGAAAAGGTAAGTATAAAGCATTCCACAAAAAGTATGCTAACAGATAGGTGTGAAACTAACATAAGATTTAAGCATATGTAAAGAAAATACTTTACTGGCACTTAGACTACAACTAAGCTACATGTTTAATGTTTAGAGATCATTGGCATGATTTGTATCCTTGAGGGGCTGAACTCATTATTGTATTTGTGTTTTATAGTCAGGAGTTGATCCAGACCTCACTGACACTCCAGTGGCTCTCCTGACAGTCGTAACGGATAACACTACTGATGTGGCGTCGTGGAGGATAAAATACTTGCGAGCTCCTTTGATTCTCGTACCTTTTAAAAAGCACATTTTAGTTGAATAAAAAAAGTTGCTAAATTGTCACTGTGGTGTCACTTTCATCTTTTCTGACATTATTAGCTGATTATAATTGTGTAGTTGGCCGACATCAGTATTTTAGTTTAGAATAAATGTTGAGTGCATATCCCACTTTGAGTAGAAAATTATAGGAAATTTAGTGCATTTCCTACATTATGAGTTTAAGAATATAACATTTTTTGAGTCTATTTCCCACATTTTATGAGTTCAAGAAAAGTGAAAATTTTGAGTGTATTTCCAACATTTTATGATTTGAAGATAATTGACATTTTTGAGTGAATTAACTCACTAATTTTAAGTTGAGGAATATCAATATTTATAAGATAACATTGAGATAATTTAAGGCAACAGTAAATATAATTTGTAATTTAAGTAAACTTAAAACTTTTAAAAACATCACTCAAATATTTTTGTAATCTGTTACAAAATAATTTGAGTTCTGTGAACTTATTCGGGTTTACAGTGTTGATGAAAACCATGAATGAAACCATTTGTTTATTATATCGCAATCGCACATCGCAATATTGACCTCAATAATCGCAATATGACATTTTCCCCAAATCGTGCAGCCCTAATATACATGTAGATCAGAAAGCCTGTACCTTGGCCAAGGATTTCCTATCACTCTTGGACTGTTTTAATCTTTCTCAGTTTGTAAACGTCCCTACTCATTGTAAAGGAGAAATTCTTTTCTCTGTAATTTCTCTGTTACGGATGTTGGACTCTCTGACCATCTAGCTATCTTCTTTAATATTAAGATAGTCCATTCTAGTAGAGAGACTACACAAACCATTTCATTCCGCAAATGGCAATCAATTGATCACACTACTTTAGTAAATTCGATTGTCAGTTCTTTAGATGTTTTGTCCTCTGCACCTCTTGAGGATAAAATCTTAGTTTTTAACAATGTTCTTACAGCCAACTTGGACATCTTCGCACCCATAAAAACACGTAACGTCTCATTTGTTCAGTCAGCCCCCTGGTATAATGATGATTTGCGAGTACAGAAGGCTGCATGTCGGAAATTGGAGCGTAAATGGCGTTGCTCTGGTTTAACTGTGTTTCACCAAGCATGGAAAAACTGCTTGACACAATACAGAGTAGCTATTGAAACTGCTCGATCTGCACATTTTTCAAATATTATTGAAAATAATCAAAACAATCCTAGACAGCTCTTTCATACAATTAATAGTCTTCTTAATGCAGATGGTGTCAGTTCTCTGACTTCATCTGATTGGATGTGTAACGAGTTTCTCAAATTTTTCAGTGAAAAAATTAGGTAACACTTTATTTGAAGGGGTGTGCATAAGACTGACATGACACTGTCATAAACATGACATAACACCTGTCATGAACATGAAGGAGTCTTTATGAATGTTTATGACTGTTGTCATAAAGTGTCATTCGGTAAATTATGACACTTTTAATGCAAAGTTGACATTGTTTAAAATGTCTTTGTTATGACAACTTGACATTACCCAAGACAAAAATGTCTTGACTGTGACAACTTGACATTAACAAAGACAGAAATGTCTTTGTTATGACAACTTGACATTAACCAAGAAATCATAACCTAATTATCAAACTTAAAGCATTTGACAGTGTAATAACCCTTAATGACATCTTTATAACTAGTACAATGTGTTCCACTTTACTTGAGGACAAGTAATATTCATGACACAGTTATAATGGTGTCATGACGGCCAAAGTTGTGACAGGTTGACAGGTTATGATTTCTTGGTTAATGTCAAGTTGTCATAAAGACATTTCTGTCTTTGTTAATGTCAAGTTGTCATAATCAAGACATTTTTGTCTTGGGTGATGTCAAGTTGTCATAACAAAGACATTAAACAATGTCAACTTTGCATTAAAAGTGTCATAATTTACCGAATGACACTTAATGACAACAGTCATAAACATTCATAAAGACTCCTTCATGTTCATGACAGGTGTTATGTCATGTTTATGTCAGTGTCATGTCAGTCTTATGCACACCCCTTCAAATAAAGTGTTACCAAAAATGAACAATGTTCGCACAAATATTTGCACTTCTTTTGGGTCTGCTGATCAGCTGATACACTAAGTTTCTCTGGCACTCCTTTCTCCAAATTTACTATTTTACAATCTGAGATGCTCTGCAAGCAGGTTTCTCGTATGAAAACTTCCACTTGCATACTTGATCCCCTGCCTTGTAGCCTGTTTAAATCTTGCATTGATTATAGCGAGAACTGAGGGACACAAAGGACCAATGACTCTTTGTCATCTGGGGTGGTACCAGCAGCACTTAAAACTGCTGCTGTCACTCCCGTCTTAATAAAGCAAAATTCTGATCTGAAAATTCTTACAAATTATCGTCCGATTTCAAATCTTTCATTCCTGGCTAAAATCTTGGAGGGTGTGGTTGCGGCTCAATTAAACAAACACTTAATTGAAATTACAACAGCACTGAGACTGCATTAGTTAAAGTCACTAATGACTTACTTATAGCCTCTGACTCTGACTCCATGTCCCTTCTCAATCTCTTGGATCTTAGTTCAGCATTTGATACAATTGACCATGCACTGTTACTTTATCGTCTTGAAAAATTATTTGGTTTGTCAGAGACAGTTCTTGGCTGGTTCAAGTCGTATTTTACTGACCGCAGTCAATTTGTTTTTATGGGTGGCTATAGGTCCAAAGTTGGTGCTGTTCATACTGGCGTCCCACAGGGGTCAGTATTGGGTCCCTTACTTTTTAGTAGGGATGCACGATATTGAATTTTGGCCGATATTCGATATGCCGATATTTTCAAACTAATTTTGGCCGATGCCGATACCGATATATATATATACACATTTTTTTCCCCTGATATATTTACACTTTAATTTTACTGAAGAGAAATCCAAGTCTCTCTCCTGTACTAGCTTTACCGTATTACACTCATGTGTTGTAGATAAGGCAATACACAAGACAAACAAAACAACATTTGATTCTACCATGTATAATTTTACAAATGTAGACAGACATTCACCCCTGAAAAATAAGTAAATTATTTAACTTGGAGAATAAATGATATGCCAGTGCCACATTTTATTTTTAAGTTTTAAAACTTCGGTCCTTATGAAATAAATAAAAGTAAATTCTCAAATAGAAAAATGTATTACTGTCATTAGTGACTATTGTAGAATAATTCCACACTAGTAATACAGGTTTGCATTGCCCTAGAAAATTATGCTGTTGTTCACAAATAAGAGCCAGTCATGATTAGGGCTGTCACTTTTGTGAAAAAATCCTGTTCGATTTGAGACATAAGTGTTCATTGAATCGATTGTAAAATTGATTTTCCATGTCTAAAGACGTTTCCATTTTCAATACCAAATATAGGCAAATCCACGGACATCCATTAGGACGAACTAACAACTAACATCCATTAGGACGAACGTAAAGAGGGCGCTTGAGGGCAGTAAACTGCAAAACTGGAGATGTTTTATTTATTTAGATTGGTACATTCGTGCCGCGATGTTTCCTCAACTACATCAGACGTTCATAATAATAACAGAAAAAAACTTGCCATAGTTTTGTCCTTTGTGGCAGTAGCCAGTTTTGGTGTAACAAGTTTTACATTTTGCTGCTAATTATTAAATGTAGACATTGTATTAAGAGTAAGGATGCACCGAATCCAAGATTCGGACGAATAATTGGACTTTTTAATGGGGTTCGGGTTCTGCCGTTTGCGGTTTCCACCAAACCGAACCCGGGCTTGTGCTACACTGGTCGACGCACTTGTTCGCTGGTCGATGGGCTTGTGCCTCACACTTCACGCATATGTTTTACAACATAATTTAACATATAAATAGTCCTAACACTTTTTAAATATCCCACTTAAAGTGTTTATTACAAATAAATGACTAAGTAAATGAACAAAATTTTGCGTTATATTTTAACGAACGCCCACCATTAACACTTGAACGCCCCCCTTTCAAAAATCTTGCTTCCAATGCCCCCCGTTGTTCTCTGAACGCCACCGTTGAGAACCACTAGTGTAATGGAAAGTTCACAAAGAAACCCTTTTAAAAGAAGCAGCGACTGTAGTAAATTAAGTAGATTATAAGTAATAAAAAATAAGTAAATTATTAACATTATAGGTGTTCATGTGACAGGCTCAGATACAGGGTATTTATGTAAAGTTTCAGCTGTAAATGTATATGAAGGACAACTCTAGGAAGAGTGTATGATGGTCTTGAATGAGACATCAGAGGTATATTGCAGCCTAATGCATTTTTTTAAAGTTTTTATGTAAAAAAACAATAATAGCTTACCGTGAAATGCAGTCTTTCCTTCACAAACGAATCCATTTGTCTAAAACATAAGTTTAACACATTTACAACACATTTAATGTATGCATTTAATTACCAACATTTTAACAATCATACCTGCAAACTCAGAAGGTCTGAAAAAGGTGACATTTTATACCCCCTGTTCATGTTGGACAGACATTTTAATTGCATTTTGTGTCTGTTAAGAGGCACAAAAACGCTCTTTATGTATATGCCCTCATAGCTGCCGTTTTAGCTGAGTGGGAGCTCTGGGCATTCGCTGTCGCAGCTCCACATCGCAAGCACTAATGCGGTTCGTTTTTTTTCTATAGATAGTACTCACAAAGGTATAACGATCAAGATTAACTTAAAAATTGCCCGGAGTTCTCCTTTAAGGCTATTAACGAGCAGTGAATGCCTTTCTCTTTTCCTTTTATTTCTTGATATATATTAAGAACACAGACCGCATTAGGTTTATTACCCATTGTCATTTCCAATGACATGCGGATCCAGAATTGCACTGAATCTGATGCACATCCGATACACACAACTGTTTAAGACAGGGGTCTCAATCTCAACTTAACTGGGGGCCGCTGGAGGGAGAGTCTGGGTCAGGCTGGGCCGCATCAAGTATTCCACAAAAAATAGTATTCAAGTATTCCAAAAAAGGAGCACAACTGATCCAATCTTCTCAATCTTTATTATTAACGTTTCTTCTGAACTGTTCCTCTGAATTTGAACATTCCGTTCTGTACATGATTGGTTCTTCATGAGCTGTCCTTCTGACAGTTAAAGTTCATTTTACAAACTTTCTTTGTCTTTTCCTTATAAACAACATCTTTGTGATACTTCATTTTACAAACATTCTTTTTCTTTTCCTTATAACACATATTTGTGATACTTATATTTGCTTATGTCCTTTTTATTTTCTTTATACAACACATTAATGATATTGAATGTTTTTTTGGATTATACTTAGAAAAACGATTATTGCTTTTGAAATACAAATATCTGCAGTCATGTCTGTCTTAGGGCCTGTTCACATATCGCGTCTTTTGCGCGCTCAAGTTCGTTATTTCAAATGTAGGCGCGCGGTATGCGCGCTCATAATGGAAGCGACGCGCTCGCGGTGCGACGCGCTCGTTTTTTCCAAGCGCGTCCGCGCCGCATCGAGATAAAAACATCTCAACTTTTCAGAATGCCGCAAGCGCACCGTAGCTTAGCAACGACAGACGCCTACGGAGCGCAACCGCCCTAGAGCTTTGGAAAAAGGAGAACGCGGCGCGCCTGGCGTTTTCTACGCGTTTTTAGGCGCTATAACGTTGTGTGAATTCAGCCTTATTGAATTATTTCTACACATGTATAGTGTCTCAGGCAAATTACTGACTTTGCACAAATCAAAGCAAACCTTCTTATCAACCTGCTGGACACATTACAAGCTCAAAATGATTATTCTCAGATTGTTTTAGAGCAGGGGCAAATGGCCCGCGGGCCGCGAGTTTGAGACCACTGGTTTAAGACAAAGCCGACATATTTTACGTGAATACTCTCCAAAACGGACATTTAAACCTTGGGCCCTATTTTAACGATCTGAAATGCAAGTATCAAGCGCGAAGCGCAAGTAACTTTGTGGGCGGGTCTTGGGCGCTGTTGCTATTTTATGGACACCTCGAAGGGCATTAACCCTTACTTAGTTGCCGTGTCGCGTTGTTCCAGGAAGAGCGCGTCCACAACATCATTCACAACATCGTCAAGAGTCATTCTGAATGGCACGTATTAGTTCAAGTTCACTTGTGCATTCACGTAATTTTGTGCAGATATAATTTGTAATATTATGTTTATTTTGTATTTATCTGATTAATCTCATATAGGATGTGTTTCTTTGAGTTAAATAACGCGCTAGCAAAGTGCTCAATGGTTATTCATTCAGCGTGCGCCACTCAAGCAGCAATGCACGACTCATAATAACGATGATTCATTTGAGACTGTCATATTACATAACATGAGAACACTATTTTATTAAATCGTTGTGAATTCATTGGGTTTAGTTGCCGGTTTCAGTGCGTTGTTCCAGGAAGAGCGCGTCCACAACAGTCACACATTCTGACAAGCACACATCTGAGAAAACCTTACGCTCTGATGTAGATCGAATGCTTTTTTTTTTTTTTACTTTATTTAAAGGGGCCGCAAAAGCAAATAAGCATGTCGATCAGTATTTGTGCAGACTGGCCACACGTAGGGTCTAAGTTAACCTAATGAAATCTTTTAAATGTGAAAGTAAGAAAATGACTGATGGAAAGAACTTAATTATAGTTACTTAAATTTCATTTGTGTGGTGTGACTTTTGTGTTCATTGTCAACTGCGAGTCTAATTTCAACATGCAGTATATTGCAGATAAAGCGCTATATAAATGTAACAAATTATTATTATTATTATTATAGGACGTTTACTAGACTTGGTCTTTAATTAGCATGGAATTCCTGCATTTTTTCCGGAAAATATATAACACTAATGCACATCAGCAACTCACGAGAAACCCCAACAATTTCAGACACCTTCGTCCACGCATCATTTTTTTTTTTTTATGTCCCTGTACGTAAACAGGGACAAGTCATGCAGCATTGGGAATCCTGAAACAGAAATGACCAACTTCTCCTCCATTTTGCTAAGAACTTATGTGGTCGGAACCAAAGTTTACTTGACTGCGTTCTCTTGAATCCTCTCAAGGGGAGCACTTCTACATTCCGATTGGTTGCCGTCGAACCGCGTCATAGCTCATTACCATAAAGTTGACCTGACTTCAACTTCTCCTCGCCGCTCTCACAGTCCAAGACGCGCCGCGCCGCCCTCTCTCAGTGAAAATGAATGACTTCCGGCCACTTTGCCGCTCTCACCGGCGGCGGTGTGAACGCACAGTTAAGGCTAACGATTAATTGATCGTTCATTTAAACGCCATTCGATCGTGGGAATTTGTGCAAATTTACATCCCTACTACAGTATAATTTAAGTGAGAAGAACATAAGCCATCATAATAATTTACCACCATAATAAAATTTAGGGGTCAGTAAAAATTTTCCTCTTTGAAAGAAATCTCTAATGTTCACCAAGAAGACTGCATTTATTTGATCAAAAATAAAGTAAAAACAGTAATATTGTGAAATATTACACTTTAAAATAAATTTTTTCTATGTGAATATATTGTAAAATGTAATTTATTTCTATTTTGGTAAAGCTGCTGAATTTTCAGCATCATGGATCAAGGATCATGTGACACTGAAGACTGGAGTAATGATGCTGAAAATTCAGCTTTGATCACAATAATTACTTTTTAAAATATATTAAAATAGAAAATACAAAAAAAATATCATTAATTGTATGGTTTTATTGTACTTTTAAATAAATGCAGCTGTTTGCATAACATAAGAGCAAACAGTTTTGTTATCTGTTTACAGTTATGTAACAGTTATCTTTACATACAAAGAGTTATGTAAGTTAAGTTGCATAACTTAAATGCATAAGAGACATCTTTCAAAAATATTTCAAATCTAACTGACACAAAACCTTTGAACGGTTTATGAGGTTTTACTTACTTGGTTCTTAAGCGCCTTAGAGATGTTCTTTTACAGGTCTGGTAAACTCTGCTGCACGGCCATCAGCATGCAAGAATATAGGAAACATGAAATGTGATTCATTGTTGCTGGACCACTGTGACCCAAATTGTGTGTTTGTTGAGCCAAATATGACAGCAGTGATTCGGGAGTGACATACATTCCCCCTTTGGTCCAGCAGCCGGATGAATCCACGGTGGCTCCTATGTCGAACCATGTCCATGCTTCATATAGAGGAACGTCTTTGTACAGATCAATGATTGATTCACGAGGCAGAATTGTCTTCTGTGCTGTACTACCTGAACATACTTGTACAGTTGCATAGAAACAAGCCTGTTTTCGCTGCTACATCCGCAAGTCGTAGTTCAGAAGTAACAGCAGACTCAAAACTGTTGAATTCAGATTCATTTAGAATTTGTGACATCAGCTGTGTGACTTCTGCAAACGATATGTCATAGAGACGCATTTTGCTGATCAATGTTCTTCTAAATTCAGAAAAATGTGTGCATGCTGAGGGTAAGCTCTGGGATAGTATCTCTATATCTTTAGGTCCTAGCACTTTGGCAACAGTTTGTATTTGGACAACAGAAGAATTGGGAGGAACACTTTCAGTTCCCTCAATTCCCTGAGATCTTCTCCTAGCGCCACATACCTTTACTGAATCTACAGGCTCATCAGTTACTGATTGGATGGCTACATCTGTTTCAAAGAAAGCTTGTAAGTCAGGATAATTGTTATCAGGCTGACTAACTTCTTCCACATCAGTTTTTTTCTGCATCTTTGTTTTGCGGTTTAATTTCTTAGTCAAAGAGGATACTTTAGCACGGAGCTCTTTGATCTGTTTCTCTAGCTCGGAGTTACGCTGAGACTGTTGTGTAGCTAATGCTAAACCAAATTCTCTTTGACAGCAGATAATGCCTTTCACACTGTTCTTGCGAATACTTGCTCCTAGTACCTTTTCACACTCATCTACCGACCAAGTCTTGTCTGGATGAATCATATTTCTGCGTTAGTTCTTTTCTCAGTGACTATTAGGTTCATTCGCTATCTGACCACAAAGGAGTCGCAAGACAACCATTTTCAGTTGTGGGGATCAGTCTAGCATTTTGTGAGTTTTTTTATCACACAATCAAAAACACTAAAACACTTGTTAACACATATCAACTATTGTTAACCTTCTTAGGCAGAGCAAAGGATAACACAAATTACTAGCACTATTCTAATCTTCCCTGCCTGAACAGAGGATAACTTTCATCTCTAAAGAAAACTTTAGAGGATAACTTCGTTAACCAAAATCTACAGCTGTCTGTTAACTCTTCTCTGACGGCGCATGACGATGACAAATTTGTACTAGTCTTAAAGATTCTTTTGGACAGAGTAGCCCTCACCAACCCTTGGTTGTACAGAAAGATCCGGGTCACAGCACCAAAACTGTTGGAAACCTCGGAAGCGAAGACCAGGAGACTGGTTGTATCTTCAGCAGGATTCTTTATTGAGAACACGAGCTGTCGGTAGCTGCAGTCATCAAGTCTGAACTAAGGCAGTGGACATTGTAAATTATATACCTTTCAAGCGTGTGGGATTACATAGTGGTGGCATGTAAATGAAGTATAGGAGTCAGCCTATTTCCCCAGCCCTGATCTCATCAGCATAACAGTGTCATTCAAATGCATTGATGCAAATCCAATCCACCTAACCAGAGCCATTTGAGACAAAAGGTGAGAGTCTCAGTAATCTGTCTCATTTAACTTACAATAGAGAAAACGTCTTGGTTACTAATGTAACCCTCATTCCCTGAAGGAGGAAACGGGAGACGTAACGTCGACGTGACAACTAAATTGGGATCGCCTTGAGAGACCAATCTACTTCGAGAGTATTAAAACGAGCCAATGCACATTGACATGGGATAATTGCATCAGCTGCTCTGCTTGCAGCACGAGCATAAAACGAGCAGCAGGTTGTTGTTGCATATTGTTTTACATGGAGATGGTCACTGAGGAGCGATGGTCAGCAAGCGTGGCAACGGGACATTACGTCTGAGTGTACAACACTAACCTGACTCCACCGATCAGCCATGGATAAGTGAGACAGCATATGCACGGCCTTGAGCACATCAGGCTACCGCTGGCGAAGCAAGAGGGGGCAGAGGGTGGCAAGGCATATCGTCGCACACCACCAACCTCGCTCTCTTGGGACCCAGAGATAGAGAAGCTACTTTTGCTGAGAATTTGGTACCGCTGGTGAGACGCCAGTGGTGGAACAGAATGATTCAACAAAAATTATCCACCCGGCTCTCCTCCGGGGAAGAGCAGCTGACTCTGGGTCTCCCGTCTCATGGCTGCTAAGACGGGTGGTGCCGTCTTCCTGTGAAAGCTCAATGTCACAGCAAACTTTGGTGATGTCTCACATCTGGCCGAGGGCCAGCACTGTGACTTTAAACACAGTCACCAGGCGCAGCTCAACCCCGACTCAGAACTACTCTCATGCATTATGACTGCTTGGTCACATGCAGGGAAGAGGCGGTCTGCAGTAGCACCGCCGCCCCACCATTGAGGGTAGTGAGAGAGGGAAAACTTTCTGCAGCTTTTGGCACGTTGAGTATGCCATATTGGCACCAAAATGCTTCCATACTGCTCAAAAAAATTTCACACACATCCGGGAAGGCACGGGGTGGGGCAAGCGTAACCGTGCGTTGCACTGCGCCCTCAGCGTAACCCGGGAAAGCATGGCTGTCAAGTCTGAATCTGATTCAGCATGAGCATGCACACCATTATAGTGGGAGCTCAGCATCATCTTCATTTCCAGAGCGTAACAGCCCTCTCTCTGATGCAGCGATCGGCATCTAATAATCCCCTGGAGCCCCATATGAAATGCTAGGTCCATCGTGAGAATGACCAGCATCCCATCCAGAAGCTGCCAGCCATGCGAGGTAGTGAATGTGGCCGTCAACTTGACAGCACATAGCACGCTGATCGCTTAACCTTAATGAAAAGGCAAGGCGAACAATGTGCTGACGTGATTATGTTCTCTTAATAGTTCTCATCTCATATGAGTCAACATGTCTGCTATGCTTTAGAGGAGTGAGGGGCCCACACGGATTGGTTACCAGGCGGGGAAGCCCTCACTATAATCCTCCGGTCACCCTGGCTATACGCAGAAGTAGCCCTTTTCTGGAGTACCAGAAGAACTAGATCTGGGCATAGGCGAGGGGACTCCACCTCGTTTTAGGCACTTGAGTCTCGACCACGCATCTAGAGCGCCGAACGATGCGTGCTGGGTTGCCGTGACAACCCGCGCTGTCAGCCGGTAGCTCGGCGGCACACGCCACGCTGATCACATAAACCTTAATGAGACAGGCAATACGAACAACGTGCCGACGTGGTAATGCTCTCAAGAGAGAACATAAACCACCCATGAGCACACTTAAGCCCAGACATGTGAAATACATTTGTAATACAATACACCACATAAATTGTAAACATGTCAGACGTTGTTGTAGGAAACTGTTGCTGAAAATCTGAAAATCATTGCAGACAAAAGGTTGTGTTGTAGCAGTGTCAAGCAGATATACTGCTAGTTGGCCTAGTTTTAACATTTCGAATTTTAAGATGAGTAGAGACAGCAGCAGGGGATAAAGCTCTGCATGTCAAGTCAAGTCACCTTCATTAACATAGCACTTTTTACAATACAGATTGTTTCAAAGTATTTTTACAGTGATAATAGGAAATTAATGTAACAGATTGTTTTGGCTGTACAGGAGCTCTTAAAGGGCACCTATTATGGAATTTAGAAAATTACCTTTCATGTAGTGTGTAACAGATCTAAGTGAACGAAAAACATCCTGCAAAGTTTTAAATATGAAAGTTCACCGTATACAAAGTTATTGTCTCTCAAAAGTAAGAGTCGACTCTGAGTCGCTGATATGAATCGATAGACGAACGATGCTCTTTCTCTGTCTAGATGACGTCAACTTGTCAAGTAATTTGAATAAGATACGCCCACTTATTACACTTACGCCCACGTAGACGCCAGGGAAAACTTGAAAAAATCCGGTATGTCGATGCAAAAGCGAACTTTTTTCATCTGCCCAGGGAGGAGCATTTGAAGACTAAGTGGCTACAGTTCATATATACAACTATACCACAGAAGTATAGCCCGAACCTTGCTTTGTTCGTGTCATTTTGAAGATGATTGCTTCACAAACATAAATGCTATCAAAAATGGACTCGCGAGCCGGCTGATATTGAAGGAAGGTTTAGTACCAAGTTTATTTGAAGCAGCTTCCTCCTCCAAATCACAGCCTGTAAGTATTATTAATATTAATAATTGTTGCTTTTATGTTTTATGTAACATGCTCAATAATTATTTTGTGTGTTGTGTACACACAGCGCAGCTTCTATAGTCTTCAATGTCAATTGTATTGAAATATGTGAAGCGTTTGTCGTTGTTATTGGAGTTGTCATAAAGAATAGAGCAATACCTCGTAGTACTGCATTATCAATATGTATATGCGTTGGGCTAACGCAAACAAAGACTGAATGTGCTTTTACCACTGAACTTTGGGCTATGTTCGCTAACATAACTTAAATCCCTTCTCTTATTTTGAATTTTTTACTATAAAGCGGTGCACTATAATCATTATTATAACACAATGTAATTGATAAATGCATTGTACACTGTACTCCGTGTTAACCAACTGACTGGTTGTTGACTCCGTGTTAAAGGCACAATATGTACTTTTTCTGCTTTAAAAATAGCAAAAATAATTGTATCTATGTTATATATTTCTTTTAGTTGTGTACTTACATTATCCCGACAGTTTCCAACAACTTTCAAATCCGGGGAAATTTATAGTTTAATTCGAAGACACGGGCCGTGTCTTTATTTCCGTTTCGTCGCCCGTCTATGGCGTCATATAACCTTTGACTCCTCCAAGTCTCTAACTTCCTGCGGAACCCGGCGAAACTGCAAACACAAAGCAGGGGAACACCGGACACTAGGGCTGCAGGATATTTTTTTTTTCCTGCGATATTGCGATATGTCACCAGATGTTGATTACTAAGCGCGAGCGTGAGGCAGAGAGAGCAAGACAGCGCTCGTGTTGTTTGAAGACGGTGAGAGCGCGCGCGCGGCCGGGGCTCGCTCTCCCTCTCTCTCTCTCTGCTCGCTCTCATATGCGCCCTGTCCAGCGGCAGCAGTCATTCTATTCTACACCATTCACCCATCAAATAATGCTTTAGTGGGACAAAAATTCGATTTGGCAAATTCGAAAACTCCTGCATAACTGACTGTGTTCATGAGGATATTCACCGAGATGGGCATTCTGACTTAATTTTGAATGTTCGTGTCCGTCAAGCTCAGAGAGAAAGAGCACTGAACTTTGTGTCTGCCCGGCTCTGTGTGCGTACACTTCTTGCGCTTGATGTTTAAACTAACAGGGCTTAAAAACACATGTAAATGATATGTGAATGATAAACTTTCACTCTATGATGGTTAAACTTCGCAATTAATCCGTGAATCACAAGCGTTACAGGACAGGAAGCAGCTGACCCGTACTGATCATGAATCAGATCAACTACGATACCTATCGCACGTCATTGACAACGACAACAACTCCCATGAGCGCACGCTCTTTCCCGACGTCATCAAAGTACGTCTTTTGTTATTATTTTGATTGAGTGACCCCTGGTGGCCAAAAATTACATACTGTACGTTTAACCAACTGACTGGGTCATCTGACCAATCACCGCAGATTAGCATCACGCAAAGGCCGGGTTTGGAAAAATGAATCTCTGAACGATTCATAGGGGAGTCACTGAGCAAATCAGGTAAAAATAAATGCATATTATAAAACAACAAAAGTGTTTTTTGTCATCGCATGCTTGTAAAACTGTTGTTGGGGACTCCCAAAACAATATTAGGAACATTTTAAATGCCATAATAGGTGCCCTTTAAAGAAAGTTATTGTCCAGTTTAAGTATGTTTTTGATTGATTCCCTTCTGTTGTAAAAATCATTAGTTATTAACGTAGGGGCCGCTTACAAGACACTACCCTCAACCGAAAACAGAAAACTTTTAATACATTCTGGCCATTAATTTATACGACAGCGGTGTTTGGTGGGCTGAGAACGCAAACTTTGAAATACGTTTTTTGAAATAACTTTAAAACAAGTTTTGAAAACAATAACTTTATCATCTCCGTGCAAACCTCAAAAACGTAAATCTGTGAAAACAGTGACAGCATGCAGACGCATACACATCTTTAGTCTATAGGTATGTTCGCGGGCACATAGTCTTTCTTTACAAAGTGACATCGCCAAATTACAAGTTTCCACGGATCCATGTGAACTAGGGCTGCACGATGTTTCGTTTTAGCATCGATATATCGCGATGTGCGCATCCACGATAGTCACATCGCAGGATGTGCGATGTCAAGTATAGGCATCGTAGTTGATCCATGATTCATGATCACTAGGGTACTGGCCAGCAGCTCCCCGGCCCGTAACGCTTAATTGCGTTTAATTATTATTAATTGCAAAGTTTAACCATCATAGAGTGAGAGTTTATCAATGAGAGTTTTGCAAGTCTTGTCAGTTTAAACATCAAGCGCAAGAAGACTGGAACTTGCGTGCTGTTTTCTGTCAGCCTTACTAAAGTGTATTTTTGTCCCGCCAAAGCGTTATTTGACCGGTGAGTGTAGATGAGTGATGTAGATGACTGACTTCTGCGCTTGTTTAACTGAGAGAACGAGCAGAGAGAGTGAAAGCCAAGGCACGCGCACGCACTCTCACCTTCACCGTCTTCAAACTGTCTTGTAGTCTCTCTTCCTCCCTCCCTCGCGCATATTAATGAATTGAGTTGACTGAATATCTTTGAGAATACACAATGTTAAAAGGAATTGTGCTAAATAACGTTGCCTTATCTTCTCTGAAAAGCATTCCACGCATTCAGATGACAAACCACACTTTCAATAAACAAAAAAAATCTATCCAGTGATGAAATGTTTTCTGTTTTGACACAAATCTTGTGCGATGTCCTAACTGCCGGGATAATCACACAACGTGTGCTTTGGTCCGTTAATGACACGTCCGATACATGAACAAATGACTCCTTTGAACCGATTCACTTTAATGAATGGTTAAAACAACTGATCTGTCCAACACTGAACTCAAGAGACATAAATCGGAAACACTTTACAATAAGGTTCCATTTGTTAAACTCTAGTTAACTACATTAGTTAACATTCTATTAATATTAGTTTCTATGCGGATTTACTCCATGACAAAACCACCCCAGTCATTCTAGAATGATTCATTCTTTACAAATAGAGCTATTCAAGTCATCTGGTGAAATAGTTTTTAATATTGCAATATATATCGCAGAAAAATAAAATGTCACAATGTCATTTTTTACCAATATCGTGCAGCCTTAATGTGAACGGGAATCACCCTGGCACCCTGGACGGGGAGGTTGAGGAGGCCTTTGCATAGTCTAGTTGGCACGGACTCTGCTGACACTTCAGGGCTGTGTTTAAGCACAAGTCCTTCATCTGATCTGGATATGACACGGATACAGGAGACTACGGTAAACCTTGGGATAAACAGAGAGACTAATATTACCATAGATGCCATTCTTCTTCTTATGTAATGAATACATAAGGTGTTATGGGAAGTGTTCCAGGTTCTGGCTGACCTAATTTATGCAGCCTAACAATCATTTTAAATTATTTTAAATGCCAGGTTAAAGGGGTCATGACATGGTTTTTTGTTTTGTTTTATTATGTTCCCTTAGGTGCAATTATAGAATTTCTATAGGTTTTTGTACAAAAAAAATAAAAAATTTAGTGATTTATAACATTTTCCCACCCTGTTTCTCACCTCTGATTCAAACAGTCTGTTTTGGGGTGTTTCCTCTTTAAGACTTCAGTGTTAACGCCTATACTGTTATAATTGGCTAACGTCAGTGTTGCTTATGCATACATTAACGTTATCATTTTGTATCACATGTAGACTACACAATGCTCCACCACGTGAAACTTCAGTCTTCCAATCTTTTACCATCGTGTCAATTCTCAATTGATTTTGATTCATATGCGAGAGAGAGAGAGAGAGAGAGAGAGAGAGAGAGAGAGAGAGAGAGAGAGAGAGAGAGAGAGAGAGAGTTTGAGTTTAACACACTTTATATCACTACAACGTCAGCAAAACATCCAATTACATTGTACAAAAAACAAGACTTGTTGTAGTATTGTAGTAAAGATCAAAATTTCTTCTTCAACTGTACAAATAGCTCCATTAAAACACCATTTGTGCAAAAAACTTCTAAATCATTCATCAGTTTATAGAACTTGAAATCAAGCAGAACCCTTGCTTTTACCATGTTTTTAAATACAATAACCACATGCTGTCCTTCTCTACCTTCTATTTTGTTTTTCCTGGTCATGTAAACAGCAAGTTTGGCTTGCCCAATTAAATTCAACAACTGACTTTTTATTCTTTGCGCCACACTGTATTTGGGTCAAAGAATCCAAATCTTAGAAGAAAAAATCTCCCCAAAATTCATGAAAAGAACATCAAGAAAACAAAATATATCATTCAGTCTTGAACATTCTAAAAAACAATGAAAAATTGTCTCCCTCATTTTACAAAAAGGACAATCACTTGATACATTGGGATTAATCAAACTCACAAATGCATTTACAGCAACTGCGCCGTGTAAAACCCTCCACTGAATATCACCTGTGCGTTTTTCAATTGGTGGTTTATATAAAACTCTCCAAACAGGTTTATTTTCATCATCTATTCCCAATTTCTCTCTCCACACTGTATCACTGCGTTCTTTTAAATTTACTTTATTTAAAACTTTTACAAGACATTTATACAAAACCTTACTCTGAACATCCTGCAAACGTAACCCTTCTAGCCCCCTCAGGTTCAGAAAAGGTCCAGACAGCCCTTTGAGATTGGGACTAAAAGAAATACTTGGGAAGGGATCTGTATTATTAGGAACCAGTTTCCCATTATAATATTCAAATAACAGATTATTTTCTTCCTCTGTGAGTTTCTGTTTAAAAATGTCCAGAATTTTTTCTACATACCGTACCGACCGCACACCTAGATATGAGGCCATGGACTGAGCGTTATTCAAGCCAGAACCAGCAACATCCAACAGATTATGCAGTTTTAATGTCTTAGTGGTGATTAAACTATGAAGCAGTCCAGGTGTAACTTCACAAGTAACATCAAGCCGAGCTCCATGTACAAGAGGTTCCTCCAAGAGCCAGTACAACGAGGAAGTCGCCTCCAACCTCCGTTTTTTAAATAAGTCCCAAACTTTAAAAAGTCCCTTATAAAAAGGAGTTAGTCCGTTGCACTGCAGCCTACTCGAGTCCATCAAAAACAAAACAGAGTTCAATCCCAGTCTGCCAGCTTGATTAAAAATAACTTCAGCCACTTTTCTCCAGACTAGATCCTTAGGTCCTGTGAGGTACCTCTGAATGAACAGAAGTCGAAACGCTGCCCCCCTGCTGGGCAAATGGATAAGTCCTTGTCCTCCATCTCTGGGTAGAAAAAGTATGCGCTGCGGTATCCAATAAAAAGTGCTCCAAAAAAAGTCCACCATATTGGCTTGAATTTTACTCAGAAGTCCATTTGGGGGATCAATGCAGGCCAAACGATGCCACAAAACTGAAGCCACCAGGTTATTAATTATTATAACCCTCCCTCTAAAAGACATTTTTGGCAAAAGCCATTTCCATTTTTCTAATCGCCCTTTTAATTTTTCTAAAACTCCTTCCCAATTGTTGGCTAACATTGAATCGTTACCAACATATACTCCTAAATACTTTAACCCATCTCTTTTCCAGAACAAGCCACCTGGTAGCAAGGGAAGACCATGGGACCATTTACCACTTACTATGGCTTCACTTTTAGACCAATTAACTTTGGCAGAGGAAATTAAACCAAATTTGTCAAGAATGTCTTTAAGAAGATCAACATCATTTTGCCCTTTAACCAAAACAATAATATCATCTGCATATGCAGACAACTTAAAATTAGCTCCAGAGCAAGGTATGGTCCAACCTTCAATACGTTCTCTAATCTTAACCAATAAAGGTTCAATGGCAAGAGCATATAACATTCCTGAAAGGGCACAACCTTGCCTAATGCCCCTGTTAATTTTAAAAGGAGCACTAAAACCACCATTCACTTTCAGTACACTCTCAACATCCCGGTACAAAACCCTAATCATGGCGATAAAACCAGAGCTGAACCCGAACTCCTCTAGCGTGCGCCAGAGATAGCTGTGCTCAACCCGGTCAAATGCCTTTTCCTGATCTAGAGAAATGAGATCAGTGTCTATGTCCAATAGCCTAGAGACGTCCAAAATATCCCGAATTAAATAGACATTATCAAAAATAGACCTGTTAGGCACACAGTAAGTTTGATCACGATGAATAACCTGCCCAACTACCTCCCTCAACCTAATGGCCAAAGCTTTAGAAAAGAGCTTTAAATCAGAGCACAAAAGTGAAACAGGGCGCCAGTTCTTTATTTCTTTTAAGTCACCTTTTTTGGGCAACAGGGTAATGACTGCCCTCCTGCAGCTCAAAGGTAGCAAACCTCGAGTCAGACTATCATTGAGCACAGACAGCAGATCACCCCCCAGCACTGGCCAAAACGCTTTATAGAACTCGACTGGTAGACCATCAATTCCCGGGGCCTTACCGCAATCCATGCTCCGCAGAGCAACATGCAGTTCAGATGCTGAAAGCGGCCTCTCAAGCCAAGAATTGGTCTCATCTGAAACTTTAGGCAAACCCATATAAAAAGAGCTGGCCAGCTCATCTTCCTCTGTATGTTCACTTTTATAAAGCTCAGAATAAAATAATACAGCTCTTTTTCTGATTTCCTTAGGCTCCACCATTTCTACACCCTCCAATGAGTTTAAAGAATGTATAATTCTGCTTTGACCATTCTTTTTTTCCAAACCGAAGAAGAATTTAGTTGGGCCGTCCATCTCTACTGCACTCTGAAACCGTGAGCGGATCAAAGCTCCCTGTGCTCTGATGCCTAACAGGTTATCCAGAGTCCTTTTTTTAACTTTGAGGTGCTCAATATGTCCTCGATTTCCTGTGGACTCTACCAAATTCTGGAGTTCCACTATTTCAATCTCTAAGGCAGGGCTGGACTGGGACGAAAAATCGGCCCGGGCATTTTGGCCCAGACCGGCCCACTACATAAGATCATAAACACAACCAATCTTTGCACGTCCTTGAATATGTATATCATCTATTCCTTAAAACCACTAATCCCATAATGAGTGAGTAGGAATGAGTGAGATTTAACAGATGAAATAACTACTATTTGCAAAATACAATTGAACTAGGCTACACTACAGTGATGAATCCTAAAACAAGCTACAGTATAAGTTGCATTGGCATAGCGATACCAGTGTTTCATACAGGTTTTTGGTAAATCTGTGGTGGGTGTACCTTGATCCATCTAGGGGGGTTCGGGGGCATGCTCCCCCGAAAGAAAATTTGGTGCTTTTTAATGTTAAATTCAGCCATCTGGTGCACTTTTAGAGTAAAAAATTAAGAGCTCCAACCCATATTCAGTGTGCATATTGAACAAAGAAAAACTCAAACCTCTTTTAGTTATGATATAGTGTCTGTCTACATTACACTACTACATAAAAATAGTTATAATATTAATCCCATGACAGTAATATACATGTATTGTAAAGCAAATGCACTGAAAAATAAAATAAACTTTCATAATTAGTTTCGTACTAATTTCTATACTTAGAGAAATATGTGATCTTTTATTTTGACAGAAACTGCATCAAACTTTTATTTTGGCGGAAAACATGGTTTCCAAACGCGTCTCATTACAATTCTAGTAAAATGCGTAATCAACTATGCAGATGTGGAAATAATGCCTGGGTAATGGGTTCTACACTCCTATAGCCTATAGGTGTTAAAGTAGCTCTGCTCACCACAGTCCTCTACACTCACTCATCTCTCCTGATCCTCCTCACTCCTCATCAGACACTTGAAGGGCCGGATTCTTTTTTTCACGCTATTTCACTGCACTTTTCTTGCGTTTCTTCTCCATCGCTCTGACGATTTAAACAGATACTGCCGGCTCGCTCAGAGCCCAGAGGGTGAGGTGTTTCAAGATGTGATTGGACCAGCCCAGTGTCAATCAAGAAAATAACCAATGGGCCGCTGATCTACGCATTTCATGGGCCGGTCTGAGAGAAAAAACAAAACCACCTGACTTTTTTTGTCCAATGCATTACACTGGTACAAAGATCCCAGCGCCGCCAATTAATCAAAACTAAACGAATGGGCCGCCGATGTACGAGTTTTATGGGCCGGTCAGATAAAAAAATATTTTTTTTTTTTTCTTTTTTTTTTAGTTTGAGATGTATCGGCCCAAATAGCGCGTCGGCCCACCGGGCATTTGCCCGGTATGCCCGATGGCCAGTCCAGCCCTGCTCTAAGGTTTTCATTGATTGAGAAATGTCCTTAGATACGTTGAGAGTGTACTGACGACACAGTTGCTGTATTTCTTTTTTCCCATGATCCCACCATTGTTGTAGGGAAGAAAAATCTTTTTTCCTGGAACTGAACTGTTTCCAAAAATAAATAAAGACATCCTTAAAAAAATTGTCTTGTAACAAAGAAGTATTAAAGTGCCAATAGGCACTCTTAGGCTTTATATTAGTCATGAAAACACTACAGATTACTAGACTGTGATCAGAAAACCCACAAGGCAAAATCTCACATTTCTTAATAACATTAAACTGATACTTAAAACAATAGAACCTATCCAATCTAGCCATAGAAATATAATTCTCTCTTGTTTGCGCCCATGTGTACTGCCTTTGTTCTTTATATAAAGTTCTCCATACATCACACAAATCATGCTCTTCTATAAGCTTTCTTATAGCATGTTGGGAAGCTAGATGTGGCTCTCTATGGTTCCTATCCATTCCATCATCTGCTGTACAGTTAAAATCCCCTCCAACAAATATGAACTCTTCCTCTTTACAGTTTGACAAAATATTAGCCTACTTAATTTATCAAAAAGAACAACCCTTTCAGGACCAACGACAGGAGCATACACATTTATAAAAACTAAAAAAAAAAAATTCAAATTTTGCTGTTATTTTCATTAGGTGTCCCTCAACAACATGTTCTACCTCATATGAAATAGGTTTAAAGTTTTTCTTAAAAAGTACAGCTAAGCCACCACTACAGTGATTTTTGTGGCTTAAGATAATTGACCCATCCCATTCCATTTGCCATTCATTCTCATTACAAACATCACTATGAGTTTCCTGGACCAGCATTACATCAATTTTCTTTTGTCTAGTCAGTTCATAAAGCATTGCTCTTTTCTTGCTGTCTCGTGCACCATTTAAATTAAGTGTGCCCAATCTTATCCTACTCATGAAAAGGTAATATGAGCACACCAATAACAAACACTTCACAAAAAAAGAAAAGAAGCTAGACTGATTCGAATTCATCGTTCAATAAATTAAGTTTTAACTTCTGGACAATTTTCTTCAGCCTGAAAACTTCCTGTTCAGTGAAAGCGCCACCCTCCTTCCTTAAAGCTGCCGTCGGCAACTTTTTTTTTATCATATTCAGCGAATTCGACACTATATTCTGACAGAACAACATAAATAAAGTGGTTTTAGAAAAAAACCCGAGCTTCTAACTCTAGAGGTCGACCGATTCATCGGTTTTGCCGATTAATCGGCACCGATAGTTGATTGGTGGAACTATCGTTATCGACAAAAATCCATACCGATAGTTTTTCCTGGTTGCGTCCGTTGCTGGAGCGGCTGAGAAGTGCGCGCTGTAATACATTACACAGTACGAGAGAGCTGAGAAAGGTCTGCTGGCATCATGCAGTACAAGAGCGGCCTCTAGAGGTGTAATAAAGACTATCACTGATGCCTCGTGTTGTTTATCTCGACACGTGACGCTGCGCGCTGCACTGAGAGCGCTTACATCAGATGCGCGTTTAAAGCACCGACAGCGAAAAGGTATTCATACAGTACATTTTGTCATATCATTATAAAGTGATTCATTTGTTGACTATGCTGCATTAGTAGAGAAAGAACCGCATGTTTGTTTGCCTTCGAGGCTGAGAGGACGCTAACATTCATTAGTAGTAGGCTACCTCAAGCGGTTAAACACTGACAAATACAAACCTAAGTCCGACCCGAATGTTTAATGTCACAATTGTTACCATCTATTTGCATTAGATTATAACGTTATACAGCTGGTCACTTTTATGCATTCATTATGCAGCGAAGTTGCATATTTAAAGCTAGACGTAAAATAGTAAACTGATATGTTAATACAGCCGACAGAAACATATAAACAAATCAGAAAAGCATTCGATTCGTGTTCAAAAAGAACTGATGAAAACATTTCAGTGTTTGAACTTGTTTGAACAGTGGAAAAACTTTTTAAAGCAAGATTCTGTAGCATTTCCTTCCTTATAATTACCGTCATCAATAACGCATTATAACAGCACACATCCATGTATCACAATGGACGCGCGCTCTCATTTCATTCAAATACAACTTGCCGTCTTGCGTCTCCGTTTTTGATTGTATTTAAAATGAAATCAGAGTTGATTTATTGTTTACAGAGTTTGATAATATTGTTGTAATCATCTTGTATTGGATGAGTTTTGTACGCTGTACAAAATGGATGTAACTGTTAAACAGATACATTTTGAATGTAACTGGTTTTATTTGTTAGAGTATTACTTTTTGTTTCAGTTTGAATTAATTAACTAAATTAATTAATTAATATTCATATTTATATATTTATTTCATTTAGCATGTTTTCATGGTTCATACAGTTTTATATATATATATATATATATATATATATATATATATATATATATATATATATATATATATATATATGCCTATATAATAAAGTTCAGCACTGTTTTAATGTGTTATGTTTAAGCAATAAGGTTCCAGAGGCTGTGCTGTATCGTGAATAATTGTTTTTATCCAGTATCAATTTTAAAAACTATCGGTTGATTAATCGGTTATCGGCAAGTACGGCCCAACCCAGCTATCGTTATCGGTAAAATCCAATATCGGCCGACCTCTATCTAACTCCACCTGGAGCGTGTTATTTGTTTTGCAAAGATCCACCGCTCCCGGTTCATTGTGTCCAATCAGCGCAGGGGGGTGTGAGATATGACTGTCAATCACAAGTCGTGCATGCACTCGTCAATCACATGCGTGTGCCTGAAGTTCGCGCAGTAGCGAATAGTGATGGCGCAATAACGAGCACGAACTCGGTGGGAGGGTATTCGTTGATAGTGGGGGAGGGGCATGAGAGTTGTAAACATTCAAAATTTTTCCTAAGTCCACTCAATCAGCCAGAGTTGCCGACGGCAGCTTTAAAGCCCTGGTTGAATCTATAAACATCTCACGATCTGGGAAGTAATCCTCTACATTTACACCCTTCATGCCCTTCGTTGTCTGAAGAAACTTTTTAATTTTGTCCGATGTGTAAGCGCTGCGGACAGATCGTTTCTGTGAAGCTGAGCACACTGAGTCTGAAGATTCACAATCACTTTCTACAGCAGACTCCCCAACATTACTCGACTCAGAGTCCACCTCCCCATCACCAACAGCTGTTCCAGTAGCTTTTTTACTAGCCCTTTTTTCTTTTCCTTTGGTCTTAGTTTTCCTTTTTAACGTAGGTGTTTTAAAAAAACTCTGATCTTCTGTCATGTCAACATCCACAACATCCTCTAACAAGGCCTGCTCACTGACCTCAGAAACACCACCTTCATGCACATTTTCGTTTGTGGCCACACTCTCATTTTTATTAGTTTCACGATCGTCAACTCCATTTTTATCAACACAAGATACTGTATCACTCGTTTGTACATGATCTGTATTGCTAGGCGTTTCGCCTGTATCGCGATTCTGATCTGCGTTCTTCTCAGGGCACACGCGTATCACGTGACCCTCTTGTCCACAACCAAAACACTTCATCGAATCTGAGGTAGCAAAAATAACATACTGAAAATCCTCAATCTTAAACTTCATGGCTAGATTAAGCTCTTCATTCTGGTTATTTAGGATCATGTGCACCTGCCTCCTAAAATATACAACGTGTTTTAACTGTGGCGATTTGCAACCGAGTGAGATTTTCTTCATTTTTGATACAAACTTTCCGTGTCTGGACAATTCCCTTTCAATCACTTCATTTTTAATAAATGGTGGAACATTAGACAAAATTATTCTTTTCGCTGGTTGTACTAAAGGCATGACTGGAGTAAGTGAATCATTCACAACAATCCCGGTCTCTACAACTTGATTGACTTTTTCAACATTGTTCAAAAACATCACTATTGCGCTATTCATTCTTGACGCAGAAAGAATGCACTCATGACCAACAACAGTAGCAACAGCGAGGACGCAGTCCTCAACTGAACAACGTTCCGCGGGTACGACCTTAACACCGTGCCGCCGCGTCAAACTTTCCAAACTCGCGTGCTGAGACGCCGCCATAGCGATCAGTGAACACTGACCGACGACGCTCCTCACAAACACTACACACTTTACTCTAACGTTATTTACAACAATCAACTACAAACCACGAGAGATCGAAAAAAAGATAGAAAACTCACTCAGACCGTAGAGCTCACTCCAACACACACTCACACTCCGTCCACAAACTCCCAGCATGCACGAGAGAGAGAGAGAGAGAGAGAGAGAGAGAGAGAGAGAGAGAGAGAGAGAGAGAGAGCGCAAGACAGTTTGAAGGCGCGCGGCCGGGGCTCGCTCGCTCGCTCTCTGCTTGTTCTGTCAGTAACATGCCCTGTCACACTCATCTGATCACTCACCGTTCAAATAAAGCTTTGGCGCGCTGCATATGCTGCAAATAAACTGCATCCAACTGCTTTCCCTGACGTCTGGATCGTTCGGCAGCGTATTCAAACATGTTGTTTGTCCACAGCAGGAACAGCACATCTGCGTTCAAGTTCAAGTTAATTTATTTGTCTCCCGTGGGAGAAATTTGGTTTAGAGACAGGGTACTGCTGCATAAGCAAACATAAAACATATAGACAGCATAAAAACATAAAAACAAAGTAGAGGATACATAACTGGCAACCAGATAGGGACCAAAGTGCAAGAGGATAGGGCTTCACTACTTTAAGTAAATTGCAATACACATAAAAATAAATACATAAAAAAATAAAAAAAATAAAATAAAAAAACATCCCTACATTTGCTCATTAATGAGCTTAACTGACACTGGGATAAAGGAATATTTGAACCGGTTGTATTTACATAAGGAGACCCTGTATCTATATCTCCCTGTGAAATATCTCGCTGTGATGCGTGGCATCACAGTCATCTTGTAAACAGACCCACTCGCTGCACGACAACGCATGCGATGATGCAAAATGAGGCGTAGTTGTCTTGCGCTGGAGGCGGTCATATGCAAACGACTGGTACGTCACATCTTACCGTGACGTCACTTAATACCATGGATCCAGAACGAGCTGTATTTAGAGCTTGATTAAATAAATGCCAAGAGAGAGAGAGAGAGCGCCCCGGCCGCGCGCGCGCACTCTCACGTCTTCAAATAACACGAGCGCGGTCCTGCTCTCTCTTGCGCGCATATTAATCAAATCAATTGACACGATAGTAAGACCGCAGTTTCACGTGGAGCATTTGGAGATTTTTAGAGATTAGAGATGTAACGCACGCCTAGCGCACGTGAACCGATCATCTATACTAGCTAATAGTAAAAAAACACGAACACTGTTGAAAGATACAGTATGCTGCAACTTACCAAAATGTATTCCTCATACATAATATCGACCAATCATTTTTTTGAACTCTTCCCTGAACTGAAATGTAGTAGTGGGCTGTACCAAAGTCCTTTTTTGTGCTTTACACGATTGACATCAGGTTCAAGTACGCCCACAAGCCGTGCGAGTTATTCGTGTGTTGCAGTTTGGCTGGTGGTTATGTATGTTGCCCGCATACCGCCTCCCATGGCCGAAACTGGTATTATGACACCGGCCGGGCCGGGGCTAGTAATTTAGCATGCTAATTCAGGTTTATATCTCGGCAGCACTATAACTTGTAATTTTTTTAATGACATCATTGCACTTATTTCTTCTCATTCTTTTGATACGTGTAGGTCATTTTTTGGATATTTTTACCTCAATTTTTACATATGGCACCTTTAAGCTATGGGGAGCCGAACCATTTAGTTCCTTTGTAAGTAATTAGGAAGATTTAAAAATGTATATGATGTTTAAAGGTCCCGTTCTTCATGTTTTTTTTTAAGCTTTGATTGTGTTTACAGTATGCAATATAACATGTTCATGTTTCGCGTATAAAAAAACACGGTATTTTTCACACAATTTACTTATCTGTATACCGCTGTTTTCACTGTCCAAAAAACGGGCCAATGACTTACTTGTTCTATGAAGTCCCTCCTTCAGAAATACGTAAGGAGTTCTGATTGTGCCAGCGGTTCCTGTGTTGTGATTCGACAGCAGCTTATCGCACGTTGCCCGGAAAGGTCACGCCTCTTACCATAATTTGGAGATGCATGTGCTGATTGTTATTGTAAAAATGTGAATTTTTATATGAAAACAACAGCGGCATGAAAATAACAGCGTCTCGACGACATGGCTACAAACACACTCTACAAACAAAACTCTTCAAACAAAACTCTTCCTCTTCTCCATGGGAGTGCAACAAGACCATGCCCCCTTTTTTTGTGTATTCCTGTGGGCGGAGATTAGTCAAAAAACTGTTCTAGTTACGTCATCAAAAAAGGAAGTTGAGGATGTAGTCCAAACCGGACGTTCGCTGTAGGCTTTGAAAGGGGACTTCTGTTAAATAAAATATCTCGCTAAGCATTGAACTTTGAGCTTTATAATTTTACAGGTATTATTTATGCTCTAACAGCAACATTACACACTAACTAAAGTTTGAAAAATGGAATTGTGAAGAACGGGACCTTTAAACAGTCTTTTTGCGGTTTACAGACACTATCAATATTGCGATTATAACAAAGCTCTTAAGAATAAATAACTTACTACATCAGCTTGATTCGTTGCTCCTCGGAATGAAACTACCAGCACTTCTGAGGTAAATTGTTCCAGGATTAGGACGATAGTACTATTCCTCAGAGCGCAGCAAGACAAGGTAAAGTCCACAATTCTTGTTGGTAACACTTTATTTGAAGGGGTGTGCATAAGACTGACATGACACTGTCATAAACATGACATAACACCTGTCATGAACATGAAGGAGTCTTTATGAATGTTTATGACTGTTGTCATTAAGTGTCATTCGGTAAATTATGACACTTTTAATGCAAAGTTGACATTGTTTAAAATGTCTTTGTTATGACAACTTGACATTAACAAAGACAAAAATGTCTTTGTTATGACAACTTGACATTAACAAAGACAAAAAATGTCTTTGTTATGACAACTTGACATTACCCAAGACAAAAATGTCTTGATCATGACAACTTGACATTAACAAAGACAGAAATGTCTTTGTTATGACAACTTGACATTAACCAAGAAATCGTAACCTGTCAACCTGTCACAAATATGTCATAACAGTTCTAATTATCAAACTTAAAGCATTTTACAGTGTAATAACCCTTAATGACATCTTTATAACTAGTACAATGTGTTCCACTTTACTTGAGGACAAGTAAAATATTCATGACACAGTTATAATGGTGTCATGACGGCCAAAGTTGTGACAGGTTGACAGGTTATGATTTCTTGGTTAATGTCAAGTTGTCACAACAAAGACATTTCTGTCTTTGTTAATGTCAAGCTGTCATAATCAAGACATTTTTGTCTTGGGTAATGTCAAGTTGTCATAACAAAGACATTTTAAACAATGTCAACTTTGCATTAAAAGTGTCATAATTTACCGAATGACACTTAATGACAACAGTCATAAACATTCATAAAGACTCCTTCATGTTCATGACAGGTGTTATGTCATGTTCATGACAGGTGTTATGTCATGTTTATGACAGTGTCATGTCAGTCTTATGCACACCCCTTCAAATAAAGTGTTACCTTCTTGTTAAACTTGATGTGTTTTATCCAGCTGATATGGGGGCGTTAACAGTTTGCATGGCTTGCCTCAGATCATTTGCGTTTGAATAGCGTGCGCTCTCCGTGGACATGGTCACATTAAAAGATAATTAGCTGAAATGAGAACGACTGACATCTCTCTCTTTTTATATAGATTACATAAACAGAGAATATTTGTTTTAGTTTTGAATTAGATCATTTAAAAGTACACACTTAAATGATTATAAAGATATATTGTTCATGCCTGTGTGACTAGTATTCGCTGAGTTTTGTTTAAGTTTATAGACGTGCTCAAGAAAAAAAAGTTCACGAGACGGAGAGGCAGAAAGCATACCCTGTTTATTTTCTTTATTTTACAAAAGCACAATGTTTTGTTTTTATTGTAAGTGGACACATACAAAAGTAGACATCTCACAGATTATTTTTTCATATTTCTTTTTTCTGTATGACCATAAATGACGAAGTAATTGAAGTATATTGTGCTACTATGTGAAGAAAATCCGGCAAACGTGCCGGCGCATAAAAAACGACTGGTATGTCACTTCTTACCGTGACGTCACTTAATACCATGGATCCAGAACGAGCTGTATTTAGAGCTTGATTAAATAAATGCTTCGTTATAATGGGGAGGACGTCTTAAAGGTGCCTTATGTAAAAAAATCAGTTCATACTCCACATATTCCATACCAGATGGGGGCAGTATACCTCCAGAAAGTGACTCCAGGGGGTTAATAATTGGGTATTTTGGAATTTGGCGGAACAGAAACAAAATTTAACAGAAGATAAAATTTAATATAACCACCTGGTCTCCATCCTCCAGTGGTGCTTTCACCATCTCCAGAAGAGCTGCTCCCTCCATCTCTGGGTCTCCCATCTCAGGGCCTCTTGCTCTTATGTTTGAAGGGTTTGTCAGGGGCCTGGACGGGCTGCCCAGCCTTCCTGCAACCGGCACCACACTGTGGCCTAGGTGGAGGCTGCTGCTGAGGCTGTGCAGGAGTAGAGAAAGGAGAAAGGGGAGTCAACAAAACAATATTTGCAAGTCTCCCTCATATCTGTCGGGTTCAGCCAGAGATTGCGTTCCTGGACCTCCAAAGTGGACATCATCTGACCCAAGGAGCTCAGTGAATTTTGTCGCACATAGGATGAGTCAACTGTGCGCAGCTACTGCATTAGCCCTGGGTCAGAACTACCCTTGTGAAACTCCTTAAGTGCCTTGGCTTGATACAGTTGCAGGACAGCATGCAGGGCGGAGGCGGCTTGTCCAGTGGCCCCTGCAAGCCTTGGCTGTAAAATTGGACGAGAACTCACAGCCCTTGGATAGGAGACCTGGATTACCCCACCAGATGGCAGAGCTTTTTAGAAACTGTTGCATCACTACCGCACTCTCCACCAGGGGGATCTCCACGTACCCCTTGGCAACTCCACCATTGAGGGCAGTGAGGGGGGAGGAGGCACCAGACCGGTTTCGGGCAGAAAATGGTGCTGTCCACGATCTGGTAACCTCTTCATGCATCTCTGGGAATGCACTGGGTCAGAAAGCTGAGATCCAGCATGAACCTCCCTGAGATACCAATCATTCAACCTCAAGCGTTCGGGACACGGTAGAGGCTGTCTTCATCAGCTTCTGTCTTCATCCTCTGAGGACTCTCTCACCCTCCAATGCAGTGATCAACAACAAGTCTTCCGTCGGAGCCCCGAATGAAATGCTTGGTCCTCAATGGGAAGGACCAGTATATTCACCCGGAAGCTCCACAGCTTGCCATGCGCTAGAAGAGTAGGGTGCCCACGGAGATTGGCTAGATAGGTGCTATCAGCTGTCATTATCAGGAACCTTGCACAAAGAGTGAGGAGAGACTTAAAAAAGAATGGCTTTTAGATTGTTTGGATTTATTTACAACACAACACTATCTAAAGATACACAACAAATGACAAAAAAGCACATTAGTAAACACTGATCTAAAGACAGAGACTTGGACAGTCACACACCTTTATGCCATTCCTAAAACATAGTAGGCTACATATGTCATCTCCAAGGTGTTTGATTTTCACTTTACCATGTTCATCTACAGAGACTCATGTGAATGTCAGCAGGACTCAGTGTCTTCTGGTCCCTGTAAAAGAAAACATTTAGAAAAAAAAACCCCACCTTTGAACATGCTGATATCAGGAGAAACTATTTTAGATTTTTCTGGTTAAAATTATGAAATTTACTAAATAAATACATACATACACTATATATATGAACTCCTAAGTGTGTTGTGCCTTGTAGGCATATGTAGGGCTGCATGAAACAATAAAAATAGCCTATAGCAGGCAGCCTATAAATCGTTAAAAAGTTCAGGGACACTACACTAGAGAAAACTATATGGATTATCATGTTACTTCAAACGTTTCCATTCGTTACGACGTTATGAAATGTTGGAGTAAAAACATGAAGCCTATAATGTTTGGTTTGCTTTTCAAACCCACAGCGCGAGTGACTCAAACTCAGCACGTGGAAACATTTACTGAATGCGATCGAGCCGGTCCAAACTATGAAACATTATTCTTATTTAATTATACATATCTACGTGTGAGCAGATATCCACAAACACAGTATTTAACAATAAATACCGGTCTAAACATTATAATATTCACAATCACAAGCCTTCTGTTATATCGTGCTGTGTTTAATTATCAAACATAAAAACATTCTCGTGTCATAGGCTACATGTATATACATTTAGCATTACGCCCGTTTCACACATACTCCGTTTGCAGTGCGTATGCGGTGCGTATTTTTTTCCGTACCCATGTTAACAGGTTAGAGCTTTCACACTGCACGCGGTTGTGGTCCGGCGATCCGTTCCAGTTGCGGTGCGTATACAGCAGTGCAGCGATCGTTTCCGCACCGAGTCTATTTTTGCTGTGCTGCATGCGCTGAATTAAAGTCACAGCGCATAGGTCGTGGTCAAAATGAACACAAATTTATATGAAAATGAAGTAATTTCATCATAAATGCATTTAATTAAATAAAATGTATAGTAATTTTACCATAAATGCATTTAATTAAATACTACTATTTTTCATAGTCATCTTTTTACTTTAAGACCGGGGTAAAACAAGGAAAACTACAATTTACTTCAACAAGGCGACATAATGAACGACACTCGTCTCATTCGTGGAGGTGGAAAAAAAAGTTCTTTGTGATGCAAGATTTATTGTATAAAAATTTAAATTATGCAAAAGAAAAAGGTATGAGTCTGCTGTTTTTGTAAATTTTTAATTTTGATTTAAAATGTTTGCGATTTAATATAAGTAGGCTACATATGGTTCAATATGTTACCTTGCTTGAGCAACTTAATATAATCTATAAAGAAGTAATGCATTGAATAATACGTTATTTAAATTGTGTTTAAACGTGAATACGTCTGTGTGTAGCCTATGTGTACAAAGAGAATCGCACTGGTGACAACTTGTTTTAAATAAAAGTTGCTGATAGATTTGAAATACAAATAGCGAGTAAATATGCTTGTTTGTGTTTGTGGTAGCCTACAGCCGCGGATCAGTTGCGCACCGCAAACGCAGCATGTGTGAAAGCTCTATAGCGCGTGCTGCTGCTGTACCGTACACGCACCGCAACACGCACCGCATACGCACTGCACACGGAGTATGTGTGAAACGGGCGTTAGACTTCATGTTTTTAACTCCAATCACATTTTATAACGTACATTTTAGTCTGGCACCAGTTAAACTAGTAGCTACAATGTAAAGTTTATGCAACAATAACATGCTGCTGCTAACATGCTACTAACAATAACATGTCTTACCTTAAAAATCGTTCTCATAATCAAATCGTGTTCTTCTAACTCTTCTGAGGTAAATCCAAGGGCACAGCACAAACACAGTATTCCACACTCATGAAAAGCAGAGTAGGACTGAAGTCGCTGATTCTTTGTGTTGAGGGAGTTTCGCGTTCCTCCACGTGGCTCATTAGTATGCGAACAGCTGTTCCGCGTGGGCACATTAGCGCTAATGAGGCCCGTTTGAGAAACTGTACATGTCGGTGCTTTCATACGGATTACTTGAACATAGAATATTTGTTTTTGATATAATTTACATCATTTAAAAATAGAGACTCCAAGCGTTGTAAAGACATACGTTTCAAGTTTGTGTTACAAACATTAGCTAAATTACAGATCATGTTCTGTCGCGTTTCAGAATGAGCTTCACATTGAGAGAGACGGCAGAACGCGCATCATGTTTATTTTCTTTATTGTACGAAAAACACAACATTTTGTTTTTATTATGTGTGTACACAAAAGAAGACATTTAACAGTTTTGAATGATGTATAACACTTAAATGTAAGATCAAAATCAACAGAGTATGTTGAGTCTCTTTTGCACTGATAAGAAAAAAAGTGAGCTGGTATCGCCGGCGAGACCGCCGACCCCAGCTGGTTAAACATAGTACATACCTGTCATTTCCAAGGTGTTTGATTTTTCACTTTACCATGTTCATGTACAGTGAATGTTGAAGTCAGCAGGACTCATCGGTGGGGCATCTGGTCCCTATTTAAAAAAAAGAAGAAAAAAAAAGAACAAAACACCAGCTGTGAACTGTTATGGGTGTGGTGCAGGTTGAAGGAGAAGCTGAGTCAAAAAGCTCCAATTCAAACATTTACTAAGAATTCCAACCTCAGGTACAGGGATGACAGGCAAAAGGTTTACTCACGCTCAAAACCAGGTAACATTAACAGACCTTACACAAACGAGAACTGACCAGGAATGAGGGAAAACACCAGATAGGGAAACAAGACACAGCTGGGGCAAATTAACTGATAATGACAGGTAGACAGGTGATAGAACTAAACACTAACGAAGAGCGTGAAAACTAGGACCAGGACTAAACCAAAAACACAATGAAGGGGGAAACAGGACATACATGTAACATAACGCCCCTCCAAAAAAGGCGCGTCCACGCGCTGTATAACTTCAATAGCAATAGCCTATAGCAGGCGGCCTATAAATCATTAAAAAGGAACATTTCAGTAACACTACACTAGAGGAAAATATATTGATTATGTTACTTCAATCCCATTTCATAACGTCATAACAAATGGAAACATTTGAAGTAAAACCATGAAGCCTAATGTTTGGCGCGTTTTGCTTTTCAAACGCACAGCGCACCTGATTCAAACTCACAGCGCATGCAGAGAACATTTACTGAAGCAATCGAGCCGACATTATTGTTACCATATACCACATCTACGGTTTGAGCAGATATCCACAAACACAGTATTTAATAGTAAACACTGGTCTAAACATTATAATATTCACCATGTTAGAGTAAACACTCATACAACCCTACTTTTATCATGCTGTTTTATTATCAAACATAAAAACATCCTCGTGTCGTACATATGTATATAAATTTAGCATTGAAAGGTTGCCTACCTGTCTAGCTCACATTTCAACATGTTTCTGTCTATATATAGATACACATGTGTGTACGACATTAGGCTTCATGTTTTTAATCATATCTCATTTCATAACGTACATTTTAGTCTGGCACAGTTTAACATCTTCAAATCGCGTTCTTCTAATTCTTCTGAGGTAAATCCAAGTGAAACAGCACAGCACAAACACAGTCTTCCAAACCCGATGAAATGCAGCGAGGGGTAAGTTATTGAAGTCTCTGATTCTTTGTTTTGAGATGAGGAGGGCGTTTACAGCTCTGCGTTCCTTCATGTGGACTATTTGCATGACAATTGCTCTTGCGTGCGTGGGTGTGGTCACATTAGAATTAATGAGGACCTGTTTGAGAAACTGTACATGTCGCTGCATTCATACGGATTGCTTAAACAGAGAATATTTGTTTTTCATATAATTTACATCATTTAAAAATAGAGACTCCAAGCATTGTAAAGACATACGTTTTAAGTCTGTGTGACAAACATTCGCTGAGTTACAGATCATTTTCTGTCGTGTTTCAGAAAGAACTTCACATTGAGAGAGAGATGGTAGAACGCGCATCATGTTTATTTTCTTTATTTTATGAAAAACACAACATTTGTCACATGTCTGTCCTGTCTTGTGTTGCACATGGGTGGTTGTTATGTTGGGCCATGTGCCTCTGTCATTGTTTGTTCCCTCCCGCTCGTTACCTGATTAGTGTTTGAGTTTCTCCACCTGTTCCCTCTTGATTTGTTCCCTTTATAAGTCTCCTCATGTTTGCAGTCTTTGTCGGTTTGTTGTCATTGTCAGATGTTTCTCTGTTCCTGGTTGGTGTTCCCTGTATTCTTGACCCAGTGTTTGTTTCATGTTCATTTATTATGTTTTCCCCCTTGTGGGTTTTGCTTTGTGTTTTGTTTTCTTTTGTTAAATAAATCCTTATGCTGCATTTGAGTTCTCCCTCTCCTTTTGTACCGTGACAGAACGAACCGACCATTTTTGAACTCCGCAGTAGAAGGATTTTATTTATTTATTTATTTATTTTTTCTCTGTTCCTGAGGCCTGAATGACATGTATATGGACGATGATGATCTGGATTGCCCGGACTACGCCATCTCCACGTTTGGAGCAACCCAGTTCCGTCCTATCGGCGGGGACCGAAGGACTCGGCCCGGTAAGGAATCCGGAGGAATGAACATCTTCCAAGCGTTCGCTTTGATGGCTCATCAAAGGGAGGAGTCGGAGCGCTTGGCCAGGGTTTCTGAGACCCGTGGAGGTCACAGGAGAGATTTTCAGGGGACCCGCCAGGTAATTTTTTGTGGGACCCGGGGAGGTTGTAAAGGAGGAGGAGGTGGTCGAGAGGAGGGTCAACATCACTCTCCATCCTGGCCTCCTTACGATCCTGTACCAGTGGAGGGCAGTTCAGAGCCGACTTCTCGCCGTCATGGACGGAGGAGAGGAAATCCGTCTGCCCAGCGAGAGACTGCTCACGTCCCGTCTGCCCAGCGAGAGACTGCTCACGTCCCGTCTGCCCAGCGAGAGACAGCTCACGTCCCGTCTGCCCAGCGAGAGAGTGTTCACGTCACGTCTGCCCAGCCAGAGACTGTTCAGGTCACGTCTGCCCAGCTAGAGAGTGTTCACGTCACGTCTGCCCAGTCAGATACAGTTCAGGTCCCGTCTGCCCAGCGAGAGACTGTCCGCGTCCCGTCTGCCCAGCGAGAGACTGTCCGCGTCCCGTCTGCCCAGCGAGAGACTGTCCGCGTCCCGTCTGCCCAGCGAGAGACTGTCCGCGTCCCGTCTGCCCAGCGAGAGACTGTCCGCGTCCCGTCTGCCCAGCGAGAGACTGTCCGCGTCCCGTCTGCCCAGCGAGAGACTGTCCGCGTCCCGTCTGCCCAGAGAGAGACTGTCCGCGTCCCGTCTGCCCAGAGAGAGACTGTCCATGTCCTGTCTGCACAGCGAGAGAATGTTCACGTCCCGTCTGACCAGTCCGAGACCGTTGGCGCTCCGTCGGCCTTCCTGAGCTGGGACTATCTGGAGCGTCTGGCCCGGATTCTGGACATGCCGGTGTTTGGCGTTTCGGGGGCGGAGGCGGTGCCTGTTCCAGAGGCGGAGGCGGTGCCTGTTCCAGAGGCGGAGGCGGTGCCTGTTCCAGAGGCGGAGGCGGTGCCTGTTCCAGAGGCGGAGGCGGTGCCTGTTCCAGAGGCGGAGGCGGTGCCTGTTCCAGAGGCGGAGGCGGTGCCTGTTCCAGAGGCGGAGGCGGTGCCTGTTCCAGAGGCGGAGGCGGTGCCTGTTCCAGAGGCGGAGGCGGTGCCTGTTCCAGAGGCGGAGGCGGTGCCTGTTCCAGAGGCGGAGGCGGTGCCTGTTCCAGAGGCGGAGGCGGTGCCTGTTCCAGAGGCGGAGGCGGTGCCTGTTCCAGAGGCGGAGGCGGTGCCTGTTCCAGAGGCGGAGGCGGTGCCTGTTCCAGAGGCGGAGGCGGTGCCTGTTCCAGAGGCGGAGGCGGTGCCTGTTCCAGAGGCGGAGGCGGTGCCTGTTCCAGAGGCGGAGGCGGTGCCTGTTCCAGAGGCGGAGGCGGTGCCTGTTCCAGAGGCGGAGGCGGTGCCTGTTCCAGAGGCGGAGGCGGTGCCTGTTCCAGAGGCGGAGGCGGTGCCTGTTCCAGAGGCGGAGGCGGTGCCTGTTCCAGAGGCGGAGGCGGTGCCTGTTCCAGAGGCGGAGGCGGTGCCTGTTCCAGAGGCGGAGGCGGTGCCTGTTCCAGAGGCGGAGGCGGTGCCTGTTCCAGAGGCGGAGGCGGTGCCTGTTCCAGAGGCGGAGGCGGTGCCTGTTCCAGAGGCGGAGGCGGTGCCTGTTCCAGAGGCGGAGGCGGTGCCTGTTCCAGAGGCGGAGGCGGTGCCTGTTCCAGAGGCGGAGGCGGTGCCTGTTCCAGAGGCGGAGGCGGTGCCTGTTCCAGAGGCGGAGGCGGTGCCTGTTCCAGAGGCGGAGCCGGTGCCTGTTCCTGAACCGAAGCCAGTGTCGGTTCCTGAGTCGGAGTTAGTGTCTGTATTTGTGTCTGTCCTAGTTGCTGTTCTGGTAGCTGTTTCTGAGCCAGAGCCTGTTTCTGAGCCGGTGCCAGTGTCTGCTGTTCCCGAGCCGGAGCCGGTGTCTGCTGTTCCCGAGCCGGAGCCTGCTGTTCCCGAGCCGGTGTCTGCTGTTCCCGAGCCGGTGTCTGCTGTTCCCGAGCCGGTGTCTGCTGTTCCCGAGCCGGTGTCTGCTGTTCCCGAGCCGGAGCCGGTGTCTGCTGTTCCCGAGCCGGAGCCTGCTGTTCCCGAGCCGGTGTCTGCTGTTCCCGAGCCGGTGTCTGCTGTTCCCGAGCCGGTGTCTGCTGTTCCCGAGCCGGTGTCTGCTGTTCCCGAGCCGGTGTCTGCTGTTCCCGAGCCGGTGTCTGCTGTTCCCGAGCCGGTGTCTGCTGTTCCCGAGCCGGTGTCTGCTGTTCCCGAGCCGGTGTCTGTTCCCGAGCCGGAGCCAGTTCCAGTGTCTGTTCCCGATCCGCCCTGGCCGCCCGAGGGGTCTGCTCCGCCCTGGCCACCTGAAAGGTCTGATCCGCCCAGGCCGCCCGAGGGTTCTTCGCCGCCATGGCCGCCCGAGGGTTCTTCGCCGCCCTGGCTGCCTGATGAACTCTGTCTCGCCCTGGCCGGTCGATGTCCCGTTCCGCCCTGGTCTGTCCCTCCCGTTCCGCCTGATGTTTCCTTCCTGCCCCGCCCTAGCCTCATGGAGCGTCTGGTAGCCGCTCCGTAGGGAGGGGGTTATGTCACATGTCTGTCCTGTCTTGTGTTGCACATGGGTGGTTGTTATGTTGGGCCATGTGCCTCTGTCATTGTTTGTTCCCTCCCGCTCGTTACCTGATTAGTGTTTGAGTTTCTCCACCTGTTCCCTCTTGATTTGTTCCCTTTATAAGTCTCCTCATGTTTGCAGTCTTTGTCGGTTCGTTGTCATTGTCAGATGTTTCTCTGTTCCTGGTTGGTGTTCCCTGTATTCTTGACCCAGTGTTTGTTTCATGTTCATTTATTATGTTTTCCCCCTTGTGGGTTTTGCTTTGTGTTTTGTTTTCTTTTGTTAAATAAATCCTTATGCTGCATTTGAGTTCTCCCTCTCCTTTTGTACCGTGACAACATTTTGTTTTTATTATGAGTGTACACAAATAAAAGAAGACATTTAACAGTTTTGAATGATGTATACTGTAACACTTATATGTAAGATTAAAATCAACAGAGTATTTTGAGTCTCTTTTGCACTGATAAGAAAAAAAGCGAGCTGGTATAGCCACGACCGCCGACCCCAGGGGTAAACCTTTTAACTTGACCAAAACGAACTTTAGCTGGAAAAGAACATTATTCTAGAGCTGCTGTAAAGCCAAAACAATATCTATTACTTTAATTAAGTTGGATTGAGAGAGCCAACATACTGATATTGTAATTAAATGTATTAAGTTGGCTAGAGAGCCAACTTACTGATATTGTACTTAAACTTATTATTATTATTGGGTGCTTGCCAAAGGCAAGGCACTCACTATTGTTATTGCCTAAACTTATTATTAGTGGGTGCTTGCCCAAGGCAGTCCAAAGTTTCCCCATTGACCTACTATGGCGATGGTCGGCCCATGAAACGCATGTGTTTCTCCTACTATGGTAGATTGCAGGGATATTGTATTGAACATAACTCTGGATCATAGTGTCATAAAGAAAAGGGGGCATGCTCGTTTTACTCAGACGACCAATCAGTCTCTCAGGGTCATTGTGAAGCTATCAAGCCATGCCCTAGCAACCATTTAGAGCACCCTAGCAACAAGTTACATAGACTAACATTGAAAGAGATCAAAGGGATATCTCCGGATAGAAGTGTCATAGAAACATGAGGGTGGTCTCGTTTGACTCGGGGCAGCAAATAGTAAATCATGAATCACCTCAAGACTTCCTAGCAACCATTGTCGAGCACCTCAGCAACCAAAATCCATAGAGGGATATCTTCCATTCTGAATGTCACAGAGGCATGAGAGTTGGTTTATATCATTCATACTGACAAGCAACCTTTGGAGTTTCAGGATTGGCAGCTGCCAAGCCACTTCCTAGCAACCAAACGGAGTACCATAGCAACCATTTTGCAAGACCAATATCTCTGCATCAGAACATCATATAGAGATGGGGTTGACATGAGTTTGACTCAGGGCAGCAACCATTGTCTTAGAGACTTGAAACTTTGGGGGCTGGTAGTACGCACACCGCCTACAACGTCACCGAGGCCCGCCCCGATCGGCCTGACGGGGGCACTACAGCGGCCAAAAAGTATGAAAGGGCTCATAACTCCTGAACCGTTAGGCGTAGGCTCAAGTGTCTTATATAGTTGGAATCCTTGGCTCAAGTCGGACAAGATGCATGCCTCAGATTGGCTCCTCACCCTGGGTACATTTTCGGTTATTTGTTTTTTTTCTTCCAAAAACCTACTTTTGCGAACTAGTCCTAGGTTTTTGGCCCGGCTGGAACCAAACCAGTGCAGCAAGATTCTATGTAGTCTGAATGCCAAAAAAAAAGTGGAAATTAAGGTTCACGGTCCCTAAGGGGGAAAACATCCAAAGTGGGTGGAGCCCCTTTTACTAAATTGGCTATAAATTGTGACCAAACCGAGATTTCACCAAACTCATTTTTTGGTCGCGTGAATAAGGACACGGCGACTGGCAACTTGGTGGTGCTATAACTGTTAAAAAGGTGTCAAAATGATGTATTTCTATGGCAAATCCCATGAAATGGCTTAAAGCGACCCTCTTCCTGCCTGATTTGCATGCAACCTCACAAAACATCCCTCAGATGTACAATCCAGTGGAGAATGCTGGATGTGGCTCCGCAGCGTCCCTCTCCCCTGGAGGGGCACGCTTTCCCAGTGTTATCCAAAAGTTCCACTCTGTGGGTTATAATGGCACAGCAGTTCGAACTCCCTCTATGCAGGCCTTCCGCCCCATCCAGTTGGGGGTCTGAGAGTCTTGCGTAGGGCGCTGGATGTGGCAGCAACCGTGGCATTTTCCATGGGATCCCAATAACGTTGTCACGTCGACGTCGAACGTGAGTGACTGAAAGGGAACGTCTCGGTTACTAATATAACCCTCATTCCCTGAAGGAGGGAACGGGAGACGTAACGTCCCGTCGCCACGCTTCCTGACCATCGCTGTATGGCCGTCACTATCTCGGCTCCTCAGCAACAAACATTGTGTACATGCGCCTGCATCCTGTTTATACCCAAGCTGCAGGGTGGGGCGAGTGACGCGATTCACGCACGCCAATGTTCATTGGCTCGTTCTGTAGATACTCGAAGACGATAGGGCTCCCTGAAGTGATCCCAATTACTTTGTCACGTCAACGTTACGTCTCCCGTTCCCTCCTTCAGGAAACAAGGGTTACATTAGTTACCAAGACGATTCAAAACAGAAAGCTAAATGGAGCTTACAGACGCAAACCACTCAGCAGCAAGGCAGACAGGAGCAGATGCTCAGATGCTGTTCAGATGCTATGATATGGCTTCTTGATATACGGTTACTTGGGTGCTCTGAATGGTTGCTAGGGTGTGGCTACACAGTTAGCATGGTGATACTTACAGACTGATTTCCCCTCTGAATTTACCCCATTCATGGGTCTACGACAAATGGTCCGGGACGAGTTATACTCAGAAATTTTGTTTAGAAAAAGATTAAGGAGATTAATACATTTTTAATAGATTAATTTATAACATTTTATAAATTTATAAATAGACATTTTATAAATCAAACATTTTGTCAGAGCCTCAAGTTAATTACATGTTTGTTTTTTGTTTTGTTATGTTTTGTTTAGTTTAGTTTAGGGAGAAACGTGATCTCTATTTAAGAAAATCCAGATGTTCAAGAATTGCATTTAGCAAATCATAAATCTTTTAAGACATTGTGATATTTTTTACCGGAAAACAAGATAAAAATATTAATAATGAAAATTATTTGCAGTTCATTGTCCTTATTTGATTCTTTTTACCTCTTCTTCCTAATCCTGTTCATTTTTTAATAACTATTCGATGATCATCACTTTTTGAACATTTTATGGGCATATTATTCACATATTCTCTCTATTTGTCACTAAGGAGGACTCTCAGAGGTACTACTCCTGGCACAGTTTTGGTCCTGGTGACAAACGTACACAGGAACTGTGGGTGAATCTTGATTCAGTGGATCAAGGACCTGTAAGAGTGCACACTATCCTGTCCAACACACACCAGCAGGCATCGGTGAGACAACCACACTCATATATTCCTGTATTTTTTTTATGGAAATAAGCACTTGGCTCACATGGGCCTATAAAACTCATCTTATTTTAGCTTGTAATTATGTTTTTACTTGGCATTTTAACTCCCTGCCTACATTTCCTTTTTTTCTCAATCTCCTCTTCTGTATTTTGCTTTACTAGCGGGTGGCACTAACCTTTAATTTCCCTTTCTATGGACACCAAGTGAGGCAAATCACCATAGCAACTGGAGGTAATGTATATAGACTCTGTTCACCTATCTCTTCTCTAAGGCAAGTTAGAGCACGTCAGACTGGTTTGTGTTTGCCTTAGCCTTAGCAAACAGGCACAACTGACAAAGTGGCTCACCAGAGATGTTTCTGTTAGCTCTTTTGTCTTATTCAATACTGATTATATACTGAAGTTATTCCTTCTTGATGTTTAGCTCATTTAACAAAATGGAAGGTACAGGGTTTTTTAACATTTGCTAGGACCCATTTCTCAATGCTTGGGTCACTTTTTCCAAACTCTTCACACGGTTTTCCTAACCAACTTAGGAATACCAACAGTTAATTTCACATTCAAAATGCCTCAAACACTTAACACTACCAAAGGTTGTCACCCAACAGACACACTTTGCACTAATTTAGCAATGACCAAAAAACACTAACAACGTATAATTACACATTGTTATTGTAAAAATTAAAAACTCTCTACTGTTTAGAATTAACTGCAGTAGCCTATATGTTACTTTACAGTACAAAACGATTTCTACGTTGTTCCCTTTTGTATAGATAGTATTGACATTGATAAATGATCCAGTTTACCCCACATATACTGGTGTTGTGCCCAATGAATAAGTGATCTAAGTATTGAGAAATTGGTCCTACCTATTGTAAAAAATATGAGGAAGAAGCTTCAGTTGCAGTTTTTATTTAATATTCGCTAGGATCCATTTCTCAGCACTTTTCAAAACTCTTTAAACAGTCCACCTAACCAACTTTCAGCATGCCACAACAGTTAATTTCACAATCAAAATGCACTAAAACTACCAAAACACTTCATGGATACCTCAAATCAAGTCATTCTTCCATAACACTAGCAAAGGTTGTCACCCAACAAGCTCACATTGCCACAATCGCTGTCTCACGTGTTTGGGTGTTAGGCACGCTGAGATACCTTTCGTGGATGAGTTATGCACCCACTGCGGGAAGATGACCATCTCGAAGTTGCGGTCAAGACTCCAATAACTCCAAAGAGGTGGAGTCCCCGTGCCTCTGCCTCGATCTAATACTCCTCAGAGACTTACTTCTGGCAGTAGCATAGGTGACTTGAGGATCACTGTAAGGGCTTCTCCTTCGGGGAACTAACCCCCTAAGACCCCTCACCCCTCTTGTGCTGCCCGAGGAACGTGCTGGAGCTTGACCATCTCAAAAGTGTGTACCAGCCTGACTCAGACCCGGAGATGATGACTATGCTTGCCCGGGCCGCCAACAGGGTCGGGCTCGTGTGAAATCAAACATCATGTCCTGAGCCCTCGAGCTTGGATGGTTGGTTTCTTGGGGTGGCTCACGCTGGTTCTCAGCGTCCCGGCCTGGTTCCTTTCTTCCCGGAGATGCATGAGGAACTCACTAGGTCCTGGGCGGCACCTTTTACTGCCCGAAACAGACCTAGTGGCTCTTCCTCCCTCACCATCCTCGATGGTGGGGCGGCTAGGGGCTACACGCAGATTTGCCCAGTGAAATGGGCCGTTGCTAGGCAACTGTGACCTAACTCCACCTCACGGGGAATCCGTGTCTCCCTTCCCAAGCCTGTAAGCACTCGTCTGATCTAACCAGGCTTGTGGAGAAGCTGCCTCCACTCTGCCGTTGTTACCATCAGACTAAGGCACTGAAGGACCTGCATGAGGGTGGTCTTTATCCAGAAGTTCTACAAGAACTTTGTACTGCAAGATTAACTGTTTAAAAATATTTATAATTAATCATTACAAGTTATGATTAATTATTTATATATCCTCTTTGAGCTAATTTGTTACAGACATTGTTACTGAATGCTGTCTCAAATGGCAGATCATCTGATTTAGGGTCTGGAGTGTTGAGTTGGGTTTTTATGTGGAATTCTGTTTGAACGAATCATCTCTGTCCAATCTGGTGATGATCCGATCTACAACTTTATGCAGATGAGTTCCACAGGGAAGAAGGGTGGGCCACACTGTGTTCCCTGTGATGCTAGCAGCAAATCGCAGCACTGGAATGGAGAAGCACCAAATTGCAATTTACTCCTTATCGGAACAGGAATAAAGGTACCCTTTCAACAGACACTCCTTGTTCTGAGTCTGTCTTCCAAGGATGAGACATAATAGATATACCATACTCATGCTAAGGCCAGCAAAGGTTAGACATACAGATACACTGTTCTGAGACACTGGTTCGGCCAGAGAGAGGCAACAACAGATTCCATGATCTGAGTCCACAGCTTATGAGGCAGCAACAGATATAACCAAGTTCTGAGCCTCCAGTCTATGAGAACAATAAAAAAACACTACATTCAGAGTTTTCGTCCGGCGAGACAGTAATGACTACAGCACGTCCCACGTCTTCATGCCAGACAAAAGCGGAATGACCAAGTTCAGTGTCTGGCCAAGAGAGGGAGAAACACACTGAGACATTTGCAACAAGGTCAAGATCCAGAAAATAAAGCTTCACTTCAAGGTACCTTCATCTACGTGTTCCAGATTAAGGACCTTCTGCGCCTACTTCAGGGCCTCATCTACATGTTCCAGATTTTAGGACCCTTTGCTGCTCCAGGAGTTCAGCATCCCACAGAGCTTCGTCTTCAAGGCGGTTGAAACAGATTACAGCTCATTTCCCCACTGCATTGTCACCCAGCACAACCAGTGGAAAACGTCAACCCATTGGACTCTTCAATCAACCATGAGGAACATAAATACCACTTTACCAAACCTCTTTCCAGAGACTTTGGCATTGTTGTATATTATCAGTATATGATTTTCTAATTAACATTTGAGGTAATATAACTGATGCTAGTTAATAACAAATAATCTTTAATTTATTTGTTTGATGCATAAGGTTCTTCACTTTATTAGTTTCAGAGAAACAACAGTTTATCTTTCCATAAGATAACGTACCTGTTCCATAATAAGTTGAGTGTCAACTTAATCAATTGTATTTTACGGATCTTGTGCACTTTATTCCTTTATCATTCATAGTTGTGTTAGTTTTTCTTTTTTATCTTTTGTTTATAAAATATATTTTATTACACTTGTGTCTTCCTTGTGCTGATAATACAGAAGAGGCTCTACAAGTTATTAATCTCACCAATCTTTCAGATAAATCAGCTGACCAACTCCGTCCACTTTACATTCATTCTATTTGATTGAACGGCCTCCTGTTGGGAGTGTTCTCATACTGCATAGGTAAGAACTTGACTGATGCTCCAAACTAAGAGAGGGGGAAGGAGGTCATCTGATGTACAAGTGATCCAAAAATCACAACGTTACCGGTGGCATGAGTACTAATCTCTACATTACTTAGTGTTCTTGGATGGGCGAAAGTAAAACCAATACATATAGTATTACTGTAAAAATGGTTCTGAACTAATGGTTAACAGTTGAGCAGAATGAGCTCATCCTTTTAAATTCTAGTTAGTGGTGCTTGCCAAAGGCAAGGCATCACTATTGTTACATTTATTCATTTAGCAGACGCTTTTATCCAAAGCGACTTACAAATGAGAACAATAGAAGCAGTTAAGCTAACAGCAGGACAACAAAATGTGCTATAACCTTTCACAGTATAATCTAACGCAGAACCCCTAAATTAAAAAAAAAAAAAAATTTATAATAGAAAGGAAGAGAGAGAGTGTTAGTATTACTGGAACCAGTGCTGCCGAAAGAGATGCGTCTTCGACCGTTTCTTGAAAATGGCTGCGGACTCAGCAGCTCTGGTTGAGTTGGGTAGGTCATTCCACCAGCAGGGAACAGTCATGGTAAAGGTCCGAGAAAGAGATGTTGTGCCTCTTTGACGTGGCACCACAAGACGACGTTCGCTTGTAGAGCGCAAATTTCTGGATGGAACATAAGTCTTAAGTAATGAGTTTAGGTAAAAGGGAGCAGAGCCAGTGGTTGTTCTGTAGGCAAACGTCAGTGACTTGAATGTGATGCGAGCTGCAACTGGCAGCCAGTGCAATTTTGTGAGGAGAGGAGTTACGTGTGCTCTCTTCGGCTCGTTAAAGACCACTCTAGCTGCAGCATTTTGGATTACCTGCAGAGGTTTGATCGAGCAAGCTGGAAGACCAGCCAGGAGAGCATTACAATAATCCAGTCTGGATAGAACAAGCGCTTGAACAAGGAGTTGTGTAGCATGCTCTGATAGGAAGCGCCTGATCTTCCTAATGTTGTACAAAGCAAATCTGCAGGACTGGGCAGTTCTAGTAATGTGGTCTGTGAAGTTCAATTGATCATCAATAACAACTCCAAGGTTCCTGGCTGACCGTGATGGAGTTATGGATGACGGGCCTAGCTGAATAGTAAAGTTGTGATAAAGTGTTGGATTGGCCGGGACCACAAGCAGCTCTGTCTTCGCAAGGTTAAGTTGAAGGAGGTGGTCTTTAATCCAGCCAGAGATGTCTGTCAGGCAAGCTGAGATGCGAGCAGCTACCGTCGGATCATCAGGCTGGAATGAGAGGTAGAGTTGTGTGTCATCAGCGTAGCAGTGATAGGAAAAGCCATGTTTCTGAATTACAGTTCCTAGTGATGTCATGTAGATGGAGAAGAGAAGTGGTCCAAGCACTGAGCCCTGAGGCACTCCAGTAGCTAGATGTTGTGACTTCGACACCTCACTCCTCCACGACACCCTGAAGGACCTACCTGAGAGGTAAGACTTGAACCATTGGAGTGCGGTTCCCGAGATGCCCTTCATCTTTAGGATTGACAGGAGGATCTGGTGGTTAACCCTCTGGAGTCGAGAAACGCGCCGGCGCGTTTTGCGCGATTTTTTTCACATAGCAGCAAAATAGACTTAAAATACTCTGTCACCTTTGGTCATACACACTTAAGAAATATGAAAAAAGAAACTATTAAATGTCTACTTTTTATGGGTCCACTTACAATCGAAATAAAATATTGTGCTTTTGTAAAATAAAGAAAATAAACAGGGTGTGCTTTCTGCCTCTCCGTCTCCGTGAACTTTTTTTCTGGAGCACGTCTCTAAACATAAACAAAACTCAGCAAATACTAGTCACACAGGCATGATCAATATATCTTTATAATCATTTAAATGTGTACTTTTAAATGATCTAATTCAAAACTAAAACAAATATTCTGTGTTTATGTAATCTATATAAAAAGAGAGAGATGCCAGGCGTTCTCATTTCAGCTAATTATCTTTTAATGTGACCACGCCCACAGAGAGCGCGCGCTATAGAAACGCAAATGATCTGAAACTTGCCAACGCCCACACGAGCTTGATAAAACACCAAGTTCAGATTAATGTACCGGTAGTCTGTGTCGTTTTTCGAGGCTGTGAGGAATAATTCTGGATAATTTACCTCAGTGCTGGATTAATTTCACTTCGAGGAGCCATGGATCCAGCGAGGATCATAGTAAGTTTTTTATTCTTTGTTCTAATCGCGAATACTGTTTTAAAATGAATCGCGTGTCTTTCTCTGTGTGATGAATGAACGGAATTCGCACTGTTGTTGTTACAGACGAAATATGAAAGACAACATTTAGTTGACTAGTTTGGGATAGATTATAAAGATTTTTACTCTAAAATAGACATCAAATAAGCTTTAGTTAACCAGTTTCTGCTCATATGTTAAATATATAACGTTAGAATGTTTTGTCAAAAATAAGCTCATAATCTAAGATGTTATTATAGTGTTTGTTCCAATGTAGACTATATCAAACTAATGAATCCTTAACTTTGAAATATGAATGATAAAATCCAGGCTATAGGCCTACAAAAAAAAAAAAAAAGACAAGATAGATGTAAAAAAAAATCTTAATATTATTGTTTTTTATTAGTGACACATTTGAGGAGATTCCAAAACTTTCTGAAAATACAGTATGAGAATTAACTGCATACTAGAAATGTTTACCTTGGAAATTATACAATTTGAATGTATAAAAAATTTGTGAAAAAATACCTTTTTTTCCTCTCTGAGAACTCTAACTTTCTAACTCTAACTAATTCTGTAGAATGGTCCATATAGCCTATTTGAACAGGATTTGTTTCCAGGTATGACTATGTACTAAAAATGTGCTTTTGACTTTCATTTATATATATATATATATATATATAATTTATTTATTTATTTTTGTCCTCGCATTCTTTCTTGTGTGACACACCTGAATGAAAGGCTCATTAGTATGCAGGCTCATTAGTATGCAGGCTCATTACTATGCAGGGTCTTTGTCTTCTCAGGTGTGAATCACAGCAAGTCACGCCCCTGCGCATATTGCCTTTGGAAGCAAAAACTGTTTTAAAAAATTTAAATCAATGTATTGTTTTATGTGAATGATTAGGCCGGGTGATTTTCAGATCATTTTGAAGCAAAAACACTAGGCAACTACATCCATTAGTCAAAAGTCTTGTGGACACATTAAGTATGTGTTTTGTGGCCTTATTTCAGAAACTTTAATTTTTAGTTTTTTGAATAACCATGCATAAACATTATTCCCTCAAAAATACAAATATGTAAATAGATGTTGCTCGCATATTATGGTACCCCTATTTGTGCTAAATAGAGTGTAATTACACCTTTGCCATTAATATGTTTATAAGCAACTGAAAAAAGCACAAATGTCAGGGCATGTCAAAACATCTCACAGGCCTCAAAAACCCCTTAGACTCCAGAGGGTTAACTGTGTCAAAGGCAGCAGATAGATCCAGCAGGATGAGAACTGAGGATTTGGAAACTGCTCTTGCCAGTCTCAGAGCTTCAATTACTGAGAGCAGAGCAGTCTCAGTTGAGTGTCCACTTTTGAAACCAGACTGATTGTTGTCCAAGAGGTTGTTCTGTGTAAGAAAGGAAGAGATCTGGTTGAAAACAACTCGCTCAAGTGTCTTCGCGACGAATGGAAGAAGGGATACTGGTCTGTAATTTTCCAGATGTGCTGGATTAAGATTAGGTTTCTTAAGCAGTGGGGTTACCCGAGCCTGCTTAAATGCTGTGGGAAAGGTACCAGTGTGAAGAGAGGTGTTTATGATGTGAGTGAGTGCGGGTATAACTGAGGAAGAAATGGCTTGAAGTAGGTTAGTAGGAATAGGATCAAGCGGACAGGTAGTAGGGCGATTGGAAAGGAGTGGTTTGGAGACTTCTGCCTCTGAAAGCAGAGAGAATGAGGGTAGAATGTGTGTATTAGCTGGTAAAATGTGTGTGTCAGTTTGTGGATTGTTAAATTGGCCGCTGATGGTGGTTGTTTTATTTATGAAGAATGTGGCAAAGTCGTCAGCTGTTAAGGTTGATGAAGGAGGAGGAGGAGGAGGGTTGAGAAGAGCAGAGAAGGTTTTGAAGAGCATGCGAGAGTCAGAAGAATTGTTAATTTTGTTGTGATAGTAAGTCATTTTAGCAGTAGAGATATTAGCAGAGAAGGAAGAGAGGAGGGATTGATAAAGACTAGGGCTGCACGATTTGGGGAAAATGTCATATTGCGATTATTGAGGTCAATATTGCGATTGCGATGTGCGATTGCAATATAATAAACAAATGGTTTCATGAGTCAACTTACTTGGTTCTAAAGCAAAATGCACACACAGATTAGTGATACTTCTGTGTATTAATGTGTATTTCTCCACTCAAACTAGCAACAACAACTAAATGATTATTAATACCTTTAATGATCAATAAACCATTGATGTCTGGATAAAAATGACATTAATTATAGCCCTCCAACATTACAGTGATTCTGTCATTACAAGTGAAAGTTATCAATTTTTTAGAAACATTTTAGGCTTAAAAAAATATAACAGCTTTTAATTGAAGTAAACTTCAAACAATCCTCACATAAACCCATAATAAATGTCATATATACCTGTGCCCTTCCTGTCTAACAGGTAGGACATATACAGAAATTGAATAAAGTTATCAAACAGTTTGCATAAATTATATACTAGGCCTTAATCCTTATTAAAGCTACAAAAGTTATTTAATCAAGATTACCGACCGAGTAATTTTCTCTGTCCCCTTTGATCTTTGACTAACTTTACTGACAGAGCATTATTGGATGCTGGCGCTTTAAGAGCAGCCGCTGTTGTTGACAGAGACGCGGATCTCACACACGCCTCATTCTCTCACAACTTTTTACGTCCATCATAAGACTGCTCTTATGTTATGAAGATACTCGACAAAACGATATTTTGGCATAATTGTGTGTTTTATTGTTCGTTCAAGCGCGAAAGAGAACTGTATTCTGGCGCGCGGTCTGTGCATGCACATGACACTGGCCGCGCGTGTCTTTCTGTGTGTCACAGTCAAGACATTCACAGGCAGCACGCTCTCTTTTGACTAGTCGTGCTCGTGCAAGAATGGTTTTCGCACGAATAAGAGCGGGATCATGTTACACTAGCCAAAGGATGACGAAAAATAACAGATGGTGCGTTAATAGCCCTAATTGGTTTATTTCATATAAAATCGCAGCATTTTGCGTCATATAATCGCAAGGCTTGACATTGCGATTACGATTGTGATATGATTAATCGTGAAGCACTAATAAAGACCAAGGTCAGTAGGATCTTTCGATTTGCGCCACTTCCTCTTTGCACCCCTGAGTTTAGAATGATGTTCACAGAGAACATCGGATAACCAGGGGCAGAGGGTGTGGTGCGGGCTGGTCTGGAAGAAAGGGGGAAGAAGTTGTCCAAGCAGGATGTTAGAGTGGAGAAAAGAGAATCAGTTGCACTGTTAGTATCTAGTGTTGAGAACTTGTCAGGTGGAGGAAGTGTGGATGAGTCCAAAGAGGATAGGTGAGAGGGTGAGAGTGAGCGTAGGTTTCGCCGAAAGGTGACCTGTGGCGGAGTGCGTGTTGTGTTCTGAGGCAGGTTGAGGCTGAGAGTGAGAAGGAAGTGGTCTGAGGTGTGCAGTGGAGTGACCAGTGTATGGTCAGTGGAGCAGTGGCGTGTGTAAATAAGGTTTAATTGGTTACCTGATTTGTGAGTAGCTGCAGTAGACACGTCCAGAGACCAATAGGAAAAGAGAATAAAGTACTAGAAGAAGCCTTAAAAACGCAGGTTGTTAGGATTGTACTGCCTCCTACGTGTGAATTTTGATTTGCGTATGTTAGTAATAGTAGGAATTTGAAAACACAGTGTAAGAGAGCTTACAAACAGAAAGATGAGAAGTTGTGTAGAAGAGAAAGGAAACAACAAAAAGAAAATACTCAAGTGCCTTGTCGGTGGAGTCGCACAGGAAGAGTCGCTGGTCTTTACACTCTTCGGTCTTCACACGATGAGGGATTCACGCGACCGCTGCAGCGAAACACCAACCAATTTATACACGCCTAATACCTCGTTATTGAATACAGCAGGCCACGCCCTGCTACTTAGTGAACACTCACAGACTGATGTTCTCTTCTGTTGCTCTACTGCTTCTTCTAACAAGTGCTAGTAACTCGCTGTAATAAATACTTTAACTGGCTTTGGCCACGCCCTGCTACTTGGTGACGCGAAACTCAAAAAGTCACAACACACAAACAAACGCGCTTTACCACGGTAAACAAAACAAAGTTTCCTAGCAACGAACCACCACGCTAAAATATAATGAGAAAAGTAAACACTCACAGACTGATGTTCTCTTCTGTTGCTCTACTGCTTCTGTTATCCGTCATACTTATTAGTGGTGCTTGCCAAAGGCAAGGCATCAGTATTGTTATTGTGCATACTTATCATTAAGTTGGCTTGTGAGAGCCAACTTACTGATATTATACTTAAACTTATTATTAGTGGTGCTTGCCAAAGGCAAGGCAACACTAGTGTTCTCTTGCATACTTATTAGTGGTGCTTGCCAAAGGCAAGGCATTACTATTATTATTCTTCATACTTATTATTAGTGGTTCTTGCCAAAGGCAAGGCAACACTAGTGTTATCTTGCAAAAATGATTCCACACAAAGTTTGGCGCGTAACTCGTCCCGCATAATTTGTCACAGACCCCTGAGTGAGGCGTCAAATCGACCGCCTCATTGAGGAGAGGTGTGCGATGGCTTTTATAAGCGATTGGGGGTACGGAGTTCGCCCCAGGGGGCGAAAAAGCGGCCGAAAAATCTCAGACTTAACATTGCAACAAATTTTGATGAGTCGTAGCTCCGAGCAAGGATTTTGCAGAAACATGTAATTTGCCACATTTGTAGAGGCTGAGAGGCTCTGTAAGAACATACCTCACAATGGGGTAAAAGTTGCACCCCTGGGGGGGCAGGAGCTGCCCAAAGTTGCCCCATTGACTTCAATGGTGGTTTATTATTATTAGTGGTGCTTGCCAAAGGCAAGGCAACACTAGTGTTATCTTGCAAAAATGATTCCACACAAAGGGCCCTATTTTAACGATCTGAAACGCAAGTGTCAAAGCGCAAGTAACTTTGTGGGCGGATCCCGGCGCTGTTGCTATTTTCCCGGCGGGATAAATGCCTCTTGCGCCTGGCACAAATCTAAAAGGGGTTGGTCTGAAGTAGCTTCATTATTCATTGGTGTGGTTTGGGCGTAACGTGAAATAAACCAATCAGAGCATAATATCACATTCCCTTTAAGAGCGTGATGAACGAGATGCGCTTGTTCCATGTCGCAATACTATTATAACGGCGCATTTACCAGGTGCGCTTTAGAATGGGTTCACAGCCGAGGAGATCGATGTTCTCGTCAGGGCCGTAAAAGAAAGAGAAGTGACATTGGGGATGGGACAAACCAACCCAAATTAGCTTTGGTTATAGGCCTACATGCACATAATAATTTGGGTAAATATGTAAGCTTTATGCCTATTTGTCCCATCGTCATGGACACAACAATGATTTCCCTCGTGTTTTAATATTTTTCCTTACAATAATGTATCATTTGCAAAAAGGAAAATGCATATGTGTAGATGAGAGAATCATCTACAGTGTATACGCGTTGTTCACACTCTGTATTATGACCAAGCATGCGCGCTTAAAATAGCATACATGTACGCACAACGCGCCACTGATTTTGCAAGACCTATATCTCTGCATCAGAACATCATATAGAGTTGAGGGTTGGTTTATATCATTCACACTGACAAGCAGCCGTTGGCGTTTCATGATTAGCCACTCCATAGCAACCAAACAGAGTACCCTAGCAACAATTTTGGAAGACCTATATCTCTGCATCAGAACATCATATAGAGATAGGGGTTGGTTTATATCATTCACACTGACAAGCAGCTGTTGGCGTTTCATGATTAGCCACTCCCTAGCAACCAAACAGAGTACCCTAGCAACCATTTTGCAAGACCTATATCTCTGCATCAGAACATCATATAGAGATAGGGGTTGGTTTATATCATTCACACTGACAAGCAGCCGTTGGCGTTTCATGATTAGCCACTCCCTAGCAACCAAACAGAGTACCCTAGCAACCATTTTGCAAGACCTATATCTCTGCATCAGAACATCATATAGAGATGGGGGTTGGTTTATATCATTCACACTGACAAGCAGCCGTTGGCGTTTCATGATTAGCCACTCCCTAGCAACCAAACAGAGTACCCTAGCAACCATTTTGCAAGACCTATATCTCTGCATCAGAACATATAGAGATGGGGGTTGGTTTATATCATTCACACTGATTTGGAGTTTCATGATTGGCAGCTGCCAAGCCACTCTCGAGCGGCGAGTTTTGCCACTGCAAGCACCACTTCACATTTTCTTCAGGAAATGTACAGTCTAGTTAGTGGTGCTTGCCAAAGGCAAGACAACACTAGTGTTATCTTGCAAAAATTATTCCACACAAAGTTTGGCGCATAACTCGTCCCGCACCGTTTGTCACAGACCCCTGAGTGAGGCGTCAAATCGACCGGCTCACTGAGGAGAGGTGTGCTATGACTTTTCTAGGCGATCGGGTGTACGATGTTCGCACAGCGGACAAAAAAGCGGCCAAAAAAGTCCCATTGACTTAACATTGCGGAATTTTCAGAAATGTAAATCCAACCGACATTTTCACACACACAGACACAAAGGGCCTGACACCCCTGCACTCTATCCCTCAGAGGATTTATATTATCCAGCAGCCAATAAATAATGGCCTAAAATCTTCATAGCCACACCACAGCAACCAGTTACAACACCCTAGCAACCACAGACCATAGCGGCCGAGTGCCATACTAAATGCACTCATTTCTAAAGATTTTAAGAATAAATAGGTAATAAATTACATAAATTATGTAAATAAATACATGCTGACATCTCAGAACCCTGAGTCAGGCGTCAAATCGTGCGGCTCATTGAGGAGAGGGGTGCTATGACTCTAAGCAATCGGGGGTACGGTACGGTGTTTGCCCCAGGGGCAAAAAATTGGGTCAAAACATCCCATAGACTTAACATTGCCACGAACTTTGACGACTCATAGCACTGAGCGATGATTTTGCAGAAACGTGTAATTTACCACATTTGAAGAGGCTTTCAGGCTCTGTAAGAACATACCTCACAATGGGATAAAAGTTGCACCCCTGGGGGGCAAGAGGCCCCCAAAGTTTCCCATTGACTTACTATGGCGAAGGTCGGCCCATTAAATGCATGCGTTTCTCCTACTATGGTAAATTGCATTGGGATTTTGTATTGAAATAACTCTGGATCACAGTGTCATAGAGACAAGGGGGCGGGCTCATTATACTCAGGTGACCAATCAGTCTCTCAGGATCATTGTGAAGCTGTCAAGCCACGCCCTAGCAACCATTTAGAGCACCTTAGCAACAAGTTCCATAGACTTCCATTGAAAGAGATCAAAGGGATATCTCCAGACTGAATTGTCATAGAAACGAGAGGGTGGTCTCGTTTGACTCGGGGCAGCAAACAGCCAATCATGAATCACCTCAACACTTCCTTGCCCCTCCCTAGCAACCATTATCGAGCACATTAGCAACCAAAATTCAAAGAGGGATATCTTCCATTCTGAATGTCTCAGAGGCAAGGGAGTTGGTTTATATTATTCATTGTGACAAGCAGCGTTTGGAGATTCATCATTGGCAGCTGCCAAGCCACTCCCTAGCAACCAAACAGAGTACCCTAGCAACCATTTAGCAAGACCTATATCTCTGCATTGGAACATCATATAGAGATGGGAGTTGGTTTATATCATTCACACTGACAAGTAGCCTTTGGAGTTTAATCATAGGCAGCTGCCAAGCCACTCCCTAGCAACCAAATAGAGTACCTTAGCGACCATATTGCAAGAGCTATATCTCTGCATCAGAACATCGTATAGAGATGGGGATTGGTTTATATCATTCACACTGACAAGCAGCCTTTGGAGATTCATCATTGGCAGCTGCCAAGCAACTCCTTAGCAACCAAACAGAGTACCTTAGCGACCATATTGCAAGATCTATATCTCAGCATCAGAACATCGTAGAGAGATGAGGATTGGTTTATATCATTCACACTGACAAGCAGCCTTTGGAGATTCATCATTGTCAGCTGCCAAGCCACTCTCTAGCAATTAAACAGAGTACCCTAGCAACCATTTAGCAAGACATATTTCTCTGCATCAGAACATCGTAGAGACATGGGGGTTGGCTCTTTTGACTCATGCTAGCAAACAGCACTTCCAACATGCTACACATGCTAGCAGTGAATAGCTACATGCTAATAGCGATTAGTTAAGTGTTAAATCATGCCTAGAACATGCTAATGACTCTATAAAAACTTAATAGAAACCATCTGTCACAACTACCAACCACCTGGTAACACCATAGCAACCACCCATAACACCCTAGCAACCGCCTAGCAACCACCTAGAACACCCTAGCAACCACCTAGCAACACCATAACAACCACCCAGAACACCCTAGCAACCACCCAAAACACCCTAGCAACCGCCTGAACAACATGAATAAGCCATATCTCAGCAACAGAACATCGTACAGACATGATTGTTGGCTCGTATGCAATAATGTACCACACTCTAGCTACCGAGCGGCGAGTTTTGCCACTGCAAGCACCACTTCACATTTTCTTCAGGAAATGTACAGTCTAGTAAGTGGTGCTTGCTGAAAGCAAGGCAACACTAGTGTTCTCTTGCATACTTAAGTTGGCTTGTGAGAGCCAACTTACTGAAATCCTATTTAAACTTATTATTATTATTATTAAGTTGGCTTGTGAGAGCCAACTTAGTGAAATCCTATTTAAACTTATTAAGTTGGCTTGTGAGAGCCAACTTAGTGAAATCCTATTTAAACTTATTATTAAGTTGGCTTGTGAGAGCCAACTTACTGAAATCCTATTTAAACTTAAGTTGGCTTGTGAGAGCCAACTTAGTGAAATCCTATTTAAACTTATTAAGTTGGCTTGGAAAAGCCAACTTACTGAAATCCTATTTAAACTTATTATTATTCTTCTTCTTCTTCTTCTTCTTATTTTTCTTACCCAAAAAATTCTGACTCTAACTCGTCCTAGAGCTTTAACTCTACAAACTCCAAACTCGGGTCAGACCTTCAGACTGTTCTGACTCGGTGTGCTATATCTTTTCAAACTGATTTGACTTTCAGATTTCTTAAAAATTAATATTAAAAATCATAAAAATCCCATTGACTTTCATTGCAACAGTTCAAATTGAGCCAAGACTACGGTGGCCCAGTAGTGAACAACACAAAAACTCAAATCTAAACTCCCTGAAGCCCTAGATTCAATTAAACTACCATTCTATATGTACTAATGAACTTTATCTATCTATCTATCTATCTATCTATCTATCTATCTATCTATCTATATATCTATATATCTATCTATCTATCTATCTATCTTTCTAACTTATCTTTCTTTCTTTCTAACTAATCTTTCTTTCTTTCTACCTAATCTTTCTTTATTTCTTTTTCTTACTAATCTATCTTTCTTTCAAACTAATCTTTCTTTCTTTCAAACTAATCTTTCTTTCTTTCTAACTAATATTTCTTTCTTGCTAACTGATCTATCTTTCTTTCTTTCTAACTAATCTTTCTTTCTTTCTAACTAATCTATCTTTCTTTCTAACTAATCTACCTTACTTTCTTTCTAACTAATCTATCTTTCTTTCTAACTAATCTATCTATCTTTCTTTCTTTCTAACTACTCTATCTTTCTTTCATTCTAACTTTTCTTTCTTTCTAACTAATCTATCTATCTTTCTAACTAATCTCTTTCTTTCTAACCAATCTTTCATTCTTTCTTTCTTACTTTCTTTTATTCTTTCTTTCTAACTAATCTATCTTTTTTCTTTCTAACTAATCTTTCTTTCTTTCTAACTAATCTATCTATCTTTCTTTCTTTCTAACTAATCTATCTATCTTTCTTTCATTCTAACTAATCTTTTCTTTCTAACTAATCTCTATCTTTCAAACTAATCTATCTTTCTTTCTAACCAATTTTTCTTTCTTTCTTTCTTTCTTTCTTTTTTTCTTTCTAACTAATCTATCTATCTTTCTTTCTAACTAATCTTTCTTTCTTTCTAACTAATCTTTCTTTCTTTCTAACTAATCTATCTTTCTTTCTTTCTAAATAATCTATCTTTCTTTCTAACTAATCTATCTATCTATCTTTCTTTCTAACTAATCTATCTATCTTTCTTTCTAACTACTTTATCTTTATTTCTAACTAATCTATCGTTCTTTATTCCTTTCTTTCTTTCTTACTAATCTATCTTTCTTTCTTTCTAACCAATCTATCATTCTTTCTTTCTTTCTAACTAATCTTTCTTTCTTTCTAACTAATCTATCTATCTTTCTTTCTAACTAATCTATCTTTCTTTCTTTCTAACTAATCTATCTTTTTTTTCTAACTAATCTATCTATCTTTCTTTCTAACTAATATATCTTTCTTTCTTTCTAACTAATCTATCTTTCTTTCTTTCTAACTAATCTATCTATCTATCTATCTTTCTTTCTAACTAATCTATCTCTTTCTTTCTAACTAACTAGTCTTTCTAACTAATGTATCTTTCTTTCTTTCTTTCTTTCTAACTAATCTATATTTCTTTCTTTCTAACTAATCCATCTTTCTTTATATCTTTCTTACTAACTAATCTATCTTTCTTTCTAACCAATCTTTCTTTCTTTCTTTCTTTTTTCATTCTTTCTAACTAATCTATCTTTCTTTCTTTCTAACTAATCTATCTTTCTTTCTAACTAATCTATCTATCTTTCTTTCTAACTAATCTATCTTTCTTTCTTTCTAACTAATCTATCTATCTATCTATCTTTCTAACTAATCTATCTTTCTTTCTAACTAATCTATCTTTCTTTCTAACTAATCTATCTTTCTTTCTAACTAATCTATCTTTCTTTCTTTCTAACTAATCTATATATCTATCTATCTTTCTAACTAATCTATCTTTCTTTCTAACTAATCTATCTTTCTTTCTAACTAACTAATCTTTCTTTCTTTCTAACTAATCTATCTTTCTTTCTTTCTTTCTTTCTAACTAATCTATGTTTCTTTCTTTCTAACTAATCTATCTTTCTTTCTATCTTTCTAACTAATCTATCTTTCTTTCTAACCAATCTTTCTTTCTTTCTTTCTTACTTTCTTTCTTTCTAACTAATCTATCTTTTTTCTTTCTAACTAATCTATCTATCTTTCTAACTAATCTATCTTTCTTTCTTTCTAACTAATCTATCTTTCTTTCTAACTAATCTATCTTACTTTCTAACTAATTTATCTTTCTTTCTTTCTAACTAATCTATCTTTCTTTTTTTCTAACTAATCTATCTTTCTAGCTAATCTATCTTTCTATCAAATCCATCTTTCTTTGTTTTTTAAATAATCTATCTTTATTTCTAACTAAGTTATCTTTCTTTCTAACTAATCTATCTTTCTTTCTAACTAATCTATCTTTCTAACTAATCTATCTTTCTTTCTAACAAATCTCTTTCTTTGTTTTTTAACTAATCTATCTTTCTTTCTAACTAATTTATCTTTCTTTCTAACTAATCTATCTTTCTTTCTAACTAATCTATCTTTCTTTCTTTCTAATCTATCTTTCTTTCTTTCTAACTAATCTATCTTACTTTCTTTCTTTTTAATTAACTTTCTTTCTTTCTTTCTTTCTAACTAATCTATCTTTCTTTCTTTCTAACTGATCTATCTTTCTTTTTCTTTCTAACTAATCTTTCTTTCTTTCTAACTAATCTTTCTTTCTTTCTTACTAATCTATCTTTCTTTCTTTCTTTCTAACTAATCTATCTTTCTTTCTTACTAATATTTTTTTCTTTCTTTCTTTCTAACTAATCTATCTTTCTAACTAATCTTTCTTTCTTTCTTTCTTTTTAATTAACTTTCTTTCTTTCTTTCTTTCTAACCAATCTATCTTTCTTTCTTTCTAACTAATCTATCTTTCTTTTTCTTTGTAACTAATCTATCTTTCTTTCTTTCTAACTAATCTTTCTTTCTTTCTTTCTAATATATCTTTCTTTCCTTTTTTCTTTCTAACTAATCTATCTTTCTTTCTTTCTTACTAATCTTTTTTTCTTTCTTTTTTTCTAACTAATCTATCTATCTTTCATTCTTTCTTTCTAACTAATCTTTTTTTTCTTTCTTTCTAACTAATCTATCTTTCTTTCTTTCTAACTTATCTATATTTCTTTCTTTCTTTCTTTCTTTCTTTCTTTCTAACTAACTAATCTATCTTTCTTTCTTACTAATCTTTTTTTCTTTCTTTCTTTCTTTCTAACTAATCTATCCTTCTAACTAATCTTTCTTTCTTTCTTTTTAATTAACTTTCTTTCTTTCTAACTAATCTATCTATCTTTCTTTCTACCTAATCTATATTTCTTTTTTTCTTTTTAATTAACTTTCTTTCTTTCTTTCTTTCTTTCTAACTAATCTATCTTTCTTTCTTTCTAACTCATCTATCTTTCTTTTTCTTTCTAACTAATCTCTTTCTTTCTAACTAATCTATCTTTCTTTCTCACTAATCTTTTTTCTTTCTTTCTTTCTAACTAATCTATCTATCTCACTAATCTATCTTTCTTCCTTTCTTTCTTACTAATCTATCTTTCTTTCCTTTTTTCTTTCTAACTAATCTATCTTTCTTTCTTTCTTACTAATCTTTTTTTCTTTCTTTCTAACTAATCCATCTTTCTTTCTCTCTAACTAATCTATCTTTCTTTCTCACTAATCTTTTTTCTTTCTTTCTTTCTTTCTTTCTTTCTTTCTTTCTTTCTAACTAATCTTTTTTTCTTTCTTACTAATCTTTATTTCTTTCCAACTAATCTTTCTTTCTTTCTTACCTTTCTTTCTAATTAATCTTTTTTCTTTTCTTTCTTTTTTCTTTCTTTCTTTCTAACTAATCGAACTTTCTTTCTAACTAATCTATCTTTCTTTCTTTCTAACTACTCTATCTTTCTTTCATTCTAACTAATCTATCTTTCTTTCTAACTAATCTATCTATCTTTCTTTCTAACTAATCTATCTTTCTTTCTAACTAATCTTTCTTTCTTTCTAACTACTCTATCTTTCTTTCATTCTAACTAATCTATCTTTCTTGCTAACTAATCTATCTTTCTTTCTTTTTAACTACTCTATCTTTCTTTCATTCTAACTAATCTATCTTTCTAACTAATCTATCTTTCTTTCTTTCTAACTACTCTATCTTTCTTTCATTCTAACTAATCTATCTTTCTTTCTAACTAATCTATCTATCTTTCTTTCTAACTAATCTATCTTTCTTTCTAACTAATCTTTCTTTCTTTCTAACTACTCTATCTTTCTTTCATTCTAACTAATCTATCTTTCTTGCTAACTAATCTATCTTTCTTTCTTTTTAACTACTCTATCTTTCTTTCATTCTAACTAATCTATCTTTCTTTCTAACTAATCTAACTTTCTTTCTAACTAACTAATCTATCTTTCTTTCTTTCTTTCTAACTAATCTATTTATCTTTCTTTCTAACTAATCTATCTATCTATCTTTCTTTCTAATCTATCTTTCTTTCTTTCTAACTAATCTAACTTTCTTTCTAACTAATCTATCTATCTTTCTTTCTTTTTAACTAATCTATCTTTTATGCTAACAAATCTATTTTTCTTTCTTTCTAACTAATCCATCTTTTCGTTTTGACTAATCTATCTTTCTTTCTAACTAATCTATCTATCTTTCTTTCTTTCCAACTAATCTATCTTTCCTTCATTCTAACAAATCTCTTTCTTTCTTTCTAACTAATCTATCTTTTTTCTTTCTAACTAATCTATCTATCTTTCTTTCTTTTTAACTAATCTATCTTTTATTCTAACAAATCTATTTTTCTTTCTTTCTAACTAAACTATCTATCTTTCTTTCTTTCTAACTAATCTATCTTTCTTTTTCTTTCTAACTAATCTCTTTCTTTCTTTCTTTCTTTCTAACTAATCTATCTTTCTTTCTCACTAATCTTTTTTTCTTTCTTTCTTTCTAACTAATCTATCTTTCTCACTAATCTATCTTTCTTTCTTTCTTTCTTACTAATCTATCTTTCTTTCCTTTTTTCTTTCTAACTAATCTATCTTTCTTTCTTTCTTACTAATCTTTTTTTCTTTCTTTTTTTCTAACTAATCTATCTTTCTTTCTTTCTTTCTAACTAATCTTTTTTTCTTTCTTTCTAACTAATCTATCTTTCTTTCTTTCTAACTTATCTATATTTCTTTCTTTCTTTCTTTCTTTCTTTCTTTCTTTCATTCTTTCTTTCATTCTTTCTAACTAATCTATCTTTCTTTCTTACTCATCTTTTTTTCTTTCTTTCTTTCTAACTAATCTATCTTTCTAACTAATCTTTCTTTCTTTCTTTTTAATTAACTTTCTTTCTTTCTTTATAACTAATCTATCTATCTTTCTATCTTTCTTTCTACCTAATCTATCTTTCTTTCTTTTTAATTAACTTTCTTTCTTTCTTTCTTTCTTTATAACTAATCTATCTTTCTTTCTTTCTAACTAATCTATCTTTCTTTTTCTTTCTAACTAATCTCTTTCTTTCTTTCTTTATAACTAATCTATCTTTCTTTCTCACTAATCTTTTTTTCTTTCTTTCTTTCTAACTAATCTATCTATCTTTCTATCTTTCTTACTAATCAATCTTTCTTTCTTTCTTACTAATTTATCTTTCTTTCTTTCTTTCTTACTAATCTATCTTTCTTTCCTTTTTTCTTTCTAACTAATCTATCTTTCTTTCTTTCTTACTAATCTTTTTTCTTTCTTTTTTTCTAACTAATCTATCTTTCTTTCTTTCTTTCTAACTAATCTTTTTTTCTTTCTTTCTAACTAATCTATCTATCTTTCTTTCTTTCTTTCTAACTAATCTATCTATCTTTCTATCTTTCTTTCTACCTAATCTATCTTTCTTTCTTTCTTTTTAATTAACTTTCTTTCTTTCTTTCTTTCTTTCTAACTAATCTATCTTTCTTTCTTTCTAACTAATCTATCTTTCTTTTTCTTTCTAACTAATCTCTTTCTTTCTTTCTTTCTAACTAATCTATCTTTCTTTCTCACTAATCTTTTTTTCTTTCTTTCTAACTAATCTATCTATCTTTCTATCTTTCTTACTAATCAATCTTTTTTCTTTCTTACTAATTTATCTTTCTTTCTTTCTTTCTTACTAATCTATCTTTCTTTCCTTTTTTCTTTCTAACTAATCTATCTTTCTTTCTTTCTTACTAATCTTTTTTTCTTTCCTTTTTTCTAACTAATATATCTTTCTTTCTTTCTAACTTATCTATATTTCTTTCTTTCTTTATTTCTTACTAATCTATCTTTCTTTCTAACTAATCTATCTATCTTTCTTTCTTTCTTTCTTTCTTTCTTTCTAACTAATCTATCTTTCTTTCTTTCTTACTAATCTTTTTTTCTTTCTTTCTTTTGAACTAATCTATCTTTCTTTCTTTCTTACTAAACTATAAACTAATTAAACTTTAAACTTCTTTAAACTTCTTCAAACTTATTGGTCCAAACTTTCACAAGCCAACTTAAAGTTTGTCTCGACGAACTTTTTCTAGTTATTATTATTATTATTAAGTTGGCTTGTGAGAGCCAACTTACTGAAATCCTATTTAAACGTATTATTAAGTTGGCTTGTGAGAGCCAATTTACTGAAATCCTATTTAAACTTATTATTAGTGGTGCTTGCTGAAAGCAAGGCATCACTATTGTTATTCTCCATACTTATTAGTGGTGCTTGCCTATGGCAAGGCATACTTATTAATGGTGCTTGCCTATGGCAAAGCAACAGTATTGTTATTGCTCATACTTATTAGTGGTGCTTGCTGAAAGCAAGGCATCACTATTGTTATTCTCCATACTTATTATTATTAAGTTGGCTTGTGAGAGCCAACTTACTGAAATCCTATTTAAACTTATTATTATTATTAAGTTGGCTTGTGAGAGCCAACTTAGTGAAATCCTATTTAAACTTATTATTATTATTATTATTAGTGGTGCTTGCTGAAAGCAAGGCATCACTATTGTTATTCTCCATACTTATTATTAAGTTGGCTTGGAAAAGCCAACTTACTGAAATCCTATTTAAACTTATTATTATTCTTATTATTATTATTTTTCTTACCCAAAAAATTCTGACTCTAACTCGTCCTAGAGCTTTAACTCTACAAACTCCAAACTCGGGTCAGACCTTCAGACTGTTCTGACTCGGTGTGCTATATCTTTTCAAACTGATTTGACTTTCAGATTTCTTAAAAATGAATATTAAAAATCATAAAAATCCCATTGACTTTCATTGCAACAGTTCAAATTGAGCCAAGACTACGGTGGCCCAGTAGTGAACAACACAAAAACTCAAATCTAAACTCCGTGAAGCCCTAGATTCAATTAAACTACCATTCTATATGTACTAATGAACTTTATCTATCTATCTATCTATCTATCTATCTATCTATCTATCTATCTATCTATCTATCTATCTAACTTATCTTTCTTTCTTTCTAACTAATCTTTCTTTCTTTCTACCTAATCTTTCTTTATTTCTTTCTTTCTTACTAATCTATCTTTCTTTCAAACTAATCTTTCTTTCTTTCAAACTAATCTTTCTTTCTTTCTAACTAATATTTCTTTCTTGCTAACTGATCTATCTTTCTTTCTTTCTAACTAATCTTTCTTTCTTTCTAACTAATCTATCTTTCTTTCTAACTAATCTACCTTACTTTCTTTCTAACTAATCTATCTTTCTTTCTAACTAATCTATCTATCTTTCTTTCTTTCTAACTACTCTATCTTTCTTTCATTCTAACTTTTCTTTCTTTCTAACTAATCTATCTATCTTTCTAACTAATCTCTTTCTTTCTAACCAATCTTTCATTCTTTCTTTCTTACTTTCTTTTATTCTTTCTTTCTAACTAATCTATCTTTTTTCTTTCTAACTAATCTTTCTTTCTTTCTAACTAATCTATCTATCTTTCTTTCTTTCTAACTAATCTATCTATCTTTCTTTCATTCTAACTAATCTTTTCTTTCTTTCTAACTAATCTCTATCTTTCAAACTAATCTATCTTTCTTTCTAACCAATTTTTCTTTCTTTCTTTCTTTCTTTCTTTTTTTCTTTCTAACTAATCTATCTATCTTTCTTTCTAACTAATCTTTCTTTCTTTCTAACTAATCTTTCTTTCTTTCTAACTAATCTATCTTTCTTTCTTTCTAAATAATCTATCTTTCTTTCTAACTAATCTATCTATCTATCTTTCTTTCTAACTAATCTATCTATCTTTCTTTCTAACTACTTTATCTTTATTTCTAACTAATCTATCGTTCTTTATTCCTTTCTTTCTTTCTTACTAATCTATCTTTCTTTCTTTCTAACCAATCTATCATTCTTTCTTTCTTTCTAACTAATCTTTCTTTCTTTCTAACTAATCTATCTATCTTTCTTTCTAACTAATCTATCTTTCTTTCTTTCTAACTAATCTATCTTTTTTTTCTAACTAATCTATCTATCTTTCTTTCTAACTAATCTATCTATCTATCTATCTATCTTTCTTTCTAACTAATCTATCTCTTTCTTTCTAACTAACTAGTCTTTCTAACTAATCTATCTTTCTTTCTTTCTTTCTTTCTAACTAATCTGTTTCTTTCTTTCTAACTAATCCATCTTTCTTTATATCTTTCTTACTAACTAATCTATCTTTCTTTCTAACCAATCTTTCTTTCTTTCTTTCTTTTTTCATTCTTTCTAACTAATCTATCTTTCTTTCTTTCTAACTAATCTATCTTGCTTTCTAACTAATCTATCTATCTTTCTTTCTAACTAATCTATCTTTCTTTCTTTCTAACTAATCTATCTATCTATCTATCTTTCTAACTAATCTATCTTTCTTTCTAACTAATCTATCTTTCTTTCTAACTAATCTATCTATCTTTCTTTCTAACTAATCTATCTTTCTTTCTTTCTAACTAATCTATCTATCTATCTATCTTTCTAGCTAATCTATCTTTCTTTCTAACTAATCTATCTTTCTTTCTTTCTAACTAACTAATCTTTCTTTCTTTCTAACTAATCTATCTTTCTTTCTTTCTTTCTAACTAATCTATGTTTCTTTCTTTCTAACTAATCTATCTTTCTTTCTATCTTTCTAACTAATCTATCTTTCTTTCTAACCAATCTTTCTTTCTTTCTTTCTTACTTTCTTTCTTTCTAACTAATCTATCTTTTTTCTTTCTAACTAATCTATCTATCTTTCTTTCTAACTAATCTTTCTTTCTTTCTAACCAATCTATCTTTCTTTCTTTCTAACTAATCTTTCTTTCTTTCTTTCTAACTTATCTTTCTTTCTTTCTAACTAATCTATCTTTCTTTCTTTCTAACTAATCTATCTTTCTTTCTAACTAATCTATCTTACTTTCTAACTAATTTATCTTTCTTTCTTTCTAACTAATCTATCTTTCTTTTTTCTAACTAATCTATCTTTCTAGCTAATCTATCTTTCTTTCTATCAAATCCATCTTTCTTTGTTTTTTAAATAATCTATCTTTCTTTATTTCTAACTAAGTTATCTTTCTTTCTAACTAATCTATCTTTCTGTCTAACTAATCTATCTTTCTAACTAATCTATCTTTCTTTCTAACAAATCTCTTTCTTTGTTTTTTAACTAATCTATCTTTCTTTCTAACTAATTTATCTTTCTTTCTAACTAATCTATCTTTCTTTCTAACTAATCTATCTTTCTTTCTTTCTAATCTATCTTTCCTTCTTTCTAACTAATCTATCTTACTTTCTTTCTTTCTTTTTAATTAACTTTCTTTCTTTCTTTCTAACTAATCTATCTTTCTTTCTTACGCATATCCATCCAGTTATCTACGCATAATCTACTCATTAACTACGCATATAATTTACGCATGATCCAGGGCCACTTTAGCCATTCTTAATAATATAATGTTGTATTGAGTTGGGATTCAGAAGTTTTTGTGATGTTGGCGTTTGGGGAGTTACCATCGTGGTGACGAGTGGAGCCTGCAGTTATGATGAAGATGACTTTCAACTAATTAACGTTTGATTGAGTCCATGGCCGAACTCAGCCTGGGAGATCATGTGGATATCTCCTTTCTCACGGTGACACTCAGACCTGTTGCCAAACTGAACTCATCCAGCTAATCAGTTGAGGATGAAGCAAGTACACAACATTATGCTGGCAGTATTGGTGAAATAAGTTATAAAATTGACTGTTCTTCTGTTTTGACATTTTTGCACACATCAAAGTGGTTGTACCAATCCATTAATTGTGGTGTTGGAAGCTTCGCAAAGCAAATATACCTCTGGAATAATACAGACATTTTTAGTCTCATCGTGTAGCTACAGTACTGGGGGAAAATAGATTTTCATATCCCAGAATTCTCTGCACAGGACATAATCGAAGAGAAAAGTTGAATTTATTTATCTTCATGTGTTTTTAAGCCAGAAAAATTGAGAAAGCTTGTTATCAAGTTCTTTCTAACTAATCTTTCTTTCTTTATCTCTTTTTTAACTTATCTTTCTTTCTTTATCTATTTTTTTAACTAATCTTTCTTTCTTTCTTTCTAACTAATCTTTCTTTCTTTCTTTCTTTCTTTCTCTTTCTTTCTTTCTAACTAATCTTTCTTTTAGTGAAACCAATCTTTCTGTCTAACTAATCTTTCTTTTCTTTTCTGACTAATCCATCTGTCCGACTTCAAACTACTTTAAACCTCAAACTACTTTAAACTTCTTCAAACTCTCTGGTACGGCTTTTTCAAGCCAACTTAAAGTTTGTCTCATCAAACTTTTTTTTCTAGTTAGTGGTGCTTGCTGAAAGCAAGGCATCACTATTGTTATTCTCCATACTTATTAGTGGTGCTTGCTGAAAGCAAGGCATCACTATTGTTATTCTCCATACTTATTAGTGGTGCTTGCTGAAAGCAAGGCATCACTATTGTTATTCTCCATACTTATTAGTGGTGCTTGCTGAAAGCAAGGCATCACTATTGTTATTCTCCATACTTATTATTAGTGGTGCTTGCTGAAAGCAAGGCATCACTATTGTTATTCTCCATACTTATTATTATTAGTGGTGCTTGCTGAAAGCAAGGCATCACTATTGTTATTCTCCATACTTATTATTATTAATGGTGCTTGCCTATGGCAAAGCAACAGTATTGTTATTGCTCATACTTATTAATGGTGCTTGCCTATGGCAAAGCAACAGTATTGTTATTGCTCATACTTATTATTAATGGTGCTTGCCTATGGCAAAGCAACAGTATTGTTATTGCTCATACTTATTAATGGTGCTTGCTGAAAGCAAGGCAACATTAGTGTTATTGTGCATACTTATTATTATTCTTATATTTCTTCTGGCCAAAGTTTGACGCGATACTCCTCCCGCAGTTTTTGTCACAGACCCATGAATGAGGTGTCAAAACGTGCGGCCTGTTCGGGAATGGTGTGCTATGACTTTTCTAAGCGATCGGGTGTACGATGTTCGCACAGCGGACGAAAAAGCGGCCAAAAAAATCCCATTGACTTAACATTGCGGAACTTTCAAAAATTCAAATCCAAACTGCCACTTTCACACACACCCACAGAAAAGGGCCTGACAGCCCTGCTGTCAGGCCCTCTCTCTCTCCCTCAGAGGATTTATTTTATCAAGCAGCCAATAAGTAATGGCCTAAAATCTTCTTAGCCACACCATAGCAACCAGTTACAGAACCCTAGCAACCGTGGGCGACAGTGCCACACTAAATAACTCTATAAAAACTCTATAAAAACTCCTTTTAAAAAATCCATAGTAATCATCTGTTAAAAAATACACGCCGACATCACAGACCCCTGATTGAGGCGTCAAATTGTGCGGATTATTGAGGAGAGGTGTGCTGTGACTTTTCTTAGCGATGGGGGGTACGGTGTTTGCCCCAGGGGCAAATCATTGGGTAAAAAAAATCCCATAGACTTAACATTGCCACAAACTTTGACGACTCGTAGCACTGACCAATGATTTCTCAGAAACTTGTAATTTACCACATTTGAAGAGGCTGGCAGGCTCTGTAAGCACATACCTCACCATGGGGTAAAAGTTGCACCCCTGGGGGACAAGAGGCCCCCAAAGTTTCCCCATTGACTTACTATGGCGAAGGCCGTCCCATGAAACACATGCGTTTCTCCTACTATGGTAAATTGCATTGGGATTTTGTATTGAACATAGCTCTGGATCACAGTGTCACAGAGACAAGGGGGCGGGCTCATTTTACTCAGACGACCAATCAGTCTCTCAGGATCATTGTGAAACTATCAAGCCACGCCCTAGCAACCATTTAGAGCTCCTTAGCAACAAGTTCCACAGACTTCCATTAAAAGAGATCAAAGGGATATCTCAGGATATAAGTGTCATAGAAACATGAGGGTGGGCTCATTTGACTCGGGCCAGCAAACAGCCCATCCTGAATCACCTCAACACATCCTAACCCCTCCCTAGCAACCATTGTCAAGCACCTTAGCAACCAAAATCCAGACAGGGATATCTTCCATTCTGAATGTCACAAAGGCGTGGGAGTTGGTTTATATCATTCATACTGACAAGAAGCCTTTGGAGTTTAATGATTGGCAGCTGCCAAGCCACTCCCTAGCAACCAAACATAGTACCCTAGCAACCGTTTTGCAAGACCAATATCTCTGCATCAGAACATCGTATAGAGATGGGGGTTGGCTCTTTTGACTCATGCTAGCAAACAGGACTTGCTACATGCTACACATGCTAGCAGTGAATAGCTACATGCTAATATTGATTAGCTAAGTGCTAAATCATGCCAATAAAATGCTACAAACTCTACAGTAACCATCTTTGACAACTACCAACCACCTAGTAACACCATAGCAACCACCCAGATTACCCTAGCAACACCCTAGCAACCACCCAGAACACCTTAGCAACCGCCTAGCAACCACCCAGGATACCCTAGCAACCACCTAGCAACCACCCAGAACACCTTAGCAACCGCCTAGCAACCACCCAGGATACCCTAGCAACGCCCTAGCAACCACCCAGATTACCCTAGCAACCGCCTAGCAACCACCCAGGATACCCTAGCAACTGCCTAGCAACCACCCAAAACACCCTAGCAACCGCCTAGCAACCACCCAGAATACCATAGCAACCGACTAACGACACCCTAGCAACCACCTAGAACACCCTAGCAACCGCCTAGCAACCACCCAGAACACCCTAGCAACCAATATCTCTGCATCAGAACATCGTATAGAGATGGGGGTTGGCTCTTTTGACTCATGCTAGCAAACAGGACTTGCTACATGCTACACATGCTAGCAGTGAATAGCTACATGCTAATATTGATTAGCTAAGTGCTAAATCATACCAATAAAATGCTACAAACTCCACAGTAACCATCTTTGACAACTACCAACCACCTAGTAACACCATAGCAACCACCCAGATTACCCTAGCAACACCCTAGCAACCACCCAGAACACCTTAGCAACCGCCTAGCAACCACCCAGGATACCCTAGCAACCACCTAGCAACCACCCAGAACACCTTAGCAACCACCTAGCAACCACCCAGGATACCCTAGCAACCACCTAGCAACCACCCAGATTACCCTAGCAACCGCCTAGCAACCACCCAGGACTTCAGCGCAGCTGGAAAAAGTGCGACTGGATTAAAACCTTCCACTGTGCGGATGCTGTGCTTTTTCTTCACGATGCTCTGTAAGAGACTTCTTATGTTAGGAGGCTGTCGTGTTGGTTTTCGTTTGATTGGACTTTATTTGTAGGCATTATTAGTCTGTTGGAAACTATTGGAAATAAGAATGGCCATGTTCTTTAATGAAGACTTGATTTGACTTGACTTTGAGGTAAGATAACCTGCATGTTTGTTTTTAATCTAATTTAATGTAATTTATTTTATGTGTTTATTGTATTTAGCTAATTTAGTTTGCGAACGCTGTTGCGACTGAGCAGCAGAGAAGTTTGCCTCAGCTTTTCAAAAATGATAATAAACGTTTAAACTAACGTTAACTGTCTGTGTGATATGCTTAAATTGTTTTATATCTATGGATTTTATTGTAGCCAAGTAAAGTGTTGATTTGAAATTGAGAGGCTAAATGGATCAAACATGTTTAACTCGCTGTCGGCTGCTTGGTCGTTAGGCTAATATATATAAATAAATAAAAACATTTGTCCAAATAAACTTAATAAAGAAATGAAAATAAACTTAACGGTAACTATTTTGCCATTGAGAACATAACAGAGCTGGTTTAATGACTGCAACATAGTCAGGCTGTGACATGTTACGCAGGCTGTTTTTTTTTTGTTTTTGTTTTGTTTTTTTAAACGGGCTTGGGTCGGACTCGGGCTGATAATTCTGATGAGCTGTCGGACACGGGCCGGGCTAGGGCCTGAGCGTCTCGGGCCAGGGCCGGGCTAGGGCCTAGATTTGAGGCCCGTGCAGGGCTCTATGGTAGAAACATGGAGTTTGGCTTTTTGACTCAGACTGTCAACTAGTCTTTAAATATCATCCCATAAACTGTATAAGCCCACCATAGCAACCATATAGGGCACCCTAGAAACCATACAAACACGTGAATAAGCTATATATCAGCACATGTTCGCCCCAGGGGCAAATAATTGGGTAAAAAAAATCCCATTGACTTAACATTGCCACAAACTTTGACGACTCGTAGCACTGACCGATGATTTCTCAGAAACTTGTAATTTACCACATTTGAAGAGGCTGGCAGGCTCTGTAAGAACATACCTCACCATGGGGTAAAAGTTGCACCCCTGGGGGACAAGAGGCCCCCAAAGTTTCCCCATTGACTTACTATGGCGAAGGCCGTCCCATGAAACACATGCGTTTCTCCTACTATGGTAAATTGCATTTGGATTTTGTATTGAACATAGCTCTGGATCACAGTGTCACAGAGACAAGGGGGCGGGCTCATTTTACTCAGACGACCAATCAGTCTCTCAGGATCATTGTGAAACTATCAAGCCACGCCCTAGCAACCATTTAGAGCTCCTTAGCAACAAGTTCCACAGACTTCCATTAAAAGAGATCAAAGGGATATCTCAGGATATAAGTGTCATAGAAACATGAGGGTGGGCTCATTTGACTCGGGCCAGCAAACAGCCCATCCTGAATCACCTCAACACATCCTAACCCCTCCCTAGCAACCATTGTCAAGCACCTTAGCAACCAAAATCCAGACAGGGATATCTTCCATTCTGAATGTCACAAAGGCGTGGGAGTTGGTTTATATCATTCATACTGACAAGAAGCCTTTGGAGTTTAATGATTGGCAGCTGCCAAGCCACTCCCTAGCAACCAAACATAGTACCCTAGCAACCGTTTTGCAAGACCAATATCTCTGCATCAGAACATCGTATAGAGATGGGGGTTGGCTCTTTTGACTCATGCTAGCAAACAGGACTTGCTACATGCTACACATGCTAGCAGTGAATAGCTACATGCTAATATTGATTAGCTAAGTGCTAAATCATGCCAATAAAATGCTACAAACTCTACAGTAACCATCTTTGACAACTACCAACCACCTAGTAACACCATAGCAACCACCCAGATTACCCTAGCAACACCCTAGCAACCACCCAGAACACCTTAGCAACCGCCTAGCAACCACCCAGGATACCCTAGCAACCACCTAGCAACCACCCAGAACACCTTAGCAACCGCCTAGCAACCACCCAGGATACCCTAGCAACCGCCTAGCAAACACCCAGATTACCCTAGCAACCGCCTAGCAACCACCCAGGATACCCTAGCAACTGCCTAGCAACCACCCAAAACACCCTAGCAACCGCCTAGCAACCACCCAGAATACCATAGCAACCGACTAACGACACCCTAGCAACCACCTAGAACACCCTAGCAACCGCCTAGCAACCACCCAGAACACCCTAGCAACCAATATCTCTGCATCAGAACATCGTATAGAGCTGGGGGTTGGCTCTTTTGACTCATGCTAGCAAACAGGACTTGCTACATGCTACACATGCTAGCAGTGAATAGCTACATGCTAATATTGATTAGCTAAGTGCTAAATCATACCAATAAAATGCTACAAACTCCACAGTAACCATCTTTGACAACTACCAACCACCTAGTAACACCATAGCAACCACCCAGATTACCCTAGCAACACCCTATCAACCACCCAGAACACCTTAGCAACCGCCTAGCAACCACCCAGGATACCCTAGCAACCACCTAGCAACCACCCAGAACACCTTAGTAACCGCCTAGCAACCACCCAGGATACCCTAGCAACCACCTAGCAACACCCTAGCAACAACCAAGAATACCGTAGCAACCGCCTAGCAACCACCTGAACACATAAATAAGCCATATCTCAGCACCAGAACATTGTACAGACATGATTGTTGGCTCGTATGCAATAATGTACCACACTCTAGCAACCGAGCGGCGAGTTTTGCCACTGCAAGCACCACTTCACATTTTCTTCAGGAAATGTACATTCTAGTTAATGGTGCTTGCCTATGGCAAAGCAACAGTATTGTTATTGCTCATACTTATTATTCTTCTTCTTATTATTATTCCGGACAAAAGTTCGGCGCGTAACTCGTCCCGCACCGTTTGTCACAGACCCCTGAGTGAGGCGTCAAATCGACCGGCTCATTGAGGAGAGGTGTGCTATGATTTTTATAAGCAATCGGGTGTACGATCTCTGCATCAGAACATCGTATAGAGATGGGGATTGGTTTATATCATTCACACTGACAGGCAGCCTTTGGAGATCCATCATTGGCAGCTGCCAAGCCACTCCCTAGCAACTAAACAGAGTACCCTAGCAACCATTTAGCAAGACCTATATCTCTGCATCAGAACATCGTAGAGACATGGGGGTTGGCTCTTTTGACTCATGCTAGCAAACAGCACTTCCAACATGCTACACATGCTAGCAGTGAATAGCTACATGCTAATATTGATTAGCTAAGTGCTAAATCATGCCAATAAAATGCTACAAACTCCATAGGAACCATCTTTGACAACTACCAACCACCTAGTAACACCATAGAAACGACCCAGATTACCCTAGCAACACCCTAGCAACCACCCAGAACACCCTAGCAACTGCCAAGCAACGCCCTAGCAACAACCCAAAACACCTTAGCAACCGCCTAGCAACCACCCAGAACACCCTAGCAACCACCTAGCAACGCCCTAGCAACCACCCAGATTACCCTAGCAACACCCTAGCAACCACCCAGAACAGCCTAGCAACTGCCTAGCAACGCCCTAGCAACCACCCAGAACACCTTAGCAACCGCCTAGCAACCACCCAGAATACCCTAGCAACCCACCTAGCAACGCCCTAACAACCACCCAGATTACCCTAGCAACCGCCTAGCAACCACCCAGGATACCCTAGCAACTGCCTAGCAACGCCCTAGCAACCACCCAAAACACCCTAGCAACCGCCTAGCAACCACCCAGAATACCATAGCAACCGACTAGCGACACCCTAGAAACCACCTAGAACACCCTAGCAAACGCCTAGCAACCACCCAGAACACCCTAGCAACCACCCACAATACCCCAGCAACCAACCAGAACACCCTAGCAACCACCTAGCAACGCCCTAGCAACCACCCAGAATACCCTAGCAACCACCCAGAACACCCTAGCAACCGCGTAGCAACCACCTGAACAACATGAATAAGCCATATCTCAGCACCAGAACATCGTACAGACATGATTGTTGGCTCGTATGCAATAATGTACCACACTCTAGCAACCGAACGGCGAGTTTTGCCACTGCAAGCACCACTTTACATTTTCTTCAGGAAATGTACATTCTAGTGTTGTGATTACTATTCACCTAGACAAAACTTCTGCATGCAACTCCTCCCACACCTTTTGTCGTAGACCCATGAATGAGAATGGCTCTGTAAGAACATACCACACAATGGGGTAAAAGTTGCATCCCTGGGGGGCAGGAGCGGCCCAAAGTTACTCGTAGACCCATGAATGAGGTGTCAAATCGACAGGTTTATTGAGGAGAGGTGTGCTTTGACTTTTATAAGCGATTGGGTCTACGATGTCCGTCTCACGGGCAAAAAAATTACCGAAAAATGTCCCATAGACTTAACATTGGCACAAAATTTGTAAAATCATATCTTTGGCTCAGAAGGTCATAGAGGCTTGGGGTTGGGCTCTTTTGATTCGTCCTATCAAGCAACCAACAAGTAGTTACATGACAACTTCATAGCCACGCCATAGCAACCAGTTACAGGCCCCTAGCAACCATTTAACAGCATTTACAAGCCATATTCTCAGCAACAAAACATTGTAAAAACACAGAGTTGGTCATTTTTTGACCCAGACTTGCAAATAATCTTTAAATATTACCCCATAAACTGTATAAACAAACCATTTGGAGTACCCTAGCAACCGTACAAACACATGAATGGGCTATATCTCAGCACCAGAACATCGTATAGACATGGAGGTGTGTTTGTTTGTTTCGGTTGGGAAACCAGTCTGTAAATATCATCATGGTCACTGTGTAACCACACCTTAGCAACCGTTTGAAGATACCTAGCAACCATATTGCAACATATAGAAGCCACATTTCAGCTCCACAACATCGTACAGACATGGTTGTTGGCTCATATGCAATCATGTACCAGCAACCGAGCGGCGAGTTTTGCCACTGCAAGCACCACTTCACATTTTCTTCGGGAAATGTACATTCTAGTTAGTGGTGCTTGCTGAAAGCAAGGCATCACTATTGTTATTCTCCATACTTATTATTATTATTCTTATTATTCCGGACAAAAGTTCGGCGCGTAACTCGTCCCGCACCGTTTGTCACAGACCCCTGAGTGAGGCGTCAAATCGACCGGCTCATTGAGGAGACGGTTGCTATGATTTTTATAAGCAATCGGGTGTACGACGTTCGCACAGCGGACGAAAAAGCGGCCAAAAAAGTCCCATTGACTTAACATTGCGGAATTTTCAGAAATTCAAATCCAACTGTCACTTTCACACACACCCAGAGAAAAGGGCCTGACAGCCCTGCTGTCAGGCCCTCTCTCTCTCCCTCAGAGGATTTATTTTATCAAGCAGCCAATAAGTAATGGCCTCAAATCTTCATAGCCACACCATAGCAACCAGTTACAGCACCCTAGCAACCGTGGGCGATAGGCACGAGGCCGCAGGCCTCGTGCCATACTAAATAACTCTATAAAAACTCTATAAAAACTCCTTTTAAAAACTCCATAGTAATCATCTGTTAAAAAATACACGCCGACATAACAGACCCCTGATTGAGGCGTCAAATTGTGCGGATTATTGAGGAGAGGTGTGCTGTGACTTTTCTTAGTGATGGGGGGTACGGTGTTCGCCCCAGGGGCAAATCATTGGGTAAAAAAAATCCCATAGACTTAACATTGCCACAAACTTGGACGACTCGTAGCACTGACCAATGATTTCTCAGAAACTTGTAATTTACCACATTTGAAGAGGCTGGCAGGCTCTGTAAGAACATACCTCACAATGGGGTAAAAGTTGCACCCCTGGGGAGCAAGAGGCCCCAAAAGTTTCCCCATTGACTTACTATGGTGAAGGACGGCCCATGAAATGCATGTGTTTTTCCTACTATGGTAAATTGCATTGGGATTTTGTATTGAACATAGCTCTGGATCACAGTGTCACAGAGACAAGGGGGAGGGCTCATTTTACTCAGACGACCAATCAGTCTCTCAGGATCATTGTGAAACTATAAAGCCACGCCCTAGCAACCATTTAGAGCTCCTTAGCAACAAGTTCCATAGACTTCCATTAAAAGAGATCAAAGGGATATCTCAGGATATAAGTGTCATAGAAACATGAGGGTGGGCTCGTTTGACTCGGGGCAGCGAACAGCCAATCCTGAATCACCTCAACACTTACTGGCCACGCCCTAGCAACCATTATCAAGCACCTTAGCAACCAAAATCCAGACAGGGATATCTTCCATTCTGAATGTCACAGAGGCGTGGGAGTTGGTTTATATCATTCATACTGACAAGCAGCGTTTGGAGATGCATCATTGGCATCTGCCAAGCCACTCCCTAGCAACCAAACAGAGTACCCTAGCAACCATATTGCAAGAGCTATATCTCTGCATCAGAACATCGTACAGAGATGGGGATTGGTTTATATCATTCACACTGACAGGCAGCCTTTGGAGATCCATCATTGGCAGCTGCCAAGCCACTCCCTAGCAACTAAACAGAGTACCCTAGCAACCATTTAGCAAGACCTATATCTCTGCATCAGAACATCGTAGAGACATGGGGGTTGGCTCTTTTGACTCATGCTAGCAAACAGCACTTTCAACATGCTACACATGCTAGCAGTGAATAGCTACATGCTAATATTGATTAGCTAAGTGCTAAATCATGCCAATAAAATGCTACAAACTCCATAGGAACCATCTTTGACAACTACCAACCACCTAGTAACACCATAGCAACGACCCAGATTACCCTAGCAACACCCTAGCAACCACCCAGAACACCCTAGCAACTGCCTAGCAACGCCCTAGCAACAACCCAAAACACCTTAGCAACCGCCTAGCAACCACCCAGAACACCCTAGCAACCACCTAGCAACGCCCTAGCAACCACCCAGATTACCCTAGCAACCGCCTAGCAACCACCCAGGATACCCTAGCAACTGCCTAGCAACGCCCTAGCAACGCCCTAGCAACCACCCAAAACACCCTAGCAACCGCCTAGCAACCACCCAGAATACCATAGCAACCGACTAGCGACACCCTAGAAACCACCTAGAACACCCTAGCAAACGCCTAGCAACCACCCAGAACACCCTAGCAACCACCCACAATACCCCAGCAACCAATCAGAACACCCTAGCAACCACCTAGCAACGCCCTAGCAACCACCCAGAATACCCTAGCAACCACCCAGAACACCCTAGCAACCGCATAGCAACCACCTGAACAACATGAATAAGCCATATCTCAGCACCAGAACATCGTACAGACATGATTGTTGGCTCGTATGCAATAATGTACCACACTCTAGCAACCGAACGGCGAGTTTTGCCACTGCAAGCACCACTTTACATTTTCTTCAGGAAATGTACATTCTAGTATTGTGATTACTATTCATCTAGACAAAACTTCGGCACGTTACTCCTCCCGCACCATTTCTCGTAGACCCATGAATGAGGTGTCAAATCGACCGGTTTATTGAGGAGAGGTGTGCTATGACTTTTATAAGCGACCGGGTGTACGGTGTTCGTCTGGCGGGCGAAAAATTAACCGGAAAATGTCCCATAGACTTAACATTGGCACAAAATTTGTAAAATCATATCTTTGGCTCAGAAGGTCATAGAGGCTTGGGGTTGAGCTCTTTTGATTCATCCTATCAAGCAGCCAATTTATAGTGTCATAATAACTTCATAGCCGCGCCCTAGCAACCAGTTATAGGCCCCTAGCAACCATTAAACATCATTTACAAGCCATATCTCAGCAACAAAACATAGTAAAAACACAGAGTTGGGCATTTTTTTAGCAACCACCCACAATACCCTAGCAACCGCCTAGCAACCACCCAGAACTGCCTAGCAACACCCTAGCAACCACCCAGAACACCCTATCTTTGGCTCAGAAGGTCATAGAGGCATGGGGTTAGGCTCTTTTGATTTGTCCTATCAAGCAGCCAATACATAGTGACATAACCACTTCATAGTCACACCCTAGCAACCAGTTACAGGCCCCTAGCAACCATTGAACAGCATTTACAAGCCATATCTCAGCAACAAAACAATGTAAATACACAGAGTTGGGCATTTTTGACCCAGACTTGCAAATAATCTTTAAATATTACCCCATAAACTGTATAAACAAACCTTAGCAACCATTTGGAATACCCTGGCAACCGTAAAAACACATGAATGGGCTATATCTCAGGACCAGAACATCGTATAGACATTGGGGGTGTGTTTGTTTGTTTCGGTTGAGAAACCAGTCTGTAAATATCATCATGGTAACTGTGCAACCACACCTTAGCAACCATTTAAAGCTACCTAGCAACCATATTGCAACATATAAAAGCCATATTGCAGCTCCACAACATTGTAAAGACATGGTTGTTGGCTTGTATGCAATCATGTAGCACATTGTAGCAACTATCCTAGCAACCGAGCGGCGAATTTTGCCACTGCAAGCACCACTTCACATTTTCTTCAGGAAATGTACATTCTAGTGTTGTGATTACTATTCACCTCGATAAAACTTCGGCACGTTACTCCTCCCGCACTATTTCTCGTAGACCCATGAATGAGGTGTCAAATCGACAGGTTTATTGAGGAGAGGTGTGCTATGACTTTTATAAGCGATTGGCTCTACGATGTCCGTCTGGCGGGTGAAAAATTAACCGAAAAATGTCCCATAGACTTAACATTGGCACAAAATTTGTAAAATCATATCTTTGGCTCAGAAGGTCATAGAGGCATGGGGTTGGGCTCTTTTGATTCGTCCTATCAAGCAGCCAATAAATAGTGACATAAAAACTTAATAGTCACGCCCTAGCAACCAGTTACAAGCACCTAGCAACCATTGAACAGCATTTACAAGCCATATCTCAGCAACAAAACATTGTAAATACACAGAGTTGGGCATTTTTTGACCCAGACTTGCAAATACTCTTTAAATATTACCCCATAAACTGTATAAACAAACCTTAGCAACCATTTGGAATACCCTAGCAACAGTAAAAACACATGAATGGGCCATATCTCAGCACCAGAACATCGTATAGACATGGGGGTGTGTTTGTTTGTTTTGGTTGAGAAACCAGTCTGTAAATATCATCATGGTAACTGTGCAACCACACCTTAGCAACCATTTAAAGCTACCTAGCAACCATATTGCAACATATAAAAGCCATATTGCAGCTTCACAACATCGTACAGACATGATTGTTGGCTCGTATGCAATAATGTACCACACTCTAGCAACCGAGCGGCGAGTTTTGCCACTGCAAGCACCACTTCACATTTTCTTCAGGAAATGTACATTCTAGTATTGTGATTACTATTCACCTAGACAAAACTTCGGCACGCAACTCCTCCCACATCTTTTGTCGTAGACCCATGAATGAGATGTCAAATCGACCGGTTCATAGAGGAGAGGTGTGCTATGACTTTTATAAGCAATTGGGTCTACGATGTTCGTCTGGCGGGCGAAAAATTAGCAGAAAAGTGTCCCATTGACTTAACATTGGCACAAAATTTGTAAAATCATATCTTTGGCTCAGAAGGTCATAGAGTCTTGGGGTTGGGCTCTTTTGAATCGTCCTATCAAGCAGCCAACGAGTAGTGATATAACAACTTCATAGTCATGCCCTAGCAACCAGTTACAGGCACCTAGCAACCATTCAACAGCATTTACAAGCTATATCTCAGCAACAAAACATTGTAAAAACACAGAGTTGCGCATTTTTTGACCCAGACTTGCAAATACTCTTTAAATATTACCACATAAACTGTATAAACCAACCTTAGCAACCATTTGGAGTACCCTAGCAACCGTACAAACACATGAATGGGCTATATCTCAGCACCAGAACATCGTAGAGACATGGGGGTGTGTTTGTTTGTTTCGGTTGGGAAACCAGTCTGTAAATATCATCATGGTAACTGTGCAACCACACCTTAGCAACCATTTAAAGCTACCTAACAACCATATTGCAACATATAGAAGCCATATTTCAGCTCCACAAAATCGTAAAGACATGGTTGTTGGCTTGTATGCAATCATGTACAACATTGTATTAACAACTATCCTAGCAACCGAGCGGCGAGTTTTGCCACTGCAAGCACCACTTCACATTTTCTTCAGGAAATGTACATTCTAGTGTTGTGATTACTATTCACCTAGACAAAACTTCGGCACGCTACTCCTCCCGCACCTTTTGTCGTAAACCCATGAATGAGGTGTCAAATCGACCGGTTCATTGAGGAGAGGTGTGCTATGTCTTTTCTAAGCGATCGGTTGTACGATGTTCGTCCTGCGGGCGAAAAATTTGCTGAAAAAATTCCCATAGACTTAACATTGGCACAAAATTTGTGAGATCATATCTTTTGACCAGAAGGTCATAGAGACTTGGGGTTGGGCTCTTTTGACTCGGTCTATCAAGAAGCCAATAAGTAGTGACATAATAACTTCATAGTCGTTCCCTAGCAACCACTTAGGGCACCCTAGCAACCATAAAACTACATTTCCAAGCCATATTTCAGCTCCAGAAAATAGTAGAAACATGGAGTTTCGCTTTTTTGACTTAGACTGTTAACTAGTCTTTAAATATCATCTCATAAACTGTATAAGCACACCATAGCAACCATATAGAGTACCCTAGTAACCATACAAACACATGAATAAGCCATATCTCAGCACCAGAACATCGTACAGACATGGTTGTTGTCTCGTATGCAAAAACGTACCACACTCTAGCAACCGAGCGGCGAGTTTTGCCACTGCAAGCACCACTTCACATTTTCTTCAGGAAATGTACATTCTAGTTATTCTTCTTATTCTTCTTATTATTCCGGACAAAAGTTTGGCGCGTAACTCGTCCCGCACCGTTTGTCACAGACCCCTGAGTGAGGCGTCAAATCGACCGGCTCATTGAGGAGAGGTGTGCTATGATTTTTATAAGCAATCGGGTGTACGATGTTCGCACAGCGGACGAAAAAGCGGCCAAAAAAGTCCCATTGACTTAACATTGCGGAATTATCAGAAATTTAAATCCCAACTGTCACTTTCACACACACCCAGAGAAAAGGGCCTGACAGCCCTGCTGTCAGGCCCTCTCTCTCTCCCTCAGAGGATTTATTTTATCAAGCAGCCAATAAGTAATGGCCTCAAATCTTCATAGCCACACCATAGCAACCAGTTACAGCACCCTAGCAACCGTGGGCGATAGGCACGAGGCCGCAGGCCTCGTGCCATACTAAATAACTCTATAAAAACTCTATAAAAACTCCTTTTAAAAACTCCATAGTAATCATCTGTTAAAAAATACACTCCGACATAACAGACCCCTGATTGAGGCGTCAAATTGTGTGGATTATTGAGGAGAGGTGTGCTGTGACTTTTCTTAGCGATGGGGGGTACGGTGTTCGCCCCAGGGGCAAATCATTGGGTAAAAAAAATCCCATAGACTTAACATTGCCACAAACTTTGACGACTCGTAGCACTGACCAATGATTTCTCAGAAACTTGTAATTTACCACATTTGAAGAGGCTGGCAGGCTCTGTAAGAACATACCTCACCATGGGGTAAAAGTTGCACCCCTGGGGCACAAGAGGCCCCAAAAGTGTCCCCATTGATTTACTATGGTGAAGGACGGCCCATAAAATGCATGTGTTTTTCCTACTATGGTAAATTGCATTGGGATTTTGTATTGAACATAGCTCTGGATCACAGTGTCACAGAGACAAGGGGGCGGGCTTATCTTACTCAGACGACCAATCAGTCTCTCAGGATCATTGTGAAACTATCAAGCCAGGCCCTAGCAACCAATTAGAGCACCTTAGCAACAACTCCCATAGACTTCCAATGAAAGAGATGAAATGGGTATCTCCGGATAGAAGTGTCATAGAAATACAAGGGTGGTCTCGTTTGACTCAGGGCAGCAAACAGCCAATCATAAATCACCTCAACACTTCCTGGCCCATCCCTAGCGACCATTGTTGAGCGCCTTAGCAACCAAAATCCAAAGAGGGATATCTTCCATTCTGAATGTCACAGAGGCATGGGAGTTGGTTTATAGTATTCATTGTGACAAGCAGCATTTGGAGAATCATCATTGGCAGCTGACAAGCCACTCCCTAGCAACCAAATAGAGTACCTTAGCGACCATATTGCAAGAGCTATATCTCTGCATCAGAACATCGTATAGAGATGGGGATTGGTTTATATCATTCACACTGACAGGCAGCCTTTGGAGATCCATCATTGGCAGCTGCCAAGCCACTCCCTAGCAACTAAACAGAGTACCCTAGCAACCATTTAGCAAGACCTATATCTCTGCATCAGAACATCGTAGAGACATGGGGGTTGGCTCTTTTGACTCATGCTAGCAAACAACACTTCCAACATGCTACACATGCTAGCAGTGAATAGCTACATGCTAATATTGATTAGCTAAGTGCTAAATCATGGCAATAAAATGCTACAAACTCCATAGGAACCATCTTTGACAACTACCAACCACCTAGTAACACCATAGCAACGACCCAGATTACCCTAGCAACACCCTAGCAACCACCCAGAACACCCTAGCAACTGCCTAGCAACGCCCTAGCAACAACCCAAAACACCTTAGCAACCGCCTAGCAACCACCCAGAACACCCTAGCAACCACCTAGCAACGCCCTAGCAACCACCCAGATTACCCTAGCAACACCCTAGCAACCACCCAGAACACCCTAGCAACTGCCTAGCAACGCCCTAGCAACCACCCAGAACACCTTAGCAACCGCCTAGCAACCACCCAGAATACCCTAGCAACCACCTAGCAACGCCCTAACAATCACCCAGATTACCCTAGCAACCGCCTAGCAACCACCCAGGATACCCTAGCAACTGCCTAGCAACGCCCTAGCAACCACCCAAAACACCCTAGCAACCGCCTAGCAACCACCCAGAATACCATAGCAACCAACTAGCGACACCCTAGAAACCACCTAGAACACCCTAGCAACCGCCTAGCAACCACCCAGAACACCCTAGCAACCACCCACAATACCCCAGCAACCAACCAGAACACCCTAGCAACCACCTAGCAACGCCCTAGCAACCACCCAGAATACCCTAGCAACCACCCAGAACACCCTAGCAACCACCTAGCAACGCCCTAACAACCACCTACAACACCTTAGCATCCGCCTAGCAACCAACCAGAACACCCTAGCAACCACCTAGCAACGCCCTAGCAACCACCCAGAACACCCTAGCAACCGCTTAGCAACCACCCAGAATACCCTAGCAACGACCTAGAAAAACCCTAGCAACCACCTAGCAACCACCCAGAATACCCTAGCAACTGCCTAGCAACCACCCAGAACACCCTAGCAACTGCCTTGCATCATCATAGCAAACTACAAGAACACCCTAGCAACCGGGTGGTGTTTTTTGCCACTGCAAGCACCACTTCACATTTTCTTCAGGAAATGTACATTCTAGTTCTTCTTCTTCTTATTATTCCGGACAAAAGTTCGGCGCGTAACTCGTCCCGCACCGTTTGTCACAGACCCCTGAGTGAGGCGTCAAATCGACCGGCTCATTGAGGAGAGGTGTGCTATGATTTTTATAAGCAATCGGGTGTACGATGTTCGCACAGCGGACGAAAAAGCGGCCAAAAAAGTCCCATTGACTTAACATTGCGGAATTTTCAGAAATTTAAATCCCAACTGTCACTTTCACACACACCCAGAGAAAAGGGCCTGACAGCCCTGCTGTCTCTCTCCCTCAGAGGATTTATTTTATCAAGCAGCCAATAAGTAATGGCCTCAAATCTTCATAGCCACACCATAGCAACCAGTTACAGCACCCTAGCAACCGTGGGCTATAGGCACGAGGCCGCAGGCCTCGTGCCATACTAAATAACTCTATAAAAACTCTATAAAAACTCCTTTTAAAAACTCCATAGTAATCATCTGTTAAAAAATACACGCCGACATAACAGACCCCTGATTGAGGCGTCAAATTGTGCGGATTATTGAGGAGAGGTGTGCTGTGACTTTTCTTAGCGATGGGGGGTACGGTGTTTGCCCCAGGGGCAAATCATTGGGTAAAAAAAATCCCATAGACTTAACATTGCCACAAACTTTGACGACTCGTAGCACTGACCAATGATTTCTCAGAAACTTGTAATTTACCACATTTGAAGAGGCTGGCAGGCTCTGTAAGCACATACCTCACCATGGGGTAAAAGTTGCACCCCTGGGGGACAAGAGGCCCCCAAAGTTTCCCCATTGACTTACTATGGCGAAGGCCGTCCCATGAAACACATGCGTTTCTCCTACTATGGTAAATTGCATTGGGATTTTGTATTGAACATAGCTCTGGATCACAGTGTCACAGAGACAAGGGGGCGGGCTCATTTTACTCAGACGACCAATCAGTCTCTCAGGATCATTGTGAAACTATCAAGCCACGCCCTAGCAACCATTTAGAGCTCCTTAGCAACAAGTTCCACAGACTTCCATTAAAAGAGATCAAAGGGATATCTCAGGATATAAGTGTCATAGAAACATGAGGGTGGGCTCATTTGACTCGGGCCAGCAAACAGCCCATCCTGAATCACCTCAACACATCCTAACCCCTCCCTAGCAACCATTGTCAAGCACCTTAGCAACCAAAATCCAGACAGGGATATCTTCCATTCTGAATGTCACAAAGGCGTGGGAGTTGGTTTATATCATTCATACTGACAAGAAGCCTTTGGAGTTTAATGATTGGCAGCGGCCAAGCCACTCCCTAGCAACCAAACATAGTACCCTAGCAACCGTTTTGCAAGACCAATATCTCTGCATCAGAACATCGTATAGAGATGGGGGTTGGCTCTTTTGACTCATGCTAGCAAACAGGACTTCCAACATGCTACACATGCTAACTGTGAATAGCTACATGCTAATAGCAATTAGGTAAGTGCTAAATCATGCCAAGAAAATGTTAAGAACTACAATAGTAATCATCTGTGACAACTACCAACCACCTAGCAACCACCCAGAACACCTTAGCAACCGCCTAGCAACCACCCAGGATACCCTAGAAAGTATCTAGTACAAGTATCTTGTACCTAGAAGGCCCCAAAAGTGTCCCCATTGACTTACTATGGTGAAGGACGGCCCATAAAATGCATGTGTTTTTCCTACTATGGTAAATTGCATTGGGATTTTGTATTGAACATAGCTCTGGATCACAGTGTCACAGAGACAAGGGGGCAGGCTTATCTTACTCAGACGACCAATCAGTCTCTCAGGATCATTGTGAAACTATCAAGCCAGGACCTAGCAACCAATTAGAGCACCTTAGCAACAACTCCCATAGACTTCCAATGAAAGAGATGAAATGGGTATCTCCGGATAGAAGTGTCATAGAAATACAAGGGTGGTCTCGTTTGACTCAGGGCAGCAAACAGCCAATCATAAATCACCTCAACACTTCCTGGCCCATCCCTAGCGACCATTGTTGAGCGCCTTAGCAACCAAAATCCAAAGAGGGATATCTTCCATTCTGAATGTCACAGAGGCATGAGAGTTGGTTTATAGTATTCATTGTGACAAGCAGCATTTGGAGAATCATCATTGGCAGCTGCCAAGCTACTCCCTAGCAACCAAATAGAGTACCTTAGCGACCATATTGCAAGAGCTATATCACTGCATCAGAACATCGTATAGAGATGGGGATTGGTTTATATCATTCACACTGACAGGCAGCCTTTGGAGATCCATCATTGGCAGCTGCCAAGCCACTCCCTAGCAACTAAACAGAGTACCCTAGCAACCATTTAGCAAGACCTATATCTCTGCATCAGAACATCGTAGAGACATGGGGGTTGGCTCTTTTGACTCATGCTAGCAAACAGCACTTCCAACATGGTACACATGCTAGCAGTGAATAGCTACATGCTAATATTGATTAGCTAAGTGCTAAATCATGCCAATAAAATGCTACAAACTCCATAGGAACCATCTTTGACAACTACCAACCACCTAGTAACACCATAGCAACCACCCAGAACACCTTAGCAACCGCCTAGCAACCACCCAGGATACCCTAGCAACCACCTAGCAACGCCCTAGCAACCACCCAGATTACCCTAGCAACCGCCTAGCAACCACCCAGGATACCCTAGCAACTGCCTAGCAACGCCCTAGCAACCACCCAGAACACCCTAGCAACCGCCTAGCAACACCCTAGCAACCATCCAGAATACCTTAGCAACCACCTAGCAACACCATAGCAACCACCCCGAATACCATAGCAACCACCTAGCAACACCCTAGCAACCACCCAGAATACACTAGCAACCGTACAACCACATAAATGAGCTATATATCAGAACCAGAACATCATATAGACATGGGGGTGTGCTTGTTTGTTTCGGTTGGGAAACCAGTCTGTAAATATCATCATGGTTACTGTGTAACCACACCTTAACAACCATTTGAAGATACCTAGCAACCATATTGCAACATATAGAAGCCACATTTCAGCTCCACAACATCATACAGACATGGTTGTTGGCTCATATGCAATCACGTACCACACTCTAGCAACCGAGCGGCGAGTTTTGCCACTGCAAGCACCACTTCACATTTTCTTCAGGAAATGTACATTCTAGTTATTCTTCTTATTATTCCGGACAAAAGTTCGGCGCGTAACTCGTCCCGCACCGTTTGTCACAGACCCCTGAGTGAGGCGTCAAATCGACCGGCTCATTGAGGAGAGGTGTGCTATGATTTTTATAAGCAATCGGGTGTACGATGTTCGCACAGCGGACGAAAAAGCGGCCAAAAAAGTCCCATTGACTTAACATTGCGGAATTTTCAGAAATTTAAATCCCAACTGTCACTTTCACACACACCCAGAGAAAAGGGCCTGACAGCCCTGCTGTCTCTCTCCCTCAGAGGATTTATTTTATCAAGCAGCCAATAAGTAATGGCCTCAAATCTTCATAGCCACACCATAGCAACCAGTTACAGCACCCTAGCAACCGTGGGCGATAGGCACGAGGCCGCAGGCCTCGTGCCATACTAAATAACTCTATAAAAACTCTATAAAAACTCCTTTTAAAAACTCCATAGTAATCATCTGTTAAAAAATACACGCCGACATAACAGACCCCTGATTGAGGCGTCAAATTGTGCGGATTATTGAGGAGAGGTGTGCTGTGACTTTTCTTAGCGATGGGGGGTACGGTGTTTGCCCCAGGGGCAAATCATTGGGTAAAAAAAATCCCATAGACTTAACATTGCCACAAACTTTGACGACTCGTAGCACTGACCAATGATTTCTCAGAAACTTGTAATTTACCACATTTGAAGAGGCTGGCAGGCTCTGTAAGCACATACCTCACCATGGGGTAAAAGTTGCACCCCTGGGGGACAAGAGGCCCCCAAAGTTTCCCCATTGACTTACTATGGCGAAGGCCGTCCCATGAAACACATGCGTTTCTCCTACTATGGTAAATTGCATTGGGATTTTGTATTGAACATAGCTCTGGATCACAGTGTCACAGAGACAAGGGGGCGGGCTCATTTTACTCAGACGACCAATCAGTCTCTCAGGATCATTGTGAAACTATCAAGCCACGCCCTAGCAACCATTTAGAGCTCCTTAGCAACAAGTTCCACAGACTTCCATTAAAAGAGATCAAAGGGATATCTCAGGATATAAGTGTCATAGAAACATGAGGGTGGGCTCATTTGACTCGGGCCAGCAAACAGCCCATCCTGAATCACCTCAACACATCCTAACCCCTCCCTAGCAACCATTGTCAAGCACCTTAGCAACCAAAATCCAGACAGGGATATCTTCCATTCTGAATGTCACAAAGGCGTGGGAGTTGGTTTATATCATTCATACTGACAAGAAGCCTTTGGAGTTTAATGATTGGCAGCTGCCAAGCCACTCCCTAGCAACCAAACATAGTACCCTAGCAACCGTTTTGCAAGACCAATATCTCTGCATCAGAACATCGTATAGAGATGGGGGTTGGCTCTTTTGACTCATGCTAGCAAACAGGACTTCCAACATGCTACACATGCTAACTGTGAATAGCTACATGCTAATATTGATTAGCTAAGTGCTAAATCATGCCAATAAAATGCTACAAACTCTACAGTAACCATCTTTGACAACTACCAACCACCTAGTAACACCATAGCAACCACCCAGGATACCCTAGCAACTGCCTAGCAACCACCCAAAACACCCTAGCAACCGCCTAGCAACCACCCAGAATACCATAGCAACTGACTAACGACACCCTAGCAACCACCTAGAACACCCTAGCAACCGCCTAGCAACCACCCAGAACACCCTAGCAACCAATATCTCTGCATCAGAACATCGTATAGAGATGGGGGTTGGCTCTTTTGACTCATGCTAGCAAACAGGACTTGCTACATGCTACACATGCTAGCAGTGAATAGCTACATGCTAATATTGATTAGCTAAGTGCTAAATCATACCAATAAAATGCTACAAACTCCACAGTAACCATCTTTGACAACTACCAACCACCTAGTAACACCATAGCAACCACCCAGATTACCCTAGCAACACCCTAGCAACCACCCAGAACACCTTAGCAACCGCCTAGCAACCACCCAGGATACCCTAGCAACCACCTAGCAACCACCCAGAACACCCTAGCAACCAATATCTCTGCATCAGAACATCGTATAGAGATGGGGGTTGGCTCTTTTGACTCATGCTAGCAAACAGGACTTGCTACATGCTACACATGCTAGCAGTGAATAGCTACATGCTAATATTGATTAGCTAAGTGCTAAATCATACCAATAAAATGCTACAAACTCCACAGTAACCATCTTTGACAACTACCAACCACCTAGTAACACCATAGCAACCACCCAGATTACCCTAGCAACACCCTATCAACCACCCAGAACACCTTAGCAACCGCCTAGCAACCACCCAGGATACCCTAGCAACCACCTAGCAACCACCCAGAACACCTTAGTAACCGCCTAGCAACCACCCAGGATACCCTAGCAACCACCTAGCAACACCCTAGCAACAACCAAGAATACCGTAGCAACTGCCTAGCAACCACCTGAACACATAAATAAGCAATATCTCAGCATATCTTTGGCTCAGAAGGTCATAGAGTCTTGGGGTTGGGCTCTTTTGAATCATCCTATCAAGCAGCCAACGAGTAGTGATATAACAACTTCATAGTCATGCCCTAGCAACCAGTTACAGGCACCTAGCAACCATTCAACAGCATTTACAAGCTATATCTCAGCAACAAAACATTGTAAAAACACAGAGTTGCGCATTTTTTGACCCAGACTTGCAAATACTCTTTAAATATTACCACATAAACTGTATAAACCAACCTTAGCAACCATTTGGAGTACCCTAGCAACCGTACAAACACATGAATGGGCTATATCTCAGCACCAGAACATCGTTTAGACATGGGGGTGTGTTTGTTTGTTTCGGTTGGGAAACCAGTCTGTAAATATCATCATGGTAACTGTGCAACCACACCTTAGCAACCATTTAAAGCTACCTAACAACCATATTGCAACATATAGAAGCCATATTTCAGCTCCACAAAATCGTAAAGACATGGTTGTTGGCTTGTATGCAATCATGTACAACATTGTATTAACAACTATCCTAGCAACCGAGCGGCGAGTTTTGCCACTGCAAGCACCACTTCACATTTTCTTCAGGAAATGTACATTCTAGTATTGTGATTACTATTCATCTAGACAAAACTTCGGCACGTTACTCCTCCCGCACTATTTCTCGTAGACCCATGAATGAGGTGTCAAATCGACCGGTTTATCGAGGAGAGGTGTGCTATGACTTTTATAAGTGATTGGGTCTACGATGTCCGTCTGGCGGGCAAAAAATTAACCGAAAAATGTCCCATAGACTTAACATTGGCACAAAATTTGTAAAATCATATCTTTGGCTCAGAAGGTCATAGAGGCTTGGGGTTGGGCTCTTTTGATTTGTCCTATCAAGCAGCCAATAAATAGTGACATAACAACTTCATAGTCATGCCCTAGCAACCAGTTATAGGCCCCTAGCAACCATTGAACAACATTTACAAGCCATATCTCAGCAACAAAACATTGTAAATACACAGAGTTGGGCATTTTTTGGACGCAGACTTGCAAATACTCTTTAAATATTACCCCATAAACTGTATAATCAAACCTTAGCAACCATTTGGAGTACCCTAGCAACCGTAAAAACACATGAATGGGCTATATCTCAGCACCAGAACATCGTATAGACTTGGGGGTGTGTTTGTTTGTTTCGGTTGAGAAACCAGTCTGTAAATATCATCATGGTAACTGTGCAACCACACCTTAGCAACCGTTTAAAGCTACCTAGCAACCATGTTGCAACATATAAAAGCCATATTGCAGCTCCACAATATCGTTAAGACATGGTTGTTGGCTTGTATGCAATCATGTACAACATTGTAGCAACTATCCTAGCAACCGAGCGGCGAGTTTTGCCACTGCAAGCACCACTTCACATTTTCTTCTGGAAATGTACATTCTAGTTATTCTTCTTCTTCTTATTATTATTCCGGACAAAAGTTCGGCGCGTAACTCGTCCCGCACCGTTTGTCACAGACCCCTGAGTGAGGCGTCAAATCGACCGGCTCATTGAGGAGAGGTGTGCTATGATTTTTATAAGCAATCGGGTGTACGATGTTCGCACAGCGGACGAAAAAGCGGCCAAAAAAGTCCCATTGACTTAACATTGCGGAATTTTCAGAAATTTAAATCCCAACTGTCACTTTCACACACACCCAGAGAAAAGGGCCTGACAGCCCTGCTGTCTCTCTCCCTCAGAGGATTTATTTTATCAAGCAGCCAATAAGTAATGGCCTCAAATCTTCATAGCCACACCATAGCAACCAGTTACAGCACCCTAGCAACCGTGGGCTATAGGCACGAGGCCGCAGGCCTCGTGCCATACTAAATAACTCTATAAAAACTCTATAAAAACTCCTTTTAAAAACTCCATAGTAATCATCTGTTAAAAAATACACGCCGACATAACAGACCCCTGATTGAGGCGTCAAATTGTGCGGATTATTGAGGAGAGGTGTGCTGTGACTTTTCTTAGCGATGGGGGGTACGGTGTTTGCCCCAGGGGCAAATCATTGGGTAAAAAAAATCCCATAGACTTAACATTGCCACAAACTTTGACGACTCGTAGCACTGACCAATGATTTCTCAGAAACTTGTAATTTACCACATTTGAAGAGGCTGGCAGGCTCTGTAAGAACATACCTCACCATGGGGTAAAAGTTGCACCCCTGGGGCACAAGAGGCCCCAAAAGTGTCCCCATTGACTTACTATGGTGAAGGACGGCCCATAAAATGCATGTTTTTCCTACTATGGTTAATTGCATTGGGATTTTGTATTGAACATAGCTCTGGATCACAGTGTCACAGAGACAAGGGGGCGGGCTTATTTTACTCAGACGACCAATCAGTCTCTCAGGATCATTGTGAAACTATCAAAGCCAGGCCCTAGCAACCAATTAGAGCACCTTAGCAACAACTCCCATAGACTTCCAATGAAAGAGATGAAATGGGTATCTCCGGATAGAAGTGTCATAGAAATACAAGGGTGGTCTCGTTTGACTCAGGGCAGCAAACAGCCAATCATAAATCACCTCAACACTTCCTGGCCCATCCCTAGCGACCATTGTTGAGCGCCTTAGCAACCAAAATCCAAAGAGGGATATCTTCCATTCTGAATGTCACAGAGGCATGGGAGTTGGTTTATAGTATTCATTGTGACAAGCAGCATTTGGAGAATCATCATTGGCAGCTGCCAAGCCACTCCCTAGCAACCAAATAGAGTACCTTAGCGACCATATTGCAAGAGCTATATCTCTGCATCAGAACATCGTATAGAGATGGGGATTGGTTTATATCATTCACACTGACAGGCAGCCTTTGGAGATCCATCATTGGCAGCTGCCAAGCCACTCCCTAGCAACTAAACAGAGTACCCTAGCAACCATTTAGCAAGACCTATATCTCTGCATCAGAACATCGTAGAGACATGGGGGTTGGCTCTTTTGACTCATGCTAGCAAACAGCACTTCCAACATGCTACACATGCTAGCAGTGAATAGCTACATGCTAATATTGATTAGCTAAGTGCTAAATCATGCCAATAAAATGCTACAAACTCCATAGGAACCATCTTTGACAACTACCAACCACCTAGTAACACCATAGCAACGACCCAGATTACCCTAGCAACACCCTAGCAACCACCCAGAACACCCTAGCAACTGCCTAGCAACGCCCTAGCAACCACCCAGAACACCTTAGCAACCGCCTAGCAACCACCCAGAATACCCTAGCAACCACCTAGCAACCACCTAGCAACTTGTAATACCCTAGCAACTGCCTAGCAACGCCCTAGCAACCACCCAAAACACCCTAGCAACCGCCTAGCAACCACCCAGAATACCATAGCAACCGACTAGCGACACCCTAGAAACCACCTAGAACACCCTAGCAACCGCCTAGCAACCACCCAGAACACCCTAGCAACCACCCACAATACCCTAGCAACCAACCAGAACACCCTAGCAACCACCTAGCAACGCCCTAGCAACCACCCAGAATACCCTAGCAACCACCCAGAACACCCTAGCAACCACCTAGCAACGCCCTAACAACCACCTACAACACCCTAGCATCCGCCTAGAAACCAACCAGAACACCCTAGCAACCACCTAGCAACGCCCTAGCAACCACCCAGAACACCCTAGCAACCGCTTAGCAAACACCCAGAATACCCTAGCAACGACCTAGAAAAACCCTAGCAACCACCTAGCAACCACCCGGAATACCCTAGCAACTGCCTAGCAACCATCCAGAACACCCTAGCAACTGCCTTGCATCATCATAGCAAACTCCAAGAACACCCTAGCAACCGGGTGGTGTTTTTTGCCACTGCAAGCACCACTTCACATTTTCTTCAGGAAATGTACATTCTAGTTAATGGTGCTTGCCTATGGCAAAGCAACAGTATTGTTATTGCTCATACTTATTATTAATGGTGCTTGCCTATGGCAAAGCAACAGTATTGTTATTGCTCATACTTATTATTAAGTTGGCTTGTGAGAGCCAACTTACTGAAATCCTATTTAAACTTATTATTATTATTATTATTATTCTTCTTACTAAAAATTTACAACTCGAACTCCTCCTAGACCGTTAACTCCACATACTCCAAACTCGGCTCAGACACTCAAACTGTTCTGACTCGGTATGCTATTTCTTTTCTAACTGATCGGACTTACGGTTTTCCTAAAAATGACGATTAAAACTCGGAAAAACTCCCATTGACTTAACATTGCGGAATTTTCAGATTTTCAAACTCCCCAACTGTCAAAAATTCAAATCTAAATCCCTTGAAACCCTAGACTAAATCAAACTGCCATTCTATATACTATATGAGCCATTGAGACTCATTGAAACTCGTCTATCTATCAACTTCAAACTATTTTAAACTTCAAACTAAATTAAACTTCAAACTAATTTAAACTTTAATCTTCAAACTAATTTAAACTTTAAACTAATTTAAACTTTAAACTAATTTAAACTTTAAACTAATTTAATCTTCAAATGACTAAATTTACTTCATTCAAACTTATAAACTCTAAACTCATATAAACTCTGAGTGTGTAAGTGAGTGAGTGTGTGAGCGAGTGAGTCTGTGTGTGTGACTGTGTGTGTGTGTGTGTGTGAGAGAAAGAGTGTGTGTGTGAGTGAGTGTGTGTGCGTGAGTGTGTATGTGTGTGTGAGTTAGTGAGCGTGTCTGTGCGTGTGTGTGAAAGAGAAAGTGTGTGTGTAAACGAGTTAGTGTGTGTGCGTGTATACCAAAATACCTTAGAACACCCTAGCAACACCATAGCAACCAACCAAAATACCTTAGAACACCCTAGCAACACCATAGCAACCACCCAAAATACCTTAGAACACCCTAGCAACACCCTAGCAACCACCCAAAATACCTTAGAACACCCTAGCAACACCATAGCAACCACCCAAAATACCTCAGAACACCCTAGCAACACCCTAGCAACCACCCAAAATACCTTAGAACCCCCTAGCAACACCCTAGCAACCAACCAAAATACCTTAGAACAGCCTAGCAACACCCTAGCAACCACCCAAAATACCTTAGAACACCCTAGCAACACCATAGCAACCACCCAAAATACCTCAGAACACCCTAGCAACACCCTAGCAACCACCCAAAATACATTAGAACACCCTAGCAACACCATAGCAACCAGCCAAAATACCTTAGAACACCCTAGCAACACCCTAGCAACCACCCAAAATACATTAGAACACCCTAGCAACACCATAGCAACCAGCCAAAATACCTTAGAACACCCTAGCAACACCCTAGCAACCACCCAAAATACCTTAGAACACCCTAGCAACACCATAGCAACCACCCAAAATACCTCAGAACACCCTAGCAACACCCTAGCAACCACCCAAAATACCTTAGAACACCCTAGCAACCAACCAAAATACCTTAGAACACCCTAGCAACCACCCAGAACACCCTAGCAACCACCCAAAATACCTTAGAACACCCTAGCAACCACCCAAAATACCTTTGAACACCCTAGCAACACCATAGCAACCAACTAACATACCTTAGAACACCCTAGCAACCACCCAGAACACCCTAGCAACCACCCAAATACCTTAGAACACCCTAGCAACACCCTAGCAACCACCCAAAATACCTTAGAACACCCTAGCAACACCATATCAACCAACCAAAATACCTTAGAACACCCTAGCAACCACACAGAACACCCTAGCAACCACCCAAAATACCTTAGAACACCCTAGCAACACCATAGCAACCAACCAAAATACCTTAGAAAACCCTAGCAACACCCTAGCAACCACCCCAAATACCTTAGAACACCCTAGCAACACCATAGCAACCAACCAAAATATCTTAGAACACCCTAGCAACAACCCAGAACACCCTAGCAACCACCCAAAATACCTTAGAACACCCTAGCAACACCATAGCAACCACCCAAAATACCTTAGAACACCCTAGCAACACCATAGCAACCACCCAAAATACCTCAGAACACCCTAGCAACACCCTAGCAACCACCCAAAATATCTTAGAACACCCTAGCAACACCCTATCAACCAACCAAAATACCTCAGAACACCCTAGCAACACCCTAGCAACCATCCAAAATACCTCAGAACACCCTAGCAACACCCTAGCAACCACCCAAAATACCTTAGAACCCCCTAGCAACACCATAGCAACCACCCAAAATACCTCAGAACACCCTAGCAACACCCTAGCAACCACCCAAAATACCTTAGAACACCCTAGCAACACCATAGCAACCACCCAAAATACCTCAGAACACCCTAGCAACACCCTAGCAACCACCCAAAATATCTTAGAACACCCTAGCAACACCCTATCAACCAACCAAAATACCTCAGAACACCCTAGCAACACCCTAGCAACCATCCAAAATACCTCAGAACACCCTAGCAACACCCTAGCAACCACCCAAAATACCTTAGAACCCCCTAGCAACACCATAGCAACCACCCAAAATACCTCAGAACACCCTAGCAACACCCTAGCAACCACCCAAAATACCTTAGAACACCCTAGCAACACCATAGCAACCACCCAAAATACCTCAGAACACCCTAGCAACACCCTAGCAACCACCCAAAATACCTTAGAACACCCTAGCAACACCATAGCAACCACCCAAAATACCTCAGAACACCCTAGCAACACCCTAGCAACCACCCAAAATACCTTAGAACACCCTAGCAACACCATAGCAACCACCCAAAATACCTTAGAACACCCTAGCAACCACCCAAAATACCTTAGAACACCCTAGCAACCACCCAGAACACCCTAGCAACCACCCAAAATACCTTAGAACACCCTAGCAACACCCTAGCAACCACCCAAAATACCTCAGAACACCCTAGCAACACCCTAGCAACAACCCAAAATACCTCAGAACACCCTAGCAACACCCTAGCAACCACCAAAAATACCTTAGAACACCTTAGCAACCACCCAAAATACCTTAGAACACCTTAGCAACCACCCAAAATACCTTAGAACACCTTAGCAACACCCTAGCAACATCCTAGCAACCACCCACAATACCTCAGAACACCCTAGCAACAACCCAAAATACCTCAGAACACCCTAGCAACACCCTAGCAACCACCAAAAATACCTTAGAACACCTTAGCAACCACCCAAAATACATTAGAACACCCTAGCAACCACCCAAAATACCTTAGAACACCTTAGCAACCACCCAAAACACCCTAGCAGCCACCCAAAATACCTTAGAATACCCTAGCAACCACCTATAACACCTTAGCAACCCACTAGAAACACCCTAGCGACTGTACTTTAAACTACTTTAAACTACTTTAAACTAGAAACTACTTTAAACTACTTTGAACTAAGTTAAACTTTAAACTACTTTAAACTAGAAACTATAAAACATTTTAAACTTTGAACTACTTTAAACTTTAAACTAAGTTAACCTTTAAACTACTTTCAACTAGAAACTACTTTAAACTATTTTAAACTTTAAACTACTTTAAACTAGAAACTACTTTAAACTACTTTAAACTTTAAACTAGAAACTACATTAAACTAGAAACTACTTTAAACTATTTTAAACTTTAAACTAGAAACTACTTTAAACTAGAAACTACTTTAAAATATTTTAAACTTTAAACTACTTTAAACTAAGTTAAACTTTAAACTACTTTAAACTAGAAACTACTTGAAACTATAAACTACTTTAAACTAATTTAAACTATAAACTACTTTCAACTTCAAACTACTATCGTTCTATCTTTCTAACTAATCTATCTTTCTTTCTTTCTTACTAAACTATAAACTAATTTAACTTTAAACTAATTTAAACTTTAAACTTCTTTAAACTTATTGGTCCAAACTTTCACAAGCCAACTTAAAGTTTGTCTCGACGAACTTTTTCTAGTTCTTCTTCTTCTTCTTCTTATTATTCCGGACAAAAGTTCGGCGCGTAACTCGTCCCGCACCGTTTGTCACAGACCCCTGAGTGAGGCGTCAAATCGACCGGCTCATTGAGGAGAGGTGTGCTATGATTTTTATAAGCAATCGGGTGTACGATGTTCGCACAGCGGACGAAAAAGCGGCCAAAAAAGTCCCATTGACTTAACATTGCGGAATTTTCAGAAATTTAAATCCCAACTGTCACTTTCACACACACCCAGAGAAAAGGGCCTGACAGCCCTGCTGTCAGGCCCTCTCTCTCTCCCTCAGAGGATTTATTTTATCAAGCAGCCAATAAGTAATGGCCTCAAATCTTCATAGCCACACCATAGCAACCAGTTACAGCACCCTAGCAACCGTGGGCGATAGGCACGAGGCCACGGGCCTCGTGCCATATTAAATAACTCTATAAAAACTCTATAAAAACTCCTTTTAAAAACTCCATAGTAATCATCTGTTAAAAAATACACGCCGACATAACAGACCCCTGATTGAGGCGTCAAATTGTGCGGATTATTGAGGAGAGGTGTGCTGTGACTTTTCTTAGCGATGGGGGGTACGGTGTTCGCCCCAGGGGCAAATCATTGGGTAAAAAAAATCCCATAGACTTAACATTGCCACAAACTTTGCCGACTCGTAGCACTGACCAATGATTTCTCAGAAACTTGTAATTTACCACATTTGAAGAGGCTGGCAGGCTCTGTAAGAACATACCTCACAATGGGGTAAAAGTTGCACCCCTGGGGGGCAAGAGGCCCCCAAAGTTCCCCATTGACTTACTATGGTGAAGGACGGCCCATGAAATGCATGTGTTTTTCCTACTATGGTAAATTGCATTGGTATTTTGTATTGAACATAGCTCTGGATCACAGTGTCACAGAGACAAGGGGGCGGGCTCATTTTACACAGATGACCAATCAGTCTCTCAGGATCATTTTGAAACTATCAAGCCACGCCCTAGCAAACAATTAGAGCACCTTAGCAACAACTCCCATAGACTTCCAATGAAAGAGATGAAATGGGTATCTCCGGATAGAAGTGTCATAGAAATACAAGGGTGGTCTCGTTTGACTCGGGCCAGCAAACAGCCAATCCTGAATCACCTCAACACTTACTGGCCACGCCCTAGCAACCATTGTCGAGCACCTTAGCAACCAAAATCCAAAGAGGGATATCTTCCATTCTGAATGTCACAGAGGCATGGGAGTTGGTTTATATCATTCATACTGACAAGCAGCCTTTGGAGTTTCATGATTGGCAGCTGCCAAGCGACTCCCTAGCAACCACACAGAGTACCCTAGCAACCATTTTGCAAGACCTATATCTCTGCATCAAAACATTGTATAGAGATGGGGGTTGGTTTATACATTCACATTGACTTTGGAGCTTCATAATTGGCAGCTGCCAAGCCACTCCCTAGCAACCAAACAGAGTACCCTAGCAACCGTTTTGCAAGACCTATATCTCTGCATCAAAACATCGTATAGAGATGGGGGTTGGCTCTTTTTACTCATGCTAGCAAACAGGACTTGCTACATGCTACACATGCTAGCAGTGAATAGCTACATGCTAATATTGATTAGCTAAGTGCTAAATCATGCCAATAAAATGCTACAAACTCCATAGGAACCATCTTTGACAACTACCAACCACCTAGTAACACCATAGCAACGACCCAGATTACCGTAGCAACACCCTAGCAACCACCCAGAACACCCTAGCAACTGCCTAGCAATGCCCTAGCAACAACCCAAAACACCTTAGCAACCGCCTAGCAACCACCCAGAACACCCTAGCAACCACCTAGCAACGCCATAGCAACCACCCAGATTACCCTAGCAACACCCTAGCAACCACCCAGAACACCCTAGCAACTGCCTAGCAACGCCCTAGCAACCACCCAGAACACCTTAGCAACCGCCTAGCAACCACCCAGAATACCCTAGCAACCACCTAGCAACGCCCTAACAACCACCCAGATTACCCTAGCAACCGCCTAACAACCACCCAGGATACCCTAGCAACTGCCTAGCAACGCCCTAGCAACCACCCAAAACACCCTAGCAACCGCCTAGCAACCACCCAGAATACCATAGCAACCGACTAGCGACACCCTAGAAACCACCTAGAACACCCTAGCAACCGCCTAGCAACCACCCACAATACCCCAGCAACCAACCAGAACACCCTAGCAACCACCTAGCAACGCCCTAGCAACCACCCAGAATACCCTAGCAACCACCCAGAACACCCTAGCAACCACCTAGCAACGCCCTAACAACCACCTACAACACCCTAGCATCCGCCTAGCAACCACCCAGAATACCCTAGCAACCACCCAGAACACCCTAGCAACCACCTAGCAACGCCCTAACAACCACCTAGCAACACCCTAGCAACCACCCAGGATACCCTAGCAACCACCTAGCAACACCCTAGCAACAACCAAGAATACCCTAGCAACCGCCTAGCAACCACCTGAACACATAAATAAGCCATATCTCAGCACCAGAACATTGTACAGACATGATTGTTGGCTCGTATGCAATAATGTACCACACTCTAGCAACCGAGCGGCGAGTTTTGCCACTGCAAGCACCACTTCACATTTTCTTCAGGAAATGTACATTCTAGTTATTCTTCTTATTCTTCTTATTATTCCGGACAAAAGTTTGGCGCGTAACTCGTCCCGCACCGTTTGTCACAGACCCCTGAGTGAGGCGTCAAATCGACCGGCTCATTGAGGAGAGGTGTGCTATGATTTTTATAAGCAATCGGGTGTACGATGTTCGCACAGCGGACGAAAAAGCGGCCAAAAAAGTCCCATTGACTTAACATTGCGGAATTTTCAGAAATTTAAATCCCAACTGTCACTTTCACACACACCCAGAGAAAAGGGCCTGACAGCCCTGCTGTCAGGCCCTCTCTCTCTCCCTCAGAGGATTTATTTTATCAAGCAGCCAATAAGTAATGGCCTCAAATCTTCATAGCCACACCATAGCAACCAGTTACAGCACCCTAGCAACCGTGGGCGATAGGCACGAGGCCGCAGGCCTCGTGCCATACTAAATAACTCTATAAAAACTCTATAAAAACTCCTTTTAAAAACTCCATAGTAATCATCTGTTAAAAAATACACTCCGACATAACAGACCCCTGATTGAGGCGTCAAATTGTGTGGATTATTGAGGAGAGGTGTGCTGTGACTTTTCTTAGCGATGGGGGGTACGGTGTTCGCCCCAGGGGCAAATCATTGGGTAAAAAAAATCCCATAGACTTAACATTGCCACAAACTTTGACGACTCGTAGCACTGACCAATGATTTCTCAGAAACTTGTAATTTACCACATTTGAAGAGGCTGGCAGGCTCTGTAAGCACATACCTCACCATGGGGTAAAAGTTGCACCCCTGGGGGACAAGAGGCCCCCAAAGTTTCCCCATTGACTTACTATGGCGAAGGCCGTCCCATGAAACACATGCGTTTCTCCTACTATGGTAAATTGCATTGGGATTTTGTATTGAACATAGCTCTGGATCACAGTGTCACAGAGACAAGGGGGCGGGCTCATTTTACTCAGACGACCAATCAGTCTCTCAGGATCATTGTGAAACTATCAAGCCACGCCCTAGCAACCATTTAGAGCTCCTTAGCAACAAGTTCCACAGACTTCCATTAAAAGAGATCAAAGGGATATCTCAGGATATAAGTGTCATAGAAACATGAGGGTGGGCTCATTTGACTCGGGCCAGCAAACAGCCCATCCTGAATCACCTCAACACATCCTAACCCCTCCCTAGCAACCATTGTCAAGCACCTTAGCAACCAAAATCCAGACAGGGATATCTTCCATTCTGAATGTCACAAAGGCGTGGGAGTTGGTTTATATCATTCATACTGACAAGAAGCCTTTGGAGTTTAATGATTGGCAGCTGCCAAGCCACTCCCTAGCAACCAAACATAGTACCCTAGCAACCGTTTTGCAAGACCAATATCTCTGCATCAGAACATCGTATAGAGATGGGGGTTGGCTCTTTTGACTCATGCTAGCAAACAGGACTTCCAACATGCTACACATGCTAACTGTGAATAGCTACATGCTAATAGCAATTAGGTAAGTGCTAAATCATGCCAAGAAAATGTTAAGAACTACAATAGTAATCATCTGTGACAACTACCAACCACCTAGCAACCACCCAGAACACCTTAGCAACCGCCTAGCAACCACCCAGGATACCCTAGAAAGTATCTAGTACAAGTATCTTGTACCTAGAAGGCCCCAAAAGTGTCCCCATTGACTTACTATGGTGAAGGACGGCCCATAAAATGCATGTGTTTTTCCTACTATGGTAAATTGCATTGGGATTTTGTATTGAACATAGCTCTGGATCACAGTGTCACAGAGACAAGGGGGCAGGCTTATCTTACTCAGACGACCAATCAGTCTCTCAGGATCATTGTGAAACTATCAAGCCAGGACCTAGCAACCAATTAGAGCACCTTAGCAACAACTCCCATAGACTTCCAATGAAAGAGATGAAATGGGTATCTCCGGATAGAAGTGTCATAGAAATACAAGGGTGGTCTCGTTTGACTCAGGGCAGCAAACAGCCAATCATAAATCACCTCAACACTTCCTGGCCCATCCCTAGCGACCATTGTTGAGCGCCTTAGCAACCAAAATCCAAAGAGGGATATCTTCCATTCTGAATGTCACAGAGGCATGAGAGTTGGTTTATAGTATTCATTGTGACAAGCAGCATTTGGAGAATCATCATTGGCAGCTGCCAAGCTACTCCCTAGCAACCAAATAGAGTACCTTAGCGACCATATTGCAAGAGCTATATCACTGCATCAGAACATCGTATAGAGATGGGGATTGGTTTATATCATTCACACTGACAGGCAGCCTTTGGAGATCCATCATTGGCAGCTGCCAAGCCACTCCCTAGCAACTAAACAGAGTACCCTAGCAACCATTTAGCAAGACCTATATCTCTGCATCAGAACATCGTAGAGACATGGGGGTTGGCTCTTTTGACTCATGCTAGCAAACAGCACTTCCAACATGGTACACATGCTAGCAGTGAATAGCTACATGCTAATATTGATTAGCTAAGTGCTAAATCATGCCAATAAAATGCTACAAACTCCATAGGAACCATCTTTGACAACTACCAACCACCTAGTAACACCATAGCAACCACCCAGAACACCTTAGCAACCGCCTAGCAACCACCCAGGATACCCTAGCAACCACCTAGCAACGCCCTAGCAACCACCCAGATTACCCTAGCAACCGCCTAGCAACCACCCAGGATACCCTAGCAACTGCCTAGCAACGCCCTAGCAACCACCCAGAACACCCTAGCAACCGCCTAGCAACACCCTAGCAACCATCCAGAATACCTTAGCAACCACCTAGCAACACCATAGCAACCACCCCGAATACCATAGCAACCACCTAGCAACACCCTAGCAACCACCCAGAATACACTAGCAACCGTACAACCACATAAATGAGCTATATATCAGAACCAGAACATCATATAGACATGGGGGTGTGCTTGTTTGTTTCGGTTGGGAAACCAGTCTGTAAATATCATCATGGTTACTGTGTAACCACACCTTAACAACCATTTGAAGATACCTAGCAACCATATTGCAACATATAGAAGCCACATTTCAGCTCCACAACATCATACAGACATGGTTGTTGGCTCATATGCAATCACGTACCACACTCTAGCAACCGAGCGGCGAGTTTTGCCACTGCAAGCACCACTTCACATTTTCTTCAGGAAATGTACATTCTAGTTCTTCTTATTCTTCTTATTATTCCGGACAAAAGTTTGGCGCGTAACTCGTCCCGCACCGTTTGTCACAGACCCCTGAGTGAGGCGTCAAATCGACCGGCTCATTGAGGAGAGGTGTGCTATGATTTTTATAAGCAATCGGGTGTACGATGTTCGCACAGCGGACGAAAAAGCGGCCAAAAAAGTCCCATTGACTTAACATTGCGGAATTTTCAGAAATTTAAATCCCAACTGTCACTTTCACACACACCCAGAGAAAAGGGCCTGACAGCCCTGCTGTCAGGCCCTCTCTCTCTCCCTCAGAGGATTTATTTTATCAAGCAGCCAATAAGTAATGGCCTCAAATCTTCATAGCCACACCATAGCAACCAGTTACAGCACCCTAGCAACCGTGGGCGATAGGCACGAGGCCTGCCATACTAAATAACTCTATAAAAACTCTATAAAAACTCCTTTTAAAAACTCCATAGTAATCATCTGTTAAAAAATACACGCCGACATAACAGACCCCTGATTGAGGCGTCAAATTGTGCGGATTTTTGAGGAGAGGTGTGCTGTGACTTTTCTTAGTGATGGGGGGTACGGTGTTCGCCCCAGGGGCAAATCATTGGGTAAAAAAAATCCCATAGACTTAACATTGCCACAAACTTTGACGACTCGTAGCACTGACAGTTGATTTCTCAGAAACTTGCAATTTACCACATTTGAAGAGGCTGGCAGGCTCTGTAAGAACATACCTCACAATGGGGTAAAAGTTGCACCCCTGGGGGGCAAGAGGCCCCCAAAGTTCCCCATTGACTTACTATGGTGAAGGACGGCCCATGAAATGCATGTGTTTTTCCTACTATGGTAAATTGCATTGGTATTTTGTATTGAACATAGCTCTGGATCACAGTGTCACAGAGACAAGGGGGCGGGCTCATTTTACACAGATGACCAATCAGTCTCTCAGGATCATTTTGAAACTATCAAGCCACGCCCTAGCAAACAATTAGAGCACCTTAGCAACAACTCCCATAGACTTCCAATGAAAGAGATTAAATGGGTATCTAAGGATAGAAGTGTCATAGAAATACAAGGGTGGTCTCGTTTGACTCGGGCCAGCAAACAGCCAATCCTGAATCACCTCAACACTTACTGGCCACGCCCTAGCAACCATTGTTGAGCACCTTAGCAACCAAAATCCAAAGAGGGATATCTTCCATTCTGAATGTCACAGAGGCATGGGAGTTGGTTTATATCATTCATACTTACAAAAAGCCTTTGGAGTTTCATGATTGGCAGCTGCCAAGACACTCCCTAGCAACCAAACAGAGTACCCTAGCAACCATTTTGCAAGACCTATATCTCTGCATCAAAACATCGTATAGAGATGGGGGTTGGTTTATACATTCACATTGACTTTGGAGCTTCATGATTGGCAGCTGCCAAAACACTCCCTAGCAACCAAACAGAGTACCCTAGCAACCGTTTTGCAAGACCTATATCTCTGCATCAGAACATCGTATAGAGATGGGGGTTGGCTCTTTTGACTCATGCTAGCAAACTGGACTTGCTACATGCTACTAATGCTAGCAGTGAATAGCTACATGCTAATATTGATAAGCTAAGTGCTAAATCGTGCCAATAAAATGCTACAAACTCCATAGTAACCATCTTTGACAACTACCAACCACCTAGTAACACCATAGCAACCACCCAGATTACCCTAGCAACACCCTAGCAACCACCCAGAACACCCTAGCAACTGCCTAGCAACGCCCTAGCAACCACCCAGAATACACTAGCAACCACCTAGCAAGGCCCTAGCAACCACCCAGAATACCATAGCAACCACCCAGAACACCCTAGCAACCACCTAGCAACACCCTAGCAACCATCCAGAATACCTTAGCAACCACCTAGCAACACCATAGCAACCACCCAGAATACCATAGCAACCACCTAGCAAAACCCTAGCAACCACCCAGAATACACTAGCAACCACCCAGCAACGCCCTAGCAACCACCCAGAATACCCTAGCAACCACCCAGAACACCCTAGCAACCACCTAGCAACACCCTAGCAACCACCAGAATAACCTAGCAACCGCCTAGCAACGCCCTAGCAACCACCCAGAATACCCTAGCAACCACCCAGAAACACCCTAGCAACCACCTAGCAACCACCCAGAACAGCCTAGCAACCACCTAGCAACACCCTAGCAACCACCCAGAATACACTAGCAACTGCCTAGCAACCACCCATAAAACCCTTGCAACCGCCTAGCAACCACTCAGAACACCCTAGCAACCACCTGATCAACATGAATAAGCCATATCTCAGCACCAGAACATCGTACAGACATGTTTGTTGGCTCGTATGCAATCACGTACCACACTCTAGCAACCGAGTGGCGAGTTTTGCCACTGCAAGCACCACTTCACATTTTCTTCAGGAAATGTACATTCTAGTATTGTGATTACTATTCATCTAGACAAAACTTCGGCACGTTACTCCTCCCGCACTATTTCTCATAGACCCATGAATGAGGTGTCAAATCGACCGGTTTATTGAGGAGAGGTGTGCTATGACTTTTATAAGCGATTGGGTCTACTATGTCCATCTGGCGGGCAAAAAATTAACCGAAAAATGTCCCATAGACTTAACATTGGCACAAAATTTGTAAAATCATATCTTTGGCTCAGAAGGTCATAGAGGCATGGGGTTGGGCTCTTTTGATTCGTCCTTTCAAGCAGCCAACAAATAGTGACATAACAACTTCATAGTCACGCCCTAGCAACCAGTTACAGGCCCCTAGAAACCATTGAACAGCATTTACAAGCCATATCTCAGCAACAAAACATTGTAAATACACAGAGTTGGGCATTTTTTGACCTAGACTTGCAAATACTCTTTAAATATTACCCCATAAACTGTATAAACAAACCTTAGCAACCATTTGGAGTACCCTAGCAACCCTAAAAACACATGAATGGGCTATATCTCAGCACCAGAACATCGTATGGACATGGGGGTGTGTTTGTTTCGGTTGAGAAACCAGTCTGTAAATATCATCATGGTAACTGTGCAACCCCACCTTAGCAACCATTTAAAGCTACCTAGCAACCAGACTGCAACATATAAAAGCCATATTGCAGCTCCACAACATTGTAAAGACATGGTTGTTGGCTTGTATGCAATCATGTACAACATTGTAGCAACTATCCTAGCAACCGAGCGGCGAGTTTTGCCACTGCAAGCACCACTTCACATTTTCTTCAGGAAATGTACATTCTAGTATTGTGATTACTATTCACCTAGACAAAACTTCGGCACGCAACTCCTCCCACATCTTTTGTCGTAGACCCATGAATGAGATGTCAAATCGACCGGTTCATAGAGGAGAGGTGTGCTATGACTTTTATAAGCAATTGGGTCTACGATGTTCGTCTGGCGGGCGAAAAATTAGCAGAAAAATGTCACATTGACTTAACATTGGCACAAAATTTGTAAAATCATATCTTTGGCTCAGAAGGTCATAGAGTCTTGGGGTTGGGCTCTTTTGAATCGTCCTATCAAGCAGCCAACGAGTAGTGATATAACAACTTCATAGTCATGCCCTAGCAACCAGTTACAGGCACCTAGCAACCATTCAACAGCATTTACAAGCTATATCTCAGCAACAAAACATTGTAAAAACACAGAGTTGCGCATTTTTTTACCCAGACTTGCAAATACTCTTTAAATATTACCACATAAACTGTATAAACCAACCTTAGCAACCATTTGGAGTACCCTAGCAACCGTACAAACACATGAATGGGCTATATCTCAGCACCAGAACATCGTTTAGACATGGGGGTGTGTTTGTTTGTTTCGGTTGGGAAACCAGTCTGTAAATATCATCATGGTAACTGTGCAACCACACCTTAGCAACCATTTAAAGCTACCTAACAACCATATTGCAACATATAGAAGCCATATTTCAGCTCCACAAAATCGTAAAGACATGGTTGTTGGCTTGTATGCAATCATGTACAACATTGTATTAACAACTATCCTAGCAACCGAGCGGCGAGTTTTGCCACTGCAAGCACCACTTCACATTTTCTTCAGGAAATGTACATTCTAGTTAATGGTGCTTGCCTATGGCAAAGCAACAGTATTGTTATTGCTCATACTTATTAATGGTGCTTGCCTATGGCAAAGCAACAGTATTGTTATTGCTCATACTTATTATTCTTCTTCTTCTTCTTATTATTATTCCGGACAAAAGTTCGGCGCGTAACTCGTCCCGCACCGTTTGTCACAGACCCCTGAGTGAGGCGTCAAATCGACCGGCTCATTGAGGAGAGGTGTGCTATGATTTTTATAAGCAATCGGGTGTACGATGTTCGCACAGCGGACGAAAAAGCGGCCAAAAAAGTCCCATTGACTTAACATTGCGGAATTTTCAGAAATTTAAATCCCAACTGTCACTTTCACACACACCCAGAGAAAAGGGCCTGACAGCCCTGCTGGCCCTCTCTCTCTCCCTCAGAGGATTTATTTTATCAAGCAGCCAATAAGTAATGGCCTCAAATCTTCATAGCCACACCATAGCAACCAGTTACAGCACCCTAGCAACCGTGGGCTATAGGCACGAGGCCGCAGGCCTCGTGCCATACTAAATAACTCTATAAAAACTCTATAAAAACTCCTTTTAAAAACTCCATAGTAATCATCTGTTAAAAAATACACGCCGACATAACAGACCCCTGATTGAGGCGTCAAATTGTGCGGATTATTGAGGAGAGGTGTGCTGTGACTTTTCTTAGCGATGGGGGGTACGGTGTTTGCCCCAGGGGCAAATCATTGGGTAAAAAAAATCCCATAGACTTAACATTGCCACAAACTTTGACGACTCGTAGCACTGACCAATGATTTCTCAGAAACTTGTAATTTACCACATTTGAAGAGGCTGGCAGGCTCTGTAAGCACATACCTCACCATGGGGTAAAAGTTGCACCCCTG
>JAULUF010000014.1:15265000-15400000 GCA_031834385.1 Semotilus atromaculatus
GTGAGTGTGTATGTGTGTGTGAGTTAGTGAGCGTGTCTGTGCGTGTGTGTGAAAGAGAAAGTGTGTGTGTAAACGAGTTAGTGTGTGTATATACCAAAATACCTTAGAACACCCTAGCAACACCATAGCAACCAACCATAATACCTTAGAACACCCTAGCAACACCATAGCAACCACCAAATATACCTTAGAACACCCTAGCAACACCCTAGCAACCAACCAAAATACCTTAGAACACCCTAGCAACACCCTAGCAACCACCCAAAATACCTTAGAACACCCTAGTAACACCATAGCAACCAACCAAAATACATTAGAACACCCTAGCAACCACCGAGAACACCCTAGCAACCACCCAAAATACCTTAGAACACCCTAGCAACCACCCAAAATACCTTAGAACACCCTAGCAACACCCTAGCAACCAACCAAAATACCTTAGAACACCCTAGCAACACCCTAGCAACCACCCAAAATACCTTAGAACACCCTAGCAACACCATAGCAACCAACCAAAATACATTAGAACACCCTAGCAACCACCGAGAACACCCTAGCAACCACCCAAAATACCTTAGAACACCCTAGCAACACCCTAGCAACCACCCAAAATACCTTAGAACAACCTAGCAACACCATAGCAACCAACCAAAATACCTTAGAACACCCTAGCAACACCCTAGCAACCACCCAAAATACCTTAGAACACCCTAGCAACACCATAGCAACCACCCAAAATACCTCAGAACACCCTAGCAACACCCTAGCAACCACCCAAAATACCTTAGAACCCCCTAGCAACACCATAGCAACCACCCAAAATACCTTAGAACACCCTAGCAACACCCTAGCAACCACCCAAAATACCTTACAACACCCTAGCAACACCCTAGCAACCACCCAAAATACCTTAGAACCCCCTAGCAACACCCTAGCAACCAACCAAAATACCTTAGAACAGCCTAGCAACACCCTAGCAACCAACCAAAATACCTTAGAACAGCCTAGCAACACCCTAGCAACCACCCAAAATACCTTAGAACAGCCTAGCAACACCCTAGCAACCAACCAAAATACCTTAGAACAGCCTAGCAACACCCTAGCAACCACCCAAAATACCTTAGAACACCCTAGCAACACCATAGAAACCACCCAAAATACCTCAGAACACCCTAGCAACCACCCAAAATACCTTAGAACACCCTAGCAACACCCTAGCAACCACCCAAAATACCTTAGAACACCCTATTAACACCATAGCAACCACCCAAAATACCTCAGAACACCCTAGCAACACCCTAGCAACCACCCAAAATACCTTAAAACACCCTAGCAACACCCTAGCAACCAACCAAAATACCTTAGAACAGCCTAGCAACACCCTAGCAACCAACCAAAATACCTTAGAACAGCCTAGCAACCACCCAAAATACCTTAGAACACCCTAGCAACCACCCAAAAATAAATTAGAACACCCTAGCACCACCCAAAACACCCTAGCAGCCACCCACAATACCTTAGAATACCCTAGCAACCACCCAGAAACCCTTAGCAACCCACTAGAAACACCCTAGCAACTTTAAATTACTTTAAACTTTAAACTAAGTTAAACTTTAAACTAAGTTAAACTTTAAACTAGAAACTACTTTAAACTATTTTAAACTTTAAACTACTTTAAACTAGAAACTACTTTAAACTTTAAACTACTTTAAATTTTAAACTAAGTTAAACTTTAAACTACTTTAAACTAGAAACTACTTTAAACTTTAAACTACTTTAAATTTTAAACTAAGTTAAACTTTAAACTACTTTAAACTAAGTTAAACTTTAAACTAATTTAAACTAAAAACTAATTTAAACTATAAACTACTTTCAACTTTAAACTACTTTCAACTTCAAACTAATTTAAACTTCTTCAAACTTTCTGGTCCAAACTTTCACAAGCCAACTTAAAGTTTGTCTCGACGAACTTTTTCTAGTTATTATTATTATTATTCTTTTTCTGAGACTAAAATTTCCAACTCAGACTCCTCCTAGAGCTTTAACTCCACATACTCCAAACTCGCCTCAGACACTCAAACTGTTCTGACTGGGTGTGCTATATCTTTTCTAACTGATCGGACTTACGGTTTTCCTAAAAATGACGATCAAACTCGGAAAAAACTCCCATTGACTTAACATTGCGGAATTTTCAGATTTTCAAACTCCCCAACTGTCAAAAATTCAAATCTAAATCCCTTGAAACCCTAGACTAAATCAAACTGCCATTCTATATACTATATTAGCCATTGAGACTGATTTGAACTCATCTATCTATCAATTATTACTATTTGAAACTTCAAACTAAATTAAACTTCAAACTAATTTAAACTTTAATCTTCAAACTAATTTAAACTTTAAACTAATTTAAACTTCAAATGACTAAATTTACTTCATTTAAACTTATAAACTCTAAACTCATATAAACTCTGAGTGTGTAAGTGAGTGTGTGTGTGAGTGTGTTTGTGTGTGTGTGTGTGTGTGTGTTAGTGAGCGTGTCTGTGCGTGTGTGTGTGTGTGAAAGAGAAAGAGTGTGTGTGTGTGTGTGTGCGTGTGTGTGTAAGAGAAAGAGTGTGTGTGTGTGAACGAGTTAGTGTGTGTGTGTGTGTGTGTGTGTGTGTGTGTGTGTGTGTGTCAGTGAGCGTGTATGTGCTTGAGTGTGTGTGTGTGTGTGTGTTAGTGAGTGTGTCTGTGCGCGCGTGTGTGTGAACGAGTTAGTGTGTGTGTGTGTGTTAGTGTGCATGTGTGTGTGTTTGTGTTAGTGAGTGTGTCTGTGCATGTGTGTGTGTGTGCGTGTGTGTTAGTGAGCGTGTCTGTGCGTGTGTGTGTGTGTGAAAGAGAGAGTGTGTGTGTGTGAACGAGTTAGTGTGTGTGTGTGTGCTAGTGAGCGTGTCTGTGCGTGTGTGTGTATGAAAGAGAAAGAGTGTGTGTGTGGACGAGTTAGTGATCGTGTCTGTGTGTGTGAGTTAGTGAGCGTGTATGTGAGAGAAAGAGTGTGTGTGTATGTGCGTGAGTGTTTGTGCGTGTGTGTTAGTAAGCGTGTGTGTGTGTGTGTGTGCGTGTATGTTAGTGAGCGTGTGTGTGTGTTAGTGAGCATGTATGTGCGTGTGTGTGAGAAAGAGTGTGTGTGTCTGTGTGTGTGTGTGTATGTGCTTGAGTGTGTGAGTGAGTCTGTGTGTGTGTGTGTTTGTGTGTGTGTGTGAGAGAAAGAGTGTGTGTGTGTGTGTGTGAGAATGAGTGTGTGTGCGTGAGTGTGTGTGTGTGTGTTAGTGAGTGTGTCTGTGTGAGTTAGTGAGCGTGTCTGTGCGTGTGTGTGAAAGAGAAAGTGTGTGTGTAAACGAGTTAGTGTGTGTGTGTATACCAAAATACCTTAGAACACCCTAGCAACACCATAGCAACCACCCAAAATACCTTAGAACACCCAAACAAAACCCTAGCAACCACCCAAAATACCTTAGAACACCCTAGCAACCACCCAAAATACCTCAGAACACCCTAGCAACCACCCAAAATACCTTAGACCACCCATAACACCCTAGCAACCACCCAAAATACCTTAGAACACCCTAGCAACCACCCAAAATACCTCAGAACACCCTAGCAACACCCTAGCAACCACCCAAAATACCTTAGAACACCCTAGCAACCACCCAAAATACCTCAGAACACCCTAGCAACCACCCAAAATACCTTAGACCACCCATAACACCCTAGCAACCACCCAAAATACCTTAGAACACCCTAGCAACCACCCAAAATACCTCAGAACACCCTAGCAACACCCTAGCAACCACCCAAAATACCTTAGAACACCCTAGCAACCACCCAAAATACCTCAGAACACCCTAGCAACAACCTAGCAACCATCCAAAATACCTTAGAACACCCTAGCAACCACCCAGAACACCCTAGCAACCAACCAAAATACCTCAGAACACCCTAGCAACACCCTAGCAACCACCCAAAATACCTTAGAACACCCTAGCAACCACCCAAAATACCTCAGAACACCCTAGCAACAACCTAGCAACCATCCAAAATACCTTAGAACACCCTAGCAACCACGCAGAACACCCTAGCAACCACCCAGAACACCCTAGCAACCACCCAAAATACCGTAGAATACCCTAGCAACACCCTAGCAACCACCCAAAATACCTTAGAACACCCTAGCAACCACCCAAAACACCTTAGAACACCCTAGCAACCACCCAGAACACCCTAGCAACCACCCAAAATGCCTTAGAACACCCTAGCAACACCCTAGCAACCACCCAAAATACCTTACAACACCTTAGCAACACCCTGACAACCAAGCAAAATACCTTAGAACACCCTAGCAACACCCTAGCAACCACCCAAAATACCTTAGAACACCCTAGCAACCACCCAGAACACCCTAGCAACCACCCAAAATACCTTAGAACACCCTAGCAACACCATAGCAACCACCCAAAATACCTTAGAACACCCTAGCAACACCATAGCAACCACCCAAAATACCTTAGAACACCCTAGCAACCACCCAAAATACCTTAAAACACCCTAGCAACCACCCAAAATACCTTAGAACACCCTAGCAACACCCTAGCAACCACCCAAAATACCTTAGAACACCCTAGCAACACCATAGCAACCACCCAAAATACCTCAGAACACCCTAGCAACACCATAGCAACCACCCAAAATACCTCAGAACACCCTAGCAACACCCTAGCAACCACCCAAAATACCTTAGAACCCCCTAGCAACACCCTAGCAACCCCCCAAAATACATCAGAACACCCTAGCAACACCATAGCAACTACCCAAAATACCTTAGAACACCCTAGCAACACCATAGCAACCACCCAAAATACCTTAGAACACCCTAGCAACACCCTAGCAACCACCCAAAATACCTTAGAACAGCCTAGCAACACCGTAGCAACCAACCAAAATACCTCAGAACACCCTAGCAACACCCTAGCAACCACCCAAAATACATTAGAACACCCTAGCAACACCATAGCAACCAGCCAAAATACATTAGAACACCCTAGCAACACCCTAGCAACCACCCAAAATACCTTAGAACACCCTAGCAACACCATAGCAACCACCCAAAATACCTCAGAACACCCTAGCAACACCCTAGCAACCACCCAAAATACCTTAGAACACCCTAGCAACACCATAGCAACCACCCAAAATACCTTAGAACACCCTAGCAACCACCCAGAACACCCTAGCAACCAACCAAAATACCTTAGAACACCCTAGCAACACCCTAGCAACCAACCAAAATACCATAGAACACCCTAGCAACACCTTAACAACCACCCAAAATACCTTAGAACACCCTAGCAACCAACCAGAACACCCTAGCAACCAACCAAAATACCTTAGAACACCCTAGCAACCAACCAAAATACATTAGAACACCATAGCAACCACCCATAACACCATAGCAACCACCCAAAATACCTTAGAACACCCTAGCAACACCCTAGCAACCACCCAAAATACCTTAGAACACCCTAGCAACACCCTAGCAACCACCCAAAATACCTTAGAACACCCTAGCAACACCATAGCAACCACCCAAAATACCTCAGAACACCCTAGCAACACCCTAGCAACCACCCAAAATACCTTAGAACCCCCTAGCAACACCCTAGCAACCACCCAAAATACCTTAGAACACCCTAGCAACACCCTAGCAACCACCCAAAATACCTCAGAACACCCTAGCAAAACCTTAGCAACCACCCAAAATACCTTAGAACACCCTAGCAACCACACAGAACACCCTAGCAACCAACAAAAATACCTTAGAACACCCTAGCAACACCCTAGCAACCACCCAAAATACCTTAGAACCCCCTAGCAACACCCTAGCAACCACCCAAAATACCTTAGAACACCCTAGCAACACCATAGCAACCACCCAAAATACCTCAGAACACCCTAGCAAAACCTTAGCAACCACCCAAAATACCTTAGAACACCCTAGCAACCACCCAAAATACCTTAGAACACCCTAGCAACCACACAGAACACCCTAGCAACCAACAAAAATACCTTAGAACACCCTAGCAACACCCTAGCAACCAACAAAAATACCTTAGAACACCCTAGCAACACCCTAGCAACCACCCAAAATACCTTAGAACACCCTAGTAACCACCCAAAATACCTTAGAACACCATAGCAACACCATAGCAACCACCCAATATACCTTAGAACACCATAGAAACCACCCAGAACACCCTAGCAACCACCCAAAATACCTTAGAACACCCTAGCAACACCATAGCAACCACCCAAAATACCTCAGAACACCCTAGCAACACCTTAGTAACCACCCAAAATACCTTAGAACACCCAAGCAACCACACAGAACACCCTAGCAACCAACAAAAATACCTTAGAACACCCTAGCAACACCCTAGCAACCACCCAAAATACCTTAGAACACCCTAGTAACCACCCAAAATACCTTAGAACACCATAGCAACACCATAGCAACCACCCAAAATACCTCAGAACACCCTAGCAACCACCCAAAATACCTTAGAACACCCTAGCAACACCCTAGCAACCACCCAATATACCTTAGAACACCATAGAAACCACCCAGAACACCCTAGCAACCACCCAAAATACATTAGAACACCCTAGCAACCACCCAAAATACCTTAGAACACCCTAGCAACCACTAAAAATACCTTAGAACACCTTAGCAACCGACTAGAAACACCCTAGCGACTTTACTTTAAACTACTTTAAACTATTTTAAACTTTAAACTAAGTTAAACTTTAAACTAGAAACTACATTAAACTAGAAACTACTTTAAACTATTTTAAACTTTAAACTACTTTAAACTAGAAACTACTTTAAACTAGAAACTACTTTAAAATATTTTAAACTTTAAACTACTTTAAACTTTAAACTAAGTCAAATTTTGAACTACTTTAAACTAGAAAGTACTTTAAATATTTTAAACTTTAAACTAATTTAAACTTTAAACTACTTGAAACTAGAAACTACTTTGAACTAATTTAAACTAGAAACTACTTTCAACTTCAAACTACTTTAAACTTCTTCAAACTTTCTGGTCCAAACTTTCACAAGCCAACTTAAAGTTTGTCTCGACGAACTTTTTCTAGTTATTCTTCTTCTTCTTCTTATTATTATTCCGGACAAAAGTTCGGCGCGTAACTCGTCCCGCACCGTTTGTCACAGACCCCTGAGTGAGGCGTCAAATCGACCGGCTCATTGAGGAGAGGTGTGCTATGATTTTTATAAGCAATCGGGTGTACGATGTTCGCACAGCGGACGAAAAAGCGGCCAAAAAAGTCCCATTGACTTAACATTGCGGAATTTTCAGAAATTTAAATCCCAACTGTCACTTTCACACACACCCAGAGAAAAGGGCCTGACAGCCCTGCTGTCAGGCCCTCTCTCTCTCCCTCAGAGGATTTATTTTATCAAGCAGCCAATAAGTAATGGCCTCAAATCTTCATAGCCACACCATAGCAACCAGTTACAGCACCCTAGCAACCGTGGGCGATAGGCACGAGGCCGCAGGCCTCGTGCCATACTAAATAACTCTATAAAAACTCTATAAAAACTCCTTTTAAAAACTCCATAGTAATCATCTGTTAAAAAATACACGCCGACATAACAGACCCCTGATTGAGGCGTCAAATTGTGCGGATTATTGAGGAGAGGTGTGCTGTGACTTTTCTTAGCGATGGGGGGTACGGTGTTTGCCCCAGGGGCAAATCATTGGGTAAAAAAAATCCCATAGACTTAACATTGCCACAAACTTTGACGACTCGTAGCACTGACCAATGATTTCTCAGAAACTTGTAATTTACCACATTTGAAGAGGCTGGCAGGCTCTGTAAGAACATACCTCACCATGGGGTAAAAGTTGCACCCCTGGGGCACAAGAGGCCCCAAAAGTGTCCCCATTGATTTACTATGGTGAAGGACGGCCCATAAAATGCATGTGTTTTTCCTACTATGGTAAATTGCATTGGGATTTTGTATTGAACATAGCTCTGGATCACAGTGTCACAGAGACAAGGGGGCGGGCTTATCTTACTCAGACGACCAATCAGTCTCTCAGGATCATTGTGAAACTATCAAGCCAGGCCCTAGCAACCAATTAGAGCACCTTAGCAACAACTCCCATAGACTTCCAATGAAAGAGATGAAATGGGTATCTCCGGATAGAAGTGTCATAGAAATACAAGGGTGGTCTCGTTTGACTCAGGGCAGCAAACAGCCAATCATAAATCACCTCAACACTTCCTGGCCCATCCCTAGCGACCATTGTTGAGCGCCTTAGCAACCAAAATCCAAAGAGGGATATCTTCCATTCTGAATGTCACAGAGGCATGGGAGTTGGTTTATAGTATTCATTGTGACAAGCAGCATTTGGAGAATCATCATTGGCAGCTGACAAGCCACTCCCTAGCAACCAAATAGAGTACCTTAGCGACCATATTGCAAGAGCTATATCTCTGCATCAGAACATCGTATAGAGATGGGGATTGGTTTATATCATTCACACTGACAGGCAGCCTTTGGAGATCCATCATTGGCAGCTGCCAAGCCACTCCCTAGCAACTAAACAGAGTGCCCTAGCAACCATTTAGCAAGACCTATATCTCTGCATCAGAACATCGTAGAGACATGGGGGTTGGCTCTTTTGACTCATGCTAGCAAACAACACTTCCAACATGCTACACATGCTAGCAGTGAATAGCTACATGCTAATATTGATTAGCTAAGTGCTAAATCATGGCAATAAAATGCTACAAACTCCATAGGAACCATCTTTGACAACTACCAACCACCTAGTAACACCATAGCAACGACCCAGATTACCCTAGCAACACCCTAGCAACCACCCAGAACACCCTAGCAACTGCCTAGCAACGCCCTAGCAACAACCCAAAACACCTTAGCAACCGCCTAGCAACCACCCAGAACACCCTAGCAACCACCTAGCAACGCCCTAGCAACCACCCAGATTACCCTAGCAACACCCTAGCAACCACCCAGAACACCCTAGCAACTGCCTAGCAACGCCCTAGCAACCACCCAGAACACCTTAGCAACCGCCTAGCAACCACCCAGAATACCCTAGCAACCACCTAGCAACGCCCTAACAATCACCCAGATTACCCTAGCAACCGCCTAGCAACCACCCAGAATACCCTAGCAACTGCCTAGCAACGCCCTAGCAACCACCCAAAACACCCTAGCAACCGCCTAGCAACCACCCAGAATACCATAGCAACCAACTAGCGACACCCTAGAAACCACCTAGAACACCCTAGCAACCGCCTAGCAACCACCCAGAACACCCTAGCAACCACCCACAATACCCCAGCAACCAACCAGAACACCCTAGCAACCACCTAGCAACGCCCTAGCAACCACCCAGAATACCCTAGCAACCACCCAGAACACCCTAGCAACCACCTAGCAACGCCCTAACAACCACCTACAACACCTTAGCATCCGCCTAGCAACCAACCAGAACACCCTAGCAACCACCTAGCAACGCCCTAGCAACCACCCAGAACACCCTAGCAACCGCTTAGCAACCACCCAGAATACCCTAGCAACGACCTAGAAAAACCCTAGCAACCACCTAGCAACCACCCAGAATACCCTAGCAACTGCCTAGCAACGCCCTAGCAACCACCCAAAACACCCTAGCAACCGCCTAGCAACCACCCAGAATACCATAGCAACCGCCTAGCGACACCCTAGAAACCACCTAGAACACCCTAGCAACCGCCTAGCAACCACCCAGAACACCCTAGCAACCGCCTAGCAACCACCCAGGATACCCTAGCAACACCTAGCAATGGCCTAACAACCACCCAGAACACCCTAGCAACCGCCTAGTAACCACCCAGAATACCCTAGCAACCACCCACAATACCCTAGCAACCACCTAGCAACCACCCAGAACTGCCTAGCAACACCCTAGCAACCACCCAGAACACCCTAGCAACGCCCTAGCAACCACCCAGAACACACTAGCAACCACCTAGCATCACCCTAGCAACCGCCTAGCATCCACCCAGAATACCCTAGCAACCGCCTAGCAACGTCCAAGCAACAACCCAGAATACCCTAGCAACCACCTAGCAACCACCCAAAATACCCTAGCAACTGCCTAGCATCACCATAGCAACCACCCAAAATACCCTAGAACACCCTAGCAACCACCTGAACAACATGAATAAGCCATATTTTTGCACCAGAACATCGTACAGACATGGTTGTTGGCTCGTATGCAATCACGTCCCACACTCTAGCAACCGAGCGGCGAGTTTTGCCACTGCAAGCACCACTTCACATTTTCTTCAGGAAATGTACATTCTAGTGTTGTGATTACTATTCACCTAGACAAAACTTCGGCACGCAACTCCTCCCACACCTTTTGTCGTAGACCCATGAATGAGATGTCAAATCGACCGGCTCATTTAGGAGAGGTGTGCTATGACTTTTATAAGCGAATGGGTCTACGATGTCCGTCTGGCGGGCAAAAAATTAACCGAAAAATGTCCCATAGACTTAACATTGGCACAAAATTTGTAAAATCATATCTTTGGCTCAGAAGGTCATAGAGGCTTGGGGTTGGGCTCTTTTTATTCGTCCTATCAAGCAGCCAATAAATAGTGACATAACAACTTCATAGTCACGCCCTAGCAACCAGTTTCAGGCCCCTAGCAACCATTGAAGAGCATTTACAAGCCATATCTCAGCAACAAAACATTGTAAATACACAGATTTGGGGATTTTTTGACCCAGACTTGCAAATACTCTTTAAATATTACCCAATAAACTGTATAAACAAACCTTAGCAACCATTTGGAGTACCCTAGCAACAGTAAAAACACATGAATGGGCTATATCTCAGCACCAGAACATCGTATAGACATGGGGGTGTGTTTGTTTGTTTCGGTTGAGAAACCAGTCTGTAAATATCATCATGGTAACTGTGCAACCACACCTTAGCAACCGTTTAAAGCTACCTAGCAACCATATTGCAACATATAGAAGCCATTTTTCAGCTCCACAACATCGTACAGACATGGTTGTTGGCTCGTATGCAATCATGTACCACACTCTAGCAACCGTGAGGCGAGTTTTGCCACTGCAAGCACCACTTCACATTTTCTTCAGGAAATGTACATTCTAGTTATTCTTCTTATTCTTCTTATTATTCCGGACAAAAGTTTGGCGCGTAACTCGTCCCGCACCGTTTGTCACAGACCCCTGAGTGAGGCGTCAAATCGACCGGCTCATTGAGGAGAGGTGTGCTATGATTTTTATAAGCAATCGGGTGTACGATGTTCGCACAGCGGACGAAAAAGCGACCAAAAAAGTCCCATTGACTTAACATTGCGGAATTTTCAGAAATTCAAACCCAACTGTCACTTTCACACACACCCAGAGAAAAGGGCCTGACAGCCCTGCTGTCAGGCCCTCTCTCTCTCCCTCAGAGGATTTATTTTATCAAGCAGCCAATAAGTAATGGCCTCAAATCTTCATAGCCACACCATAGCAACCAGTTACAGCACCCTAGCAACCGTGGGCGATAGGCACGAGGCCGCAGGCCTCGTGCCATACTAAATAACTCTATAAAAACTCTATAAAAACTCCTTTTAAAAACTCCATAGTAATCATCTGTTAAAAAATACACGCCGACACAACAGACCCCTGATTGAGGCGTCAAATTGTGCGGATTATTGAGGAGAGGTGTGCTATGACTTTTCTTAGCGATCGGGGGTACGGTGTTCGCCCCAGGGGCAAATAATTGGGTAAAAAAAATCCCATAGACTTAACATTGCCACAAACTTTGACGACTCGTAGCACTGACCGATGATTTCTCAGAAACTTGTAATTTACCACATTTGAAGAGGCTGGCAGGCTCTGTAAGAACATACCTCACCATGGGGTAAAAGTTGCACCCCTGGGGCACAAGAGGCCCTAAAAGTTTCCCCATTGACTTACTATGGTGAAGGACGGCCCATGAAATGCATGTGTTTTTCCTACTATGGTAAATTGCATTGGGATTTTGTATTGAACATAGCTCTGGATCACAGTGTCACAGAGACAAGGGGGCGGGCTTATTTTACTCAGACGACCAATCAGTCTCTCAGGATCATTGTGAAACTATCAAGCCAGGCCCTAGCAACCAATTAGAGCACCTTAGCAACAACTCCCATAGACTTCCAATGAAAGAGATGAAATGGGTATCTCCGGATAGAAGTTTCATAGAAATACAAGGGTGGTCTCGTTTGACTCAGGGCAGCAAACAGCCAATCATAAATCACCTCAACACTTCCTGGCCCATCCCTAGCGACCATTGTTGAGCGCCTTAGCAACCAAAATCCAAAGAGGGATATCTTCCATTCTGAATGTCACAGAGGCATGGGAGTTGGTTTATAGTATTCATTGTGACAAGCAGCATTTGGAGAATCATCATTGGCAGCTGCCAATCCACTCCCTAGCAACCAAATAGAGTACCTTAGCGACCATATTGCAAGAGCTATATCTCTGCATCAGAACATCGTATAGAGATGGGGATTGGTTTATATCATTCACACTGACAGGCAGCCTTTGGAGATCCATCATTGGCAGCTGCCAAGCCACTCCCTAGCAACTAAACAGAGTACCCTAGCAACCATTTAGCAAGACCTATATCTCTGCATCAGAACATCGTAGAGACATGGGGGTTGGCTCTTTTGACTCATGCTAGCAAACAACACTTCCAACATGCTACACATGCTAGCAGTGAATAGCTACATGCTAATATTGATTAGCTAAGTGCTAAATCATGCCAATAAAATGCTACAAACTCCATAGGAACCATCTTTGACAACTACCAACCACCTAGTAACACCATAGCAACGACCCAGATTACCCTAGCAACACCCTAGCAACCACCCAGAACACCCTAGCAACTGCCTAGCAACGCCCTAGCAACAACCCAAAACACCTTAGCAACCGCCTAGCAACCACCCAGAACACCCTAGCAACCACCTAGCAACGCCCTAGCAACCACCCAGATTACCCTAGCAACACCCTAGCAACCACCCAGAACACCCTAGCAACTGCCTAGCAACGCCCTAGCAACCACCCAGAACACCTTAGCAACCGCCTAGCAACCACCCAGAATACCCTAGCAACCACCTAGCAACGCCCTAACAATCATCATGGTAACTGTGCAACCACACCTTAGCAACCATTTAAAGCTACCTAACAACCATATTGCAACATATACAGTACAAGCCATATCTCAGCACCAAAACATCGTACAGACATGGTTGTTGGCTCGTATGCAACAATGTACCACACTCTAGCAACCGAGCGGCGAGTTTTGCCACTGCAAGCACCACTTCACATTTTCTTCAGGAAATGTACATTCTAGTTATTCTTCTTCTTCTTCTTATTATTATTCCGGACAAAAGTTCGGCGCGTAACTCGTCCCGCACCGTTTGTCACAGACCCCTGAGTGAGGCGTCAAATCGACCGGCTCATTGAGGAGAGGTGTGCTATGATTTTTATAAGCAATCGGGTGTACGATGTTCGCACAGCGGACGAAAAAGCGGCCAAAAAAGTCCCATTGACTTAACATTGCGGAATTTTCAGAAATTTAAATCCCAACTGTCACTTTCACACACACCCAGAGAAAAGGGCCTGACAGCCCTGCTGTCAGGCCCTCTCTCTCTCCCTCAGAGGATTTATTTTATCAAGCAGCCAATAAGTAATGGCCTCAAATCTTCATAGCCACACCATAGCAACCAGTTACAGCACCCTAGCAACCGTGGGCGATAGGCACGAGGCCGCAGGCCTCGTGCCATACTAAATAACTCTATAAAAACTCTATAAAAACTCCTTTTAAAAACTCCATAGTAATCATCTGTTAAAAAATACACGCCGACATAACAGACCCCTGATTGAGGCGTCAAATTGTGCGGATTATTGAGGAGAGGTGTGCTGTGACTTTTCTTAGCGATGGGGGGTACGGTGTTTGCCCCAGGGGCAAATCATTGGGTAAAAAAAATCCCATAGACTTAACATTGCCACAAACTTTGACGACTCGTAGCACTGACCAATGATTTCTCAGAAACTTGTAATTTACCACATTTGAAGAGGCTGGCAGGCTCTGTAAGAACATACCTCACAATGGGGTAAAAGTTGCACCCCTGGGGAGCAAGAGGCCCCAAAAGTTTCCCCATTGACTTACTATGGTGAAGGACGGCCCATGAAATGCATGTGTTTTTCCTACTATGGTAAATTGCATTGGGATTTTGTATTGAACATAGCTCTGGATCACAGTGTCACAGAGACAAGGGGGCGGGCTCATTTTACTCAGACGACCAATCAGTCTCTCAGGATCATTGTGAAACTATCAAGCCACGCCCTAGCAACCAATTAGAGCACCTTAGCAACAACTCCCATAGACTTCCAATGAAAGAGATGAAATGGGTATCTCCGGATAGAAGTGTCATAGAAATACAAGGGTGGTCTCGTTTGACTCAGGGCAGCAAACAGCCAATCATAAATCACCTCAACACTTCCTGGCCCATCCCTAGCGACCATTGTTGAGCGCCTTAGCAACCAAAATCCAAAGAGGGATATCTTCCATTCTGAATGTCACAGAGGCATGGGAGTTGGTTTATAGTATTCATTGTGACAAGCAGCATTTGGAGAATCATCATTGGCAGCTGCCAAGCCACTCCCTAGCAACCAAATAGAGTACCTTAGCGACCATATTGCAAGAGCTATATCTCTGCATCAGAACATCGTATAGAGATGGGGATTGGTTTATATCATTCACACTGACAGGCAGCCTTTGGAGATCCATCATTGGCAGCTGCCAAGCCACTCCCTAGCAACTAAACAGAGTACCCTAGCAACCATTTAGCAAGACCTATATCTCTGCATCAGAACATCGTAGAGACATGGGGGTTGGCTCTTTTGACTCATGCTAGCAAACAACACTTCCAACATGCTACACATGCTAGCAGTGAATAGCTACATGCTAATATTGATTAGCTAAGTGCTAAATCATGCCAATAAAATGCTACAAACTCCATAGGAACCATCTTTGACAACTACCAACCACCTAGTAACACCATAGCAACGACCCAGATTACCCTAGCAACACCCTAGCAACCACCCAGAACACCCTAGCAACTGCCTAGCAACGCCATACTAAATAACTCTATAAAAACTCTATAAAAACTCCTTTTAAAAACTCCATAGTAATCATCTGTTAAAAAATACACGCCGACATAACAGACCCCTGATTGAGGCGTCAAATTGTGCGGATTATTGAGGAGAGGTGTGCTCTGACTTTTCTTAGCGATCGGGGGTACGGTGTTCGCCCCAGGGGCAAATAATTGGGTAAAAAAAATCCCATAGACTTAACATTGCCACAAACTTTGACGACTCGTAGCACTGACCGATGATTTCTCAGAAACTTGTAATTTACCACATTTGAAGAGGCTGGCAGGCTCTGTAAGAACATACCTCACCATGGGGTAAAAGTTGCACCCCTGGGGCACAAGAGGCCCTAAAAGTTTCCCCATTGACTTACTATGGTGAAGGACGGCCCATGAAATGCATGTGTTTTTCCTACTATGGTAAATTGCATTGGGATTTTGTATTGAACATAGCTCTGGATCACAGTGTCACAGAGACAAGGGGGCGGGCTTATTTTACTCAGACGACCAATCAGTCTCTCAGGATCATTGTGAAACTATAAAGCCACGCCCTAGCAACCATTTAGAGCTCCTTAGCAACAAGTTCCATAGACTTCCATTAAAAGAGATCAAAGGGATATCTCAGGATATAAGTGTCATAGAAACATGAGGGTGGGCTCGTTTGACTCGGGGCAGCGAACAGCCAATCCTGAATCACCTCAACACTTACTGGCCACGCCCTAGCAACCATTATCAAGCACCTTAGCAACCAAAATCCAGACAGGGATATCTTCCATTCTGAATGTCACAGAGGTGTGGGAGTTGGTTTATATCATTCATACTGACAAGCAGCGTTTGGAGATGCATCATTGGCATCTGCCAAGCCACTCCCTAGCAACCAAACAGAGTACCTTAGCAACCATATTGCAAGAGCTATATCTCTGCATCAGAACATCGTATAGAGATGGGGATTGGTTTATATCATTCACACTGACAGGCAGCCTTTGGAGATCCATCATTGGCAGCTGCCAAGCCACTCCCTAGCAACTAAACAGAGTACCCTAGCAACCATTTAGCAAGACCTATATCTCTGCATCAGAACATCGTAGAGACATGGGGGTTGGCTCTTTTGACTCATGCTAGCAAACAGCACTTCCAACATGCTACACATGCTAGCAGTGAATAGCTACATGCTAATATTGATTAGCTAAGTGCTAAATCATGCCAATAAAATGCTACAAACTCCATAGGAACCATCTTTGACAACTACCAACCACCTAGTAACACCATAGCAACGACCCAGATTACCCTAGCAACACCCTAGCAACCACCCAGAACACCCTAGCAACTGCCTAGCAACGCCCTAGCAACAACCCAAAACACCTTTGCAACCGCCTAGCAACCACCCAGAACACCCTAGCAACCACCTAGCAACGCCCTAGCAACCACCCAGATTACCCTAGCAACCACCCAGAACACCCTAGCAACTGCCTAGCAACGCCCTAGCAACCACCCAGAACACCTTAGCAACCGCCTAGCAACCACCCAGAATACCCTAGCAACCACCTAGCAACGCCCTAACAACCACCCAGATTACCCTAGCAACCGCCTAGCAACCACCCAGGATACCCTAGCAACTGCCTAGCAACGCCCTAGCAACCACCCAAAACACCCTAGCAACCGCCTAGCAACCACCCAGAATACCATAGCAACCGACTAGCGACACCCTAGAAACCACCTAGAACACCCTAGCAAACGCCTAGCAACCACCCAGAACACCCTAGCAACCACCCACAATACCCCAGCAACCAACCAGAACACCCTAGCAACCACCTAGCAACGCCCTAGCAACCACCCAGAATACCCTAGCAACTACCCAGAACACCCTAGCAACCGCGTAGCAACCACCTGAACAACATGAATAAGCCATATCTCAGCACCAGAACATCGTACAGACATGATTGTTGGCTCGTATGCAATAATGTACCACACTCTAGCAACCGAATGGCGAGTTTTGCCACTGCAAGCACCACTTTACATTTTCTTCAGGAAATGTACATTCTAGTTCTTCTTATTCTTCTTATTATTCCGGACAAAAGTTTGGCGCGTAACTCGTCCCGCACCGTTTGTCACAGACCCCTGAGTGAGGCGTCAAATCGACCGGCTCATTGAGGAGAGGTGTGCTATGATTTTTATAAGCAATCGGGTGTACGATGTTCGCACAGCGGACGAAAAAGCGGCCAAAAAAGTCCCATTGACTTAACATTGCGGAATTTTCAGAAATTCAAACCCAACTGTCACTTTCACACACACCCAGAGAAAAGGGCCTGACAGCCCTGCTGTCAGGCCCTCTCTCTCTCCCTCAGAGGATTTATTTTATCAAGCAGCCAATAAGTAATGGCCTCAAATCTTCATAGCCACACCATAGCAACCAGTTACAGCACCCTAGCAACCGTGGGCGATAGGCACGAGGCCGCAGGCCTCGTGCCATACTAAATAACTCTATAAAAACTCTATAAAAACTCCTTTTAAAAACTCCATAGTAATCATCTGTTAAAAAATACACGCCGACACAACAGACCCCTGATTGAGGCGTCAAATTGAGCGGATTATTGAGGAGAGGTGTGCTGTGACTTTTCTTAGCGATGGGGGGTACGGTGTTCGCCCCAGGGGCAAATCATTGGGTAAAAAAAAATCCCATAGACTTAACATTGCCACAAACTTTGACGACTCGTAGCACTGACCAATGATTTCTCAGAAACTTGTAATTTACCACATTTGAAGAGGCTGGCAGGCTCTGTAAGAACATACCTCACAATGGGGTAAAAGTTGCACCCCTGGGGAGCAAGAGGCCCCAAAAGTTTCCCCATTGACTTACTATGGTGAAGGACGGCCCATGAAATGCATGTGTTTTTCCTACTATGGTAAATTGCATTGGGATTTTGTATTGAACATAGCTCTGGATCACAGTGTCACAGAGACAAGGGGGCAGGCTCATTTTACTCAGACGACCAATCAGTCTCTCAGGATCATTGTGAAACTATAAAGCCACGCCCTAGCAACCATTTAGAGCTCCTTAGCAACAAGTTCCATAGACTTCCATTAAAAGAGATCAAAGGGATATCTCAGGATATAAGTGTCATAGAAACATGAGGGTGGGCTCGTTTGACTCGGGGCAGCGAACAGCCAATCCTGAATCACCTCAACACTTACTGGCCACGCCCTAGCAACCATTATCAAGCACCTTAGCAACCAAAATCCAGACAGGGATATCTTCCATTCTGAATGTCACAGAGGCGTGGGAGTTGGTTTATATCATTCATACTGACAAGCAGCGTTTGGAGATGCATCATTGGCATCTGCCAAGCCACTCCCTAGCAACCAAACAGAGTACCCTAGCAACCATATTGCAAGAGCTATATCTCTGCATCAGAACATCGTATAGAGATGGGGATTGGTTTATATCATTCACACTGACAGGCAGCCTTTGGAGATCCATCATTGGCAGCTGCCAAGCCACTCCCTAGCAACTAAACAGAGTACCCTAGCAACCATTTAGCAAGACCTATATCTCTGCATCAGAACATCGTAGAGACATGGGGGTTGGCTCTTTTGACTCATGCTAGCAAACAGCACTTCCAACATGCTACACATGCTAGCAGTGAATAGCTACATGCTAATATTGATTAGCTAAGTGCTAAATCATGCCAATAAAATGCTACAAACTCCATAGGAACCATCTTTGACAACTACCAACCACCTAGTAACACCATAGCAACGACCCAGATTACCCTAGCAACACCCTAGCAACCACCCAGAACACCCTAGCTACTGCCTAGCAACGCCCTAGCAACAACCCAAAACACCTTAGCAACCGCCTAGCAACCACCCAGAACACCCTAGCAACCACCTAGCAACGCCCTAGCAACCACCCAGATTACCCTAGCAACCACCCAGAACACCCTAGCAACTGCCTAGCAACGCCCTAGCAACCACCCAGAACACCTTAGCAACCACCCAGAATACCCTAGCAACCACCTAGCAACGCCCTAACAACCACCCAGATTACCCTAGCAACCGCCTAGCAACCACCCAGGATACCCTAGCAACTGCCTAGCAACGCCCTAGCAACCACCCAAAACACCCTAGCAACCGCCTAGCAACCACCCAGAATACCATAGCAACCGACTAGCGACACCCTAGAAACCACCTAGAACACCCTAGCAAACGCCTAGCAACCACCCAGAACACCCTAGCAACCACCCACAATACCCCAGCAACCAACCAGAACACCCTAGCAACCACCCAGAATACCCTAGCAACCACCCAGAACACCCTAGCAACCGCGTAGCAACCACCTGAACAACATGAATAAGCCATATCTCAGCACCAGAACATCGTACAGACATGATTGTTGGCTCGTATGCAATAATGTACCACACTCTAGCAACCGAACGGCGAGTTTTGCCACTGCAAGCACCACTTTACATTTTCTTCAGGAAATGTACATTCTAGTTATTCTTCTTCTTCTTATTATTCCGGACAAAAGTTCGGCGCGTAACTCGTCCCGCACCGTTTGTCACAGACCCCTGAGTGAGGCGTCAAATCGACCGGCTCATTGAGGAGAGGTGTGCTATGATTTTTATAAGCAATCGGGTGTACGATGTTCGCACAGCGGACGAAAAAGCGGCCAAAAAAGTCCCATTGACTTAACATTGCGGAACTTTCAAAAATTCAAACCCAACTGTCACTTTCACACACACCCAGAGAAAAGGGCCTGACAGCCCTGCTGTCTAACTCTCTCTCTCCCTCAGAGGATTTATTTTATCAAGCAGCCAATAAGTAATGGCCTAAAATCTTCATAGCCACACCATAGCAACCAGTTACAGCACCCTAGCAACCGTGGGCGATTAGCAAGCCGCACCCTAGCACCCTAGCAAGCCGCAGGCCTCGTGCCATACTAAATAACTCTATAAAAACTCTATAAAAACTCCTTTTAAAAACTCCATAGTAATCATCTGTTAAAAAATACACGCCGACATAACAGACCCCTGATTGAGGCGTCAAATTGTGCGGATTATTGAGGAGAGGTGTGCTGTGACTTTTCTTAGTGATGGGGGGTACGGTGTTCGCCCCAGGGGCAAATCATTGGGTAAAAAAAATCCCATAGACTTAACATTGCCACAAACTTTGACGACTCGTAGCACTGACCAATGATTTCTCAGAAACTTGTAATTTACCACATTTGAAGAGGCTGGCAGGCTCTGTAAGAACATACCTCACCATGGGGTAAAAGTTGCACCCCTGGGGCACAAGAGGCCCCAAAAGTGTCCCCATTGACTTACTATGGTGAAGGACGGCCCATAAAATGCATGTGTTTTTCCTACTATGGTAAATTGCATTGGGATTTTGTATTGAACATAGCTCTGGATCACAGTGTCACAGAGACAAGGGGGCGGGCTCATTGTACTCCAATCACGACCAATCAGTCTCTCAGGATCATTGTGAAACTATCAAGCCACGCCCTAGCAACCATTTAGAGCTCCTTAGCAACAAGTTCCATAGACTTCCATTAAAAGAGATCAAAGTGATATCTCAGGATATAAGTGTCATAGAAATACAAGGGTGGGCTCGTTTGACTCGGGGCAGCAAACAGCCAATCATAAATCACCTCAACACTTCCTGGCCCATCCCTAGCGACCATTGTTGAGCACCTTAGTAACCAAAATCCAAAGAGGGATATCTTCCATTCTGAATGTCACAGAGGCATGGGAGTTAGTTTATATCATTCATACTGACAAGCAGCATTTGGAGAATCATCATTGGCAGCTGCCAAGCCACTCCCTAGCAACCAAATAGAGTACCTTAGCGACCATATTGCAAGAGCTATATCTCTGCATCAGAACATCGTATAGAGATGGGGATTGGTTTATATCATTCACACTGACAGGCAGCCTTTGGAGATCCATCATTGGCAGCTGCCAAGCCACTCCCTAGCAACTAAACAGAGTACCCTAGCAACCATAGAGCAAGACCTATATCTCTGCATCAGAACATCGTAGAGACATGGGGGTTGGCTCTTTTGACTCATGCTAGCAAACAGCACTTCCAACATGCTACACATGCTAGCAGTGAATAGCTACATGCTAATATTGATTAGCTAAGTGCTAAATCATGCCAATAAAATGCTACAAACTCCATAGGAACCATCTTTGACAACTACCAACCACCTAGTAACACCATAGCAACGACCCAGATTACCCTAGCAACACCCTAGCAACCACCCAGAACACCCTAGCAACTGCATAGCAACGCCCTAGCAACCACCCAGAACACCTTAGCAACCGCCTAGCAACCACCCAGAATACCCTAGCAACCACCTAGCAACGCCCTAACAATCACCCAGGATACCCTAGCAACTGCCTAGCAACGCCCTAGCAACCACCCAGGATACCCTAGCAACTGCCTAGCAACGCCCTAGCAACCACCCAAAACACCCTAGCAACCGCCTAGCAACCACCCAGAATACCATAGCAACCGACTAGCGACACCCTAGAAACACCCTAGCAACCGCCTAGCAACCACCCAGAACACCCTAGCAACCACCCACAATACCCCAGCAACCAACCAGAACACCCTAGCAACCACCTAGCAACGCCCTAGCAACCACCCAGAATACCCTAGCAACCACCCAGAACACCCTAGCAACCACCTAGCAACGCCCTAACAACCACCTACAACACCTTAGCATCCGCCTAGCAACCAACCAGAACACCCTAGCAACCACCTAGCAACGCCCTAGCAACCACCCAGAACACCCTAGCAACCGCTTAGCAACCACCCAGAATACCCTAGCAACGACCTAGAAAAACCCTAGCAACCACCTAGCAACCACCCAGAATACCCTAGCAACTGCCTAGCAACCACCCAGAACACCCTAGCAACTGCCTTGCATCATCATAGCAAACTCCAAGAACACCCTAGCAACCGGGTGGTGTTTTTTGCCACTGCAAGCACCACTTCACATTTTCTTCAGGAAATGTACATTCTAGTTAATGGTGCTTGCTGAAAGCAAGGCAACATTAGTGTTATTGTGCATACTTATTATTATTATTCTTATATTTCTTCTGGCCAAAGTTTGACGCGATACTCCTCCCGCAGTTTTTGTCACAGACCCATGAATGAGGTGTCAAAACGTGCGGCCTGTTCGGGAATGGTGTGCTATGACTTTTCTAAGCGATCGGGTGTACGATGTTCGCACAGCGGACGAAAAAGCGGCCAAAAAAATCCCATTGACTTAACATTGCGGAACTTTCAAAAATTCAAATCCAAACTGCCACTTTCACACACACCCACAGAAAAGGCCCTCTCTCTCTCCCTCAGAGGATTTATTTTATCAAGCAGCCAATAAGTAATGGCCTAAAATCTTCTTAGCCACACCATAGCAACCAGTTACAGAACCCTAGCAACCGTGGGCGACAGGCACGAGGCCGCAGGCCTCGTGCCACACTAAATAACTCTATAAAAACTCTATAAAAACTCCTTTTAAAAAATCCATAGTAATCATCTGTTAAAAAATACACGCCGACATCACAGACCCCTGATTGAGGCGTCAAATTGTGCGGATTATTGAGGAGAGGTGTGCTGTGACTTTTCTTAGCGATGGGGGGTACGGTGTTTGCCCCAGGGGCAAATCATTGGGTAAAAAAAATCCCATAGACTTAACATTGCCACAAACTTTGACGACTCGTAGCACTGACCAATGATTTCTCAGAAACTTGTAATTTACCACATTTGAAGAGGCTGGCAGGCTCTGTAAGCACATACCTCACCATGGGGTAAAAGTTGCACCCCTGGGGGACAAGAGGCCCCCAAAGTTTCCCCATTGACTTACTATGGCGAAGGCCGTCCCATGAAACACATGCGTTTCTCCTACTATGGTAAATTGCATTGGGATTTTGTATTGAACATAGCTCTGGATCACAGTGTCACAGAGACAAGGGGGCGGGCTCATTTTACTCAGACGACCAATCAGTCTCTCAGGATCATTGTGAAACTATCAAGCCACGCCCTAGCAACCATTTAGAGCTCCTTAGCAACAAGTTCCACAGACTTCCATTAAAAGAGATCAAAGGGATATCTCAGGATATAAGTGTCATAGAAACATGAGGGTGGGCTCATTTGACTCGGGCCAGCAAACAGCCCATCCTGAATCACCTCAACACATCCTAACCCCTCCCTAGCAACCATTGTCAAGCACCTTAGCAACCAAAATCCAGACAGGGATATCTTCCATTCTGAATGTCACAAAGGCGTGGGAGTTGGTTTATATCATTCATACTGACAAGAAGCCTTTGGAGTTTAATGATTGGCAGCTGCCAAGCCACTCCCTAGCAACCAAACATAGTACCCTAGCAACCGTTTTGCAAGACCAATATCTCTGCATCAGAACATCGTATAGAGATGGGGGTTGGCTCTTTTGACTCATGCTAGCAAACAGGACTTGCTACATGCTACACATGCTAGCAGTGAATAGCTACATGCTAATATTGATTAGCTAAGTGCTAAATCATGCCAATAAAATGCTACAAACTCTACAGTAACCATCTTTGACAACTACCAACCACCTAGTAACACCATAGCAACCACCCAGATTACCCTAGCAACACCCTAGCAACCACCCAGAACACCTTAGCAACCGCCTAGCAACCACCCAGGATACCCTAGCAACCACCTAGCAACCACCCAGAACACCTTAGCAACCGCCTAGCAACCACCCAGGATACCCTAGCAACGCCCTAGCAACCACCCAGATTACCCTAGCAACCGCCTAGCAACCACCCAGGATACCCTAGCAACTGCCTAGCAACCACCCAAAACACCCTAGCAACCGCCTAGCAACCACCCAGAATACCATAGCAACCGACTAACGACACCCTAGCAACCACCTAGAACACCCTAGCAACCGCCTAGCAACCACCCAGAACACCCTAGCAACCAATATCTCTGCATCAGAACATCGTATAGAGATGGGGGTTGGCTCTTTTGACTCATGCTAGCAAACAGGACTTGCTACATGCTACACATGCTAGCAGTGAATAGCTACATGCTAATATTGATTAGCTAAGTGCTAAATCATACCAATAAAATGCTACAAACTCCACAGTAACCATCTTTGACAACTACCAACCACCTAGTAACACCATAGCAACCACCCAGATTACCCTAGCAACACCCTAGCAACCACCCAGAACACCTTAGCAACCGCCTAGCAACCACCCAGGATACCCTAGCAACCACCTAGCAACCACCCAGAACACCTTAGCAACCACCTAGCAACCACCCAGGATACCCTAGCAACCACCTAGCAACCACCCAGATTACCCTAGCAACCGCCTAGCAACCACCCAGGACTTCAGCGCAGCTGGAAAAAGTGCGACTGGATTAAAACCTTCCACTGTGCGGATGCTGTGCTTTTTCTTCACGATGCTCTGTAAGAGACTTCTTATGTTAGGAGGCTGTCGTGTTGGTTTTCGTTTGATTGGACTTTATTTGTAGGCATTATTAGTCTGTTGGAAACTATTGGAAATAAGAATGGCCATGTTCTTTAATGAAGACTTGATTTGACTTGACTTTGAGGTAAGATAACCTGCATGTTTGTTTTTAATCTAATTTAATGTAATTTATTTTATGTGTTTATTGTATTTAGCTAATTTAGTTTGCGAACGCTGTTGCGACTGAGCAGCAGAGAAGTTTGCCTCAGCTTTTCAAAAATGATAATAAACGTTTAAACTAACGTTAACTGTCTGTGTGATATGCTTAAATTGTTTTATATCTATGGATTTTATTGTAGCCAAGTAAAGTGTTGATTTGAAATTGAGAGGCTAAATGGATCAAACATGTTTAACTCGCTGTCGGCTGCTTGGTCGTTAGGCTAATATATATAAATAAATAAAAACATTTGTCCAAATAAACTTAATAAAGAAATGAAAATAAACTTAACGGTAACTATTTTGCCATTGAGAACATAACAGAGCTGGTTTAATGACTGCAACATAGTCAGGCTGTGACATGTTACGCAGGCTGTTTTTTTTTTGTTTTTGTTTTGTTTTTTTAAACGGGCTTGGGTCGGACTCGGGCTGATAATTCTGATGAGCTGTCGGACACGGGCCGGGCTAGGGCCTGAGCGTCTCGGGCCAGGGCCGGGCTAGGGCCTAGATTTGAGGCCCGTGCAGGGCTCTATGGTAGAAACATGGAGTTTGGCTTTTTGACTCAGACTGTCAACTAGTCTTTAAATATCATCCCATAAACTGTATAAGCCCACCATAGCAACCATATAGGGCACCCTAGAAACCATACAAACACGTGAATAAGCTATATCTCAGCACATGAACATCGTACAGACATGGTTGTTGGCTCGTATGCAATCATGTACATCAACCTAGCAACCGAGTGGTGAGTTTTGCCACTGCAAGCACCACTTCACATTTTCTTCAGGAAATGTACATTCTAGTTAATGGTGCTTGCTGAAAGCAAGGCAACATTAGTGTTATTGTGCATACTTATTATTATTATTCTTATATTTCTTCTGGCCAAAGTTTGACGCGATACTCCTCCCGCAGTTTTTGTCACAGACCCATGAATGAGGTGTCAAAACGTGCGGCCTGTTCGGGAATGGTGTGCTATGACTTTTCTAAGCGATCGGGTGTACGATGTTCGCACAGCGGACGAAAAAGCGACCAAAAAAGTCCCATTGACTTAACATTGCGGAACTTTCAAAAATTCAAATCCAAACTGCCACTTTCACACACACCCACAGAAAAGGGCCTGACAGCCCTGCTGTCAGGCCCTCTCTCTCTCCCTCAGAGGATTTATTTTATCAAGCAGCCAATAAGTAATGGCCTCAAATCTTCTTAGCCACACCATAGCAACCAGTTACAGAACCCTAGCAACCGTGGGCGACAGGCACGAGGCCGCAGGCCTCGTGCCATACTAAATAACTCTATAAAAACTCTATAAAAACTCCTTTTAAAAACTCCATAGTAATCATCTGTTAAAAAATACACGCCGACATAACAGACCCCTGATTGAGGCGTCAAATTGTGCGGATTATTGAGGAGAGGTGTGCTGTGACTTTTCTTAGCGATGGGGGGTACGGTGTTCGCCCCAGGGGCAAATAATTGGGTAAAAAAAATCCCATTGACTTAACATTGCCACAAACTTTGACGACTCGTAGCACTGACCGATGATTTCTCAGAAACTTGTAATTTACCACATTTGAAGAGGCTGGCAGGCTCTGTAAGAACATACCTCACCATGGGGTAAAAGTTGCACCCCTGGGGGACAAGAGGCCCCCAAAGTTTCCCCATTGACTTACTATGGCGAAGGCCGTCCCATGAAACACATGCGTTTCTCCTACTATGGTAAATTGCATTTGGATTTTGTATTGAACATAGCTCTGGATCACAGTGTCACAGAGACAAGGGGGCGGGCTCATTTTACTCAGACGACCAATCAGTCTCTCAGGATCATTGTGAAACTATCAAGCCACGCCCTAGCAACCATTTAGAGCTCCTTAGCAACAAGTTCCACAGACTTCCATTAAAAGAGATCAAAGGGATATCTCAGGATATAAGTGTCATAGAAACATGAGGGTGGGCTCATTTGACTCGGGCCAGCAAACAGCCCATCCTGAATCACCTCAACACATCCTAACCCCTCCCTAGCAACCATTGTCAAGCACCTTAGCAACCAAAATCCAGACAGGGATATCTTCCATTCTGAATGTCACAAAGGCGTGGGAGTTGGTTTATATCATTCATACTGACAAGAAGCCTTTGGAGTTTAATGATTGGCAGCTGCCAAGCCACTCCCTAGCAACCAAACATAGTACCCTAGCAACCGTTTTGCAAGACCAATATCTCTGCATCAGAACATCGTATAGAGATGGGGGTTGGCTCTTTTGACTCATGCTAGCAAACAGGACTTGCTACATGCTACACATGCTAGCAGTGAATAGCTACATGCTAATATTGATTAGCTAAGTGCTAAATCATGCCAATAAAATGCTACAAACTCTACAGTAACCATCTTTGACAACTACCAACCACCTAGTAACACCATAGCAACCACCCAGATTACCCTAGCAACACCCTAGCAACCACCCAGAACACCTTAGCAACCGCCTAGCAACCACCCAGGATACCCTAGCAACCACCTAGCAACCACCCAGAACACCTTAGCAACCGCCTAGCAACCACCCAGGATACCCTAGCAACCGCCTAGCAAACACCCAGATTACCCTAGCAACCGCCTAGCAACCACCCAGGATACCCTAGCAACTGCCTAGCAACCACCCAAAACACCCTAGCAACCGCCTAGCAACCACCCAGAATACCATAGCAACCGACTAACGACACCCTAGCAACCACCTAGAACACCCTAGCAACCGCCTAGCAACCACCCAGAACACCCTAGCAACCAATATCTCTGCATCAGAACATCGTATAGAGCTGGGGGTTGGCTCTTTTGACTCATGCTAGCAAACAGGACTTGCTACATGCTACACATGCTAGCAGTGAATAGCTACATGCTAATATTGATTAGCTAAGTGCTAAATCATACCAATAAAATGCTACAAACTCCACAGTAACCATCTTTGACAACTACCAACCACCTAGTAACACCATAGCAACCACCCAGATTACCCTAGCAACACCCTATCAACCACCCAGAACACCTTAGCAACCGCCTAGCAACCACCCAGGATACCCTAGCAACCACCTAGCAACCACCCAGAACACCTTAGTAACCGCCTAGCAACCACCCAGGATACCCTAGCAACCACCTAGCAACACCCTAGCAACAACCAAGAATACCGTAGCAACCGCCTAGCAACCACCTGAACACATAAATAAGCCATATCTCAGCACCAGAACATTGTACAGACATGATTGTTGGCTCGTATGCAATAATGTACCACACTCTAGCAACCGAGCGGCGAGTTTTGCCACTGCAAGCACCACTTCACATTTTCTTCAGGAAATGTACATTCTAGTTAATGGTGCTTGCCTATGGCAAAGCAACAGTATTGTTATTGCTCATACTTATTATTCTTCTTCTTCTTATTATTCCGGACAAAAGTTCGGCGCGTAACTCGTCCCGCACCGTTTGTCACAGACCCCTGAGTGAGGCGTCAAATCGACCGGCTCATTGAGGAGAGGTGTGCTATGATTTTTATAAGCAATCGGGTGTACGATGTTCGCACAGCGGACGAAAAAGCGGCCAAAAAAGTCCCATTGACTTAACATTGCGGAATTTTCAGAAATTTAAATCCCAACTGTCACTTTCACACACACCCAGAGAAAAGGGCCTGACAGCCCTCTCTCTCTCCCTCAGAGGATTTATTTTATCAAGCAGCCAATAAGTAATGGCCTCAAATCTTCATAGCCACACCATAGCAACCAGTTACAGCACCCTAGCAACCGTGGGCTATAGGCACGAGGCCGCAGGCCTCGTGCCATACTAAATAACTCTATAAAAACTCTATAAAAACTCCTTTTAAAAACTCCATAGTAATCATCTGTTAAAAAATACACGCCGACATAACAGACCCCTGATTGAGGCGTCAAATTGTGCGGATTATTGAGGAGAGGTGTGCTGTGACTTTTCTTAGCGATGGGGGGTACGGTGTTCGCCCCAGGGGCAAATCATTGGGTAAAAAAAATCCCATAGACTTAACATTGCCACAAACTTTGACGACTCGTTGCACTGACCAATGATTTCTCAGAAACTTGTAATTTACCACATTTGAAGAGGCTGGCAGGCTCTGTAAGAACATACCTCACAATGGGGTAAAAGTTGCACCCCTGGGGAGCAAGAGGCCCCAAAAGTTTCCCCATTGACTTACTATGGTGAAGGACGGCCCATGAAATGCATGTGTTTTTCCTACTATGGTAAATTGCATTGGGATTTTGTATTGAACATAGCTCTGGATCACAGTGTCACAGAGACAAGGGGGCGGGCTCATTTTACTCAGATGACCAATCAGTCTCTCAGGATCATTGTGAAACTATCAAGCCACGCCCTAGCAACCATTTAGAGCTCCTTAGCAACAAGTTCCATAGACTTCCATTAAAAGAGATCAAAGGGATATCTCAGGATATAAGTGTCATAGAAACATGAGGGTGGGCTCGTTTGACTCGGGGCAGCGAACAGCCAATCCTGAATCACCTCAACACTTACTGGCCACGCCCTAGCAACCATTATCAAGCACCTTAGCAACCAAAATCCAGACAGGGATATCTTCCATTCTGAATGTCACAAAGGCGTGGGAGTTGGTTTATATCATTCATACTGACAAGCAGTGTTTGGAGATGCATCATTGGCAGCTGCCAAGCCACTCCCTAGCAACCAAACAAAGTACCCTAGCAACCATATTGCAAGAGCTATATCTCTGCATCAGAACATCGTATAGAGATGGGGATTGGTTTATATCATTCACACTGACAGGCAGCCTTTGGAGATCCATCATTGGCAGCTGCCAAGCCACTCCCTAGCAACTAAACAGAGTACCCTAGCAACCATTTAGCAAGACCTATATCTCTGCATCAGAACATCGTAGAGACATGGGGGTTGGCTCTTTTGACTCATGCTAGCAAACAGCACTTCCAACATGCTACACATGCTAGCAGTGAATAGCTACATGCTAATATTGATTAGCTAAGTGCTAAATCATGCCAATAAAATGCTACAAACTCCATAGGAACCATCTTTGACAACTACCAACCACCTAGTAACACCATAGAAACGACCCAGATTACCCTAGCAACACCCTAGCAACCACCCAGAACACCCTAGCAACTGCCAAGCAACGCCCTAGCAACAACCCAAAACACCTTAGCAACCGCCTAGCAACCACCCAGAACACCCTAGCAACCACCTAGCAACGCCCTAGCAACCACCCAGATTACCCTAGCAACACCCTAGCAACCACCCAGAACAGCCTAGCAACTGCCTAGCAACGCCCTAGCAACCACCCAGAACACCTTAGCAACCGCCTAGCAACCACCCAGAATACCCTAGCAACCCACCTAGCAACGCCCTAACAACCACCCAGATTACCCTAGCAACCGCCTAGCAACCACCCAGGATACCCTAGCAACTGCCTAGCAACGCCCTAGCAACCACCCAAAACACCCTAGCAACCGCCTAGCAACCACCCAGAATACCATAGCAACCGACTAGCGACACCCTAGAAACCACCTAGAACACCCTAGCAAACGCCTAGCAACCACCCAGAACACCCTAGCAACCACCCACAATACCCCAGCAACCAACCAGAACACCCTAGCAACCACCTAGCAACGCCCTAGCAACCACCCAGAATACCCTAGCAACCACCCAGAACACCCTAGCAACCGCGTAGCAACCACCTGAACAACATGAATAAGCCATATCTCAGCACCAGAACATCGTACAGACATGATTGTTGGCTCGTATGCAATAATGTACCACACTCTAGCAACCGAACGGCGAGTTTTGCCACTGCAAGCACCACTTTACATTTTCTTCAGGAAATGTACATTCTAGTGTTGTGATTACTATTCACCTAGACAAAACTTCTGCATGCAACTCCTCCCACACCTTTTGTCGTAGACCCATGAATGAGAATGGCTCTGTAAGAACATACCACACAATGGGGTAAAAGTTGCATCCCTGGGGGGCAGGAGCGGCCCAAAGTTACTCGTAGACCCATGAATGAGGTGTCAAATCGACAGGTTTATTGAGGAGAGGTGTGCTTTGACTTTTATAAGCGATTGGGTCTACGATGTCCGTCTCACGGGCAAAAAAATTACCGAAAAATGTCCCATAGACTTAACATTGGCACAAAATTTGTAAAATCATATCTTTGGCTCAGAAGGTCATAGAGGCTTGGGGTTGGGCTCTTTTGATTCGTCCTATCAAGCAACCAACAAGTAGTTACATGACAACTTCATAGCCACGCCATAGCAACCAGTTACAGGCCCCTAGCAACCATTTAACAGCATTTACAAGCCATATTCTCAGCAACAAAACATTGTAAAAACACAGAGTTGGTCATTTTTTGACCCAGACTTGCAAATAATCTTTAAATATTACCCCATAAACTGTATAAACAAACCTTAGCAACCATTTGGAGTACCCTAGCAACCGTACAAACACATGAATGGGCTATATCTCAGCACCAGAACATCGTATAGACATGGAGGTGTGTTTGTTTGTTTCGGTTGGGAAACCAGTCTGTAAATATCATCATGGTCACTGTGTAACCACACCTTAGCAACCGTTTGAAGATACCTAGCAACCATATTGCAACATATAGAAGCCACATTTCAGCTCCACAACATCGTACAGACATGGTTGTTGGCTCATATGCAATCATGTACCAGCAACCGAGCGGCGAGTTTTGCCACTGCAAGCACCACTTCACATTTTCTTCGGGAAATGTACATTCTAGTATTGTGATTACTATTCACCTAGACAAAACTTCGGCACGCAACTCCTCCCACATCTTTTGTCGTAGACCCATGAATGAGATGTCAAATCGACCGGTTCATAGAGGAGAGGTGTGCTATGACTTTTATAAGCAATTGGGTCTACGATGTTCGTCTGGCGGGCGAAAAATTAGCAGAAAAGTGTCCCATTGACTTAACATTGGCACAAAATTTGTAAAATCATATCTTTGGCTCAGAAGGTCATAGAGTCTTGGGGTTGGGCTCTTTTGAATCGTCCTATCAAGCAGCCAACGAGTAGTGATATAACAACTTCATAGTCATGCCCTAGCAACCAGTTACAGGCACCTAGCAACCATTCAACAGCATTTACAAGCTATATCTCAGCAACAAAACATTGTAAAAACACAGAGTTGCGCATTTTTTGACCCAGACTTGCAAATACTCTTTAAATATTACCACATAAACTGTATAAACCAACCTTAGCAACCATTTGGAGTACCCTAGCAACCGTACAAACACATGAATGGGCTATATCTCAGCACCAGAACATCGTAGAGACATGGGGGTGTGTTTGTTTGTTTCGGTTGGGAAACCAGTCTGTAAATATCATCATGGTAACTGTGCAACCACACCTTAGCAACCATTTAAAGCTACCTAACAACCATATTGCAACATATAGAAGCCATATTTCAGCTCCACAAAATCGTAAAGACATGGTTGTTGGCTTGTATGCAATCATGTACAACATTGTATTAACAACTATCCTAGCAACCGAGCGGCGAGTTTTGCCACTGCAAGCACCACTTCACATTTTCTTCAGGAAATGTACATTCTAGTGTTGTGATTACTATTCACCTAGACAAAACTTCGGCACGCTACTCCTCCCGCACCTTTTGTCGTAAACCCATGAATGAGGTGTCAAATCGACCGGTTCATTGAGGAGAGGTGTGCTATGTCTTTTCTAAGCGATCGGTTGTACGATGTTCGTCCTGCGGGCGAAAAATTTGCTGAAAAAATTCCCATAGACTTAACATTGGCACAAAATTTGTGAGATCATATCTTTTGACCAGAAGGTCATAGAGACTTGGGGTTGGGCTCTTTTGACTCGGTCTATCAAGAAGCCAATAAGTAGTGACATAATAACTTCATAGTCGTTCCCTAGCAACCACTTAGGGCACCCTAGCAACCATAAAACTACATTTCCAAGCCATATTTCAGCTCCAGAAAATAGTAGAAACATGGAGTTTCGCTTTTTTGACTTAGACTGTTAACTAGTCTTTAAATATCATCTCATAAACTGTATAAGCACACCATAGCAACCATATAGAGTACCCTAGTAACCATACAAACACATGAATAAGCCATATCTCAGCACCAGAACATCGTACAGACATGGTTGTTGTCTCGTATGCAAAAACGTACCACACTCTAGCAACCGAGCGGCGAGTTTTGCCACTGCAAGCACCACTTCACATTTTCTTCAGGAAATGTACATTCTAGTTATTCTTCTTATTCTTCTTATTATTCCGGACAAAAGTTTGGCGCGTAACTCGTCCCGCACCGTTTGTCACAGACCCCTGAGTGAGGCGTCAAATCGACCGGCTCATTGAGGAGAGGTGTGCTATGATTTTTATAAGCAATCGGGTGTACGATGTTCGCACAGCGGACGAAAAAGCGGCCAAAAAAGTCCCATTGACTTAACATTGCGGAATTTTCAGAAATTTAAATCCCAACTGTCACTTTCACACACACCCAGAGAAAAGGGCCTGACAGCCCTGCTGTCAGGCCCTCTCTCTCTCCCTCAGAGGATTTATTTTATCAAGCAGCCAATAAGTAATGGCCTCAAATCTTCATAGCCACACCATAGCAACCAGTTACAGCACCCTAGCAACCGTGGGCGATAGGCACGAGGCCGCAGGCCTCGTGCCATACTAAATAACTCTATAAAAACTCTATAAAAACTCCTTTTAAAAACTCCATAGTAATCATCTGTTAAAAAATACACTCCGACATAACAGACCCCTGATTGAGGCGTCAAATTGTGTGGATTATTGAGGAGAGGTGTGCTGTGACTTTTCTTAGCGATGGGGGGTACGGTGTTCGCCCCAGGGGCAAATCATTGGGTAAAAAAAATCCCATAGACTTAACATTGCCACAAACTTTGACGACTCGTAGCACTGACCAATGATTTCTCAGAAACTTGTAATTTACCACATTTGAAGAGGCTGGCAGGCTCTGTAAGAACATACCTCACCATGGGGTAAAAGTTGCACCCCTGGGGCACAAGAGGCCCCAAAAGTGTCCCCATTGATTTACTATGGTGAAGGACGGCCCATAAAATGCATGTGTTTTTCCTACTATGGTAAATTGCATTGGGATTTTGTATTGAACATAGCTCTGGATCACAGTGTCACAGAGACAAGGGGGCGGGCTTATCTTACTCAGACGACCAATCAGTCTCTCAGGATCATTGTGAAACTATCAAGCCAGGCCCTAGCAACCAATTAGAGCACCTTAGCAACAACTCCCATAGACTTCCAATGAAAGAGATGAAATGGGTATCTCCGGATAGAAGTGTCATAGAAATACAAGGGTGGTCTCGTTTGACTCAGGGCAGCAAACAGCCAATCATAAATCACCTCAACACTTCCTGGCCCATCCCTAGCGACCATTGTTGAGCGCCTTAGCAACCAAAATCCAAAGAGGGATATCTTCCATTCTGAATGTCACAGAGGCATGGGAGTTGGTTTATAGTATTCATTGTGACAAGCAGCATTTGGAGAATCATCATTGGCAGCTGACAAGCCACTCCCTAGCAACCAAATAGAGTACCTTAGCGACCATATTGCAAGAGCTATATCTCTGCATCAGAACATCGTATAGAGATGGGGATTGGTTTATATCATTCACACTGACAGGCAGCCTTTGGAGATCCATCATTGGCAGCTGCCAAGCCACTCCCTAGCAACTAAACAGAGTACCCTAGCAACCATTTAGCAAGACCTATATCTCTGCATCAGAACATCGTAGAGACATGGGGGTTGGCTCTTTTGACTCATGCTAGCAAACAACACTTCCAACATGCTACACATGCTAGCAGTGAATAGCTACATGCTAATATTGATTAGCTAAGTGCTAAATCATGGCAATAAAATGCTACAAACTCCATAGGAACCATCTTTGACAACTACCAACCACCTAGTAACACCATAGCAACGACCCAGATTACCCTAGCAACACCCTAGCAACCACCCAGAACACCCTAGCAACTGCCTAGCAACGCCCTAGCAACAACCCAAAACACCTTAGCAACCGCCTAGCAACCACCCAGAACACCCTAGCAACCACCTAGCAACGCCCTAGCAACCACCCAGATTACCCTAGCAACACCCTAGCAACCACCCAGAACACCCTAGCAACTGCCTAGCAACGCCCTAGCAACCACCCAGAACACCTTAGCAACCGCCTAGCAACCACCCAGAATACCCTAGCAACCACCTAGCAACGCCCTAACAATCACCCAGATTACCCTAGCAACCGCCTAGCAACCACCCAGGATACCCTAGCAACTGCCTAGCAACGCCCTAGCAACCACCCAAAACACCCTAGCAACCGCCTAGCAACCACCCAGAATACCATAGCAACCAACTAGCGACACCCTAGAAACCACCTAGAACACCCTAGCAACCGCCTAGCAACCACCCAGAACACCCTAGCAACCACCCACAATACCCCAGCAACCAACCAGAACACCCTAGCAACCACCTAGCAACGCCCTAGCAACCACCCAGAATACCCTAGCAACCACCCAGAACACCCTAGCAACCACCTAGCAACGCCCTAACAACCACCTACAACACCTTAGCATCCGCCTAGCAACCAACCAGAACACCCTAGCAACCACCTAGCAACGCCCTAGCAACCACCCAGAACACCCTAGCAACCGCTTAGCAACCACCCAGAATACCCTAGCAACGACCTAGAAAAACCCTAGCAACCACCTAGCAACCACCCAGAATACCCTAGCAACTGCCTAGCAACCACCCAGAACACCCTAGCAACTGCCTTGCATCATCATAGCAAACTACAAGAACACCCTAGCAACCGGGTGGTGTTTTTTGCCACTGCAAGCACCACTTCACATTTTCTTCAGGAAATGTACATTCTAGTTCTTCTTCTTCTTATTATTCCGGACAAAAGTTCGGCGCGTAACTCGTCCCGCACCGTTTGTCACAGACCCCTGAGTGAGGCGTCAAATCGACCGGCTCATTGAGGAGAGGTGTGCTATGATTTTTATAAGCAATCGGGTGTACGATGTTCGCACAGCGGACGAAAAAGCGGCCAAAAAAGTCCCATTGACTTAACATTGCGGAATTTTCAGAAATTTAAATCCCAACTGTCACTTTCACACACACCCAGAGAAAAGGGCCTGACAGCCCTGCTGTCTCTCTCCCTCAGAGGATTTATTTTATCAAGCAGCCAATAAGTAATGGCCTCAAATCTTCATAGCCACACCATAGCAACCAGTTACAGCACCCTAGCAACCGTGGGCTATAGGCACGAGGCCGCAGGCCTCGTGCCATACTAAATAACTCTATAAAAACTCTATAAAAACTCCTTTTAAAAACTCCATAGTAATCATCTGTTAAAAAATACACGCCGACATAACAGACCCCTGATTGAGGCGTCAAATTGTGCGGATTATTGAGGAGAGGTGTGCTGTGACTTTTCTTAGCGATGGGGGGTACGGTGTTTGCCCCAGGGGCAAATCATTGGGTAAAAAAAATCCCATAGACTTAACATTGCCACAAACTTTGACGACTCGTAGCACTGACCAATGATTTCTCAGAAACTTGTAATTTACCACATTTGAAGAGGCTGGCAGGCTCTGTAAGCACATACCTCACCATGGGGTAAAAGTTGCACCCCTGGGGGACAAGAGGCCCCCAAAGTTTCCCCATTGACTTACTATGGCGAAGGCCGTCCCATGAAACACATGCGTTTCTCCTACTATGGTAAATTGCATTGGGATTTTGTATTGAACATAGCTCTGGATCACAGTGTCACAGAGACAAGGGGGCGGGCTCATTTTACTCAGACGACCAATCAGTCTCTCAGGATCATTGTGAAACTATCAAGCCACGCCCTAGCAACCATTTAGAGCTCCTTAGCAACAAGTTCCACAGACTTCCATTAAAAGAGATCAAAGGGATATCTCAGGATATAAGTGTCATAGAAACATGAGGGTGGGCTCATTTGACTCGGGCCAGCAAACAGCCCATCCTGAATCACCTCAACACATCCTAACCCCTCCCTAGCAACCATTGTCAAGCACCTTAGCAACCAAAATCCAGACAGGGATATCTTCCATTCTGAATGTCACAAAGGCGTGGGAGTTGGTTTATATCATTCATACTGACAAGAAGCCTTTGGAGTTTAATGATTGGCAGCGGCCAAGCCACTCCCTAGCAACCAAACATAGTACCCTAGCAACCGTTTTGCAAGACCAATATCTCTGCATCAGAACATCGTATAGAGATGGGGGTTGGCTCTTTTGACTCATGCTAGCAAACAGGACTTCCAACATGCTACACATGCTAACTGTGAATAGCTACATGCTAATAGCAATTAGGTAAGTGCTAAATCATGCCAAGAAAATGTTAAGAACTACAATAGTAATCATCTGTGACAACTACCAACCACCTAGCAACCACCCAGAACACCTTAGCAACCGCCTAGCAACCACCCAGGATACCCTAGAAAGTATCTAGTACAAGTATCTTGTACCTAGAAGGCCCCAAAAGTGTCCCCATTGACTTACTATGGTGAAGGACGGCCCATAAAATGCATGTGTTTTTCCTACTATGGTAAATTGCATTGGGATTTTGTATTGAACATAGCTCTGGATCACAGTGTCACAGAGACAAGGGGGCAGGCTTATCTTACTCAGACGACCAATCAGTCTCTCAGGATCATTGTGAAACTATCAAGCCAGGACCTAGCAACCAATTAGAGCACCTTAGCAACAACTCCCATAGACTTCCAATGAAAGAGATGAAATGGGTATCTCCGGATAGAAGTGTCATAGAAATACAAGGGTGGTCTCGTTTGACTCAGGGCAGCAAACAGCCAATCATAAATCACCTCAACACTTCCTGGCCCATCCCTAGCGACCATTGTTGAGCGCCTTAGCAACCAAAATCCAAAGAGGGATATCTTCCATTCTGAATGTCACAGAGGCATGAGAGTTGGTTTATAGTATTCATTGTGACAAGCAGCATTTGGAGAATCATCATTGGCAGCTGCCAAGCTACTCCCTAGCAACCAAATAGAGTACCTTAGCGACCATATTGCAAGAGCTATATCACTGCATCAGAACATCGTATAGAGATGGGGATTGGTTTATATCATTCACACTGACAGGCAGCCTTTGGAGATCCATCATTGGCAGCTGCCAAGCCACTCCCTAGCAACTAAACAGAGTACCCTAGCAACCATTTAGCAAGACCTATATCTCTGCATCAGAACATCGTAGAGACATGGGGGTTGGCTCTTTTGACTCATGCTAGCAAACAGCACTTCCAACATGGTACACATGCTAGCAGTGAATAGCTACATGCTAATATTGATTAGCTAAGTGCTAAATCATGCCAATAAAATGCTACAAACTCCATAGGAACCATCTTTGACAACTACCAACCACCTAGTAACACCATAGCAACCACCCAGAACACCTTAGCAACCGCCTAGCAACCACCCAGGATACCCTAGCAACCACCTAGCAACGCCCTAGCAACCACCCAGATTACCCTAGCAACCGCCTAGCAACCACCCAGGATACCCTAGCAACTGCCTAGCAACGCCCTAGCAACCACCCAGAACACCCTAGCAACCGCCTAGCAACACCCTAGCAACCATCCAGAATACCTTAGCAACCACCTAGCAACACCATAGCAACCACCCCGAATACCATAGCAACCACCTAGCAACACCCTAGCAACCACCCAGAATACACTAGCAACCGTACAACCACATAAATGAGCTATATATCAGAACCAGAACATCATATAGACATGGGGGTGTGCTTGTTTGTTTCGGTTGGGAAACCAGTCTGTAAATATCATCATGGTTACTGTGTAACCACACCTTAACAACCATTTGAAGATACCTAGCAACCATATTGCAACATATAGAAGCCACATTTCAGCTCCACAACATCATACAGACATGGTTGTTGGCTCATATGCAATCACGTACCACACTCTAGCAACCGAGCGGCGAGTTTTGCCACTGCAAGCACCACTTCACATTTTCTTCAGGAAATGTACATTCTAGTTAATGGTGCTTGCCTATGGCAAAGCAACAGTATTGTTATTGCTCATACTTATTATTCTTATTCTTATTATTCCGGACAAAAGTTTGGCGCGTAACTCGTCCCGCACCGTTTGTCACAGACCCCTGAGTGAGGCGTCAAATCGACCGGCTCATTGAGGAGAGGTGTGCTATGATTTTTATAAGCAATCGGGTGTACGATGTTCGCACAGCGGACGAAAAAGCGGCCAAAAAAGTCCCATTGACTTAACATTGCGGAATTTTCAGAAATTCAAATCCAACTGTCACTTTCACACACACCCAGAGAAAAGGGCCTGACAGCCCTGCTGTCAGGCCCTCTCTCTCTCCCTCAGAGGATTTATTTTATCAAGCAGCCAATAAGTAATGGCCTCAAATCTTCATAGCCACACCATAGCAACCAGTTACAGCACCCTAGCAACCGTGGGCGATAGGCACGAGGCCGCAGGCCTCGTGCCATACTAAATAACTCTATAAAAACTCTATAAAAACTCCTTTTAAAAACTCCATAGTAATCATCTGTTAAAAAATACACGCCGACATCACAGACCCCTGATTGAGGCGTCAAATTGTGCGGATTATTGAGGAGAGGTGTGCTGTGACTTTTCTTAGCGATGGGGGGTACGGTGTTCGCCCCAGGGGCAAATCATTGGGTAAAAAAAATCCCATAGACTTAACATTGCCACAAACTTTGACGACTCGTAGCACTGACCAATGATTTCTCAGAAACTTGTAATTTACCACATTTGAAGAGGCTGGCAGGCTCTGTAAGCACATACCTCACCATGGGGTAAAAGTTGCACCCCTGGGGGACAAGAGGCCCCCAAAGTTTCCCCATTGACTTACTATGGTGAAGGACGGCCCATGAAATGCATGTATTTTTTCTACTATGGTAAATTGCATTGGGATTTTGTATTGAACATAGCTCTGGATCACAATGTCACAGAGACAAGGGGGCGGGCTCATTTTACTCAGACGACCAATCAGTCTCTCAGGATCATTGTGAAACTATAAAGCCACGCCCTAGCAACCATTTAGAGCTCCTTAGCAACAAGTTCCATAGACTTCCATTAAAAGAGATCAAAGGGATATCTCAGGATATAAGTGTCATAGAAACATGAGGGTGGGCTCGTTTGACTCGGGGCAGCGAACAGCCAATCCTGAATCACCTCAACACTTACTGGCCACGCCCTAGCAACCATTATCAAGCACCTTAGCAACCAAAATCCAGACAGGGATATCTTCCATTCTGAATGTCACAAAGGCGTGGGAGTTGGTTTATATCATTCACACTGACAAGTAGCCTTTGGAGTTTAATCATAGGCAGCTGCCAAGCCACTCCCTAGCAACCAAACAGAGTACCCTAGCAACCATATTGCAAGAGCTATATCTCTGCATCAGAACATCGTATAGAGATGGGGATTGGTTTATATCATTCACACTGACAATCAGCCTTTGGAGTTTTATGATTGGTAGCTGCCAAGACACTCCCTAGCAACCAAACAGAGTACCCTAGCAACCATTTTGCAAGACCTACATCTCTGCATCAGAACATCGTATAGAGATGGGGGTTGGTTTATATCATTCACATTGACTTTGGAGCTTCATGATTGGCAGCTGCCAAGCCACTCCCTAGCAACCAAACATAGTACCCTAGCAACCGTTTTGCAAGACCAATATCTCTGAATCAGAACATCGTATAGAGATGGGGGTTGGCTCTTTTGACTCATGCTAGCAAACAGGACTTGTTACATGCTACACATGCTAGCAGTGAATAGCTACATGCTAATATTGATTAGCTAAGTGCTAAATCATGCCAATAAAATGCTACAAACTCCATAGTAACCATCTTTGACGACTACCAACCACCTAGTAACACCATAGCAACCACCCAGATTACCCTAGCAACACCATAGCAACAACCCAAAACACCTTAGCAACCGCCTAGCAACCACCCAGAACACCCTAGCAACCACCTAGCAACGCCCTAGCAACCACCCAGATTACCCTAGCAACACCCTAGCAACCACCCAGAACACCTTAGCAACCGCCTAGCAACCACCCAGAATACCCTAGCAACCACCTAGCAACGCCCTAACAATCACCCAGATTACCCTAGCAACCGCCTAGCAACCACCCAGGATACCCTAGCAACTGCCTAGCAACGCCCTAGCAACCACCCAAAACACCCTAGCAACCGCCTAGCAACCACCCAGAATACCATAGCAACCGACTAGCGACACCCTAGAAACCACCTAGAACACCCTAGCAACCGCCTAGCAACCACCCAGAACACCCTAGCAACCACCCACAATACCCCAGCAACCAACCAGAACACCCTAGCAACCACCTAGCAACGCCCTAGCAACCACCCAGAATACCCTAGCAACCACCCAGAACACCCTAGCAACCACCTAGCAACGCCCTAACAACCACCTACAACACCTTAGCATCCGCCTAGCAACCAACCAGAACACCCTAGCAACCACCTAGCAACGCCCTAGCAACCACCCAGAACAACCTAGCAACCGCTTAGCAACCACCCAGAATACCCTAGCAACGACCTAGAAAAACCCTAGCAACCACCTAGCAACCACCCAGAATACCCTAGCAACTGCCTAGCAACCACCCAGAACACCCTAGCAACTGCCTTGCATCATCATAGCAAACTACAAGAACACCCTAGCAACCGGGTGGTGTTTTTTGCCACTGCAAGCACCACTTCACATTTTCTTCAGGAAATGTACATTCTAGTTATTCTTCTTATTATTCCGGACAAAAGTTCGGCGCGTAACTCGTCCCGCACCGTTTGTCACAGACCCCTGAGTGAGGCGTCAAATCGACCGGCTCATTGAGGAGAGGTGTGCTATGATTTTTATAAGCAATCGGGTGTACGATGTTCGCACAGCGGACGAAAAAGCGGCCAAAAAAGTCCCATTGACTTAACATTGCGGAATTTTCAGAAATTTAAATCCCAACTGTCACTTTCACACACACCCAGAGAAAAGGGCCTGACAGCCCTGCTGTCTCTCTCCCTCAGAGGATTTATTTTATCAAGCAGCCAATAAGTAATGGCCTCAAATCTTCATAGCCACACCATAGCAACCAGTTACAGCACCCTAGCAACCGTGGGCGATAGGCACGAGGCCGCAGGCCTCGTGCCATACTAAATAACTCTATAAAAACTCTATAAAAACTCCTTTTAAAAACTCCATAGTAATCATCTGTTAAAAAATACACGCCGACATAACAGACCCCTGATTGAGGCGTCAAATTGTGCGGATTATTGAGGAGAGGTGTGCTGTGACTTTTCTTAGCGATGGGGGGTACGGTGTTTGCCCCAGGGGCAAATCATTGGGTAAAAAAAATCCCATAGACTTAACATTGCCACAAACTTTGACGACTCGTAGCACTGACCAATGATTTCTCAGAAACTTGTAATTTACCACATTTGAAGAGGCTGGCAGGCTCTGTAAGCACATACCTCACCATGGGGTAAAAGTTGCACCCCTGGGGGACAAGAGGCCCCCAAAGTTTCCCCATTGACTTACTATGGCGAAGGCCGTCCCATGAAACACATGCGTTTCTCCTACTATGGTAAATTGCATTGGGATTTTGTATTGAACATAGCTCTGGATCACAGTGTCACAGAGACAAGGGGGCGGGCTCATTTTACTCAGACGACCAATCAGTCTCTCAGGATCATTGTGAAACTATCAAGCCACGCCCTAGCAACCATTTAGAGCTCCTTAGCAACAAGTTCCACAGACTTCCATTAAAAGAGATCAAAGGGATATCTCAGGATATAAGTGTCATAGAAACATGAGGGTGGGCTCATTTGACTCGGGCCAGCAAACAGCCCATCCTGAATCACCTCAACACATCCTAACCCCTCCCTAGCAACCATTGTCAAGCACCTTAGCAACCAAAATCCAGACAGGGATATCTTCCATTCTGAATGTCACAAAGGCGTGGGAGTTGGTTTATATCATTCATACTGACAAGAAGCCTTTGGAGTTTAATGATTGGCAGCTGCCAAGCCACTCCCTAGCAACCAAACATAGTACCCTAGCAACCGTTTTGCAAGACCAATATCTCTGCATCAGAACATCGTATAGAGATGGGGGTTGGCTCTTTTGACTCATGCTAGCAAACAGGACTTCCAACATGCTACACATGCTAACTGTGAATAGCTACATGCTAATATTGATTAGCTAAGTGCTAAATCATGCCAATAAAATGCTACAAACTCTACAGTAACCATCTTTGACAACTACCAACCACCTAGTAACACCATAGCAACCACCCAGGATACCCTAGCAACTGCCTAGCAACCACCCAAAACACCCTAGCAACCGCCTAGCAACCACCCAGAATACCATAGCAACTGACTAACGACACCCTAGCAACCACCTAGAACACCCTAGCAACCGCCTAGCAACCACCCAGAACACCCTAGCAACCAATATCTCTGCATCAGAACATCGTATAGAGATGGGGGTTGGCTCTTTTGACTCATGCTAGCAAACAGGACTTGCTACATGCTACACATGCTAGCAGTGAATAGCTACATGCTAATATTGATTAGCTAAGTGCTAAATCATACCAATAAAATGCTACAAACTCCACAGTAACCATCTTTGACAACTACCAACCACCTAGTAACACCATAGCAACCACCCAGATTACCCTAGCAACACCCTAGCAACCACCCAGAACACCTTAGCAACCGCCTAGCAACCACCCAGGATACCCTAGCAACCACCTAGCAACCACCCAGAACACCCTAGCAACCAATATCTCTGCATCAGAACATCGTATAGAGATGGGGGTTGGCTCTTTTGACTCATGCTAGCAAACAGGACTTGCTACATGCTACACATGCTAGCAGTGAATAGCTACATGCTAATATTGATTAGCTAAGTGCTAAATCATACCAATAAAATGCTACAAACTCCACAGTAACCATCTTTGACAACTACCAACCACCTAGTAACACCATAGCAACCACCCAGATTACCCTAGCAACACCCTATCAACCACCCAGAACACCTTAGCAACCGCCTAGCAACCACCCAGGATACCCTAGCAACCACCTAGCAACCACCCAGAACACCTTAGTAACCGCCTAGCAACCACCCAGGATACCCTAGCAACCACCTAGCAACACCCTAGCAACAACCAAGAATACCGTAGCAACTGCCTAGCAACCACCTGAACACATAAATAAGCAATATCTCAGCATATCTTTGGCTCAGAAGGTCATAGAGTCTTGGGGTTGGGCTCTTTTGAATCATCCTATCAAGCAGCCAACGAGTAGTGATATAACAACTTCATAGTCATGCCCTAGCAACCAGTTACAGGCACCTAGCAACCATTCAACAGCATTTACAAGCTATATCTCAGCAACAAAACATTGTAAAAACACAGAGTTGCGCATTTTTTGACCCAGACTTGCAAATACTCTTTAAATATTACCACATAAACTGTATAAACCAACCTTAGCAACCATTTGGAGTACCCTAGCAACCGTACAAACACATGAATGGGCTATATCTCAGCACCAGAACATCGTTTAGACATGGGGGTGTGTTTGTTTGTTTCGGTTGGGAAACCAGTCTGTAAATATCATCATGGTAACTGTGCAACCACACCTTAGCAACCATTTAAAGCTACCTAACAACCATATTGCAACATATAGAAGCCATATTTCAGCTCCACAAAATCGTAAAGACATGGTTGTTGGCTTGTATGCAATCATGTACAACATTGTATTAACAACTATCCTAGCAACCGAGCGGCGAGTTTTGCCACTGCAAGCACCACTTCACATTTTCTTCAGGAAATGTACATTCTAGTATTGTGATTACTATTCATCTAGACAAAACTTCGGCACGTTACTCCTCCCGCACTATTTCTCGTAGACCCATGAATGAGGTGTCAAATCGACCGGTTTATCGAGGAGAGGTGTGCTATGACTTTTATAAGTGATTGGGTCTACGATGTCCGTCTGGCGGGCAAAAAATTAACCGAAAAATGTCCCATAGACTTAACATTGGCACAAAATTTGTAAAATCATATCTTTGGCTCAGAAGGTCATAGAGGCTTGGGGTTGGGCTCTTTTGATTTGTCCTATCAAGCAGCCAATAAATAGTGACATAACAACTTCATAGTCATGCCCTAGCAACCAGTTATAGGCCCCTAGCAACCATTGAACAACATTTACAAGCCATATCTCAGCAACAAAACATTGTAAATACACAGAGTTGGGCATTTTTTGGACGCAGACTTGCAAATACTCTTTAAATATTACCCCATAAACTGTATAATCAAACCTTAGCAACCATTTGGAGTACCCTAGCAACCGTAAAAACACATGAATGGGCTATATCTCAGCACCAGAACATCGTATAGACTTGGGGGTGTGTTTGTTTGTTTCGGTTGAGAAACCAGTCTGTAAATATCATCATGGTAACTGTGCAACCACACCTTAGCAACCGTTTAAAGCTACCTAGCAACCATGTTGCAACATATAAAAGCCATATTGCAGCTCCACAATATCGTTAAGACATGGTTGTTGGCTTGTATGCAATCATGTACAACATTGTAGCAACTATCCTAGCAACCGAGCGGCGAGTTTTGCCACTGCAAGCACCACTTCACATTTTCTTCTGGAAATGTACATTCTAGTTATTCTTCTTCTTCTTATTATTATTCCGGACAAAAGTTCGGCGCGTAACTCGTCCCGCACCGTTTGTCACAGACCCCTGAGTGAGGCGTCAAATCGACCGGCTCATTGAGGAGAGGTGTGCTATGATTTTTATAAGCAATCGGGTGTACGATGTTCGCACAGCGGACGAAAAAGCGGCCAAAAAAGTCCCATTGACTTAACATTGCGGAATTTTCAGAAATTTAAATCCCAACTGTCACTTTCACACACACCCAGAGAAAAGGGCCTGACAGCCCTGCTGTCTCTCTCCCTCAGAGGATTTATTTTATCAAGCAGCCAATAAGTAATGGCCTCAAATCTTCATAGCCACACCATAGCAACCAGTTACAGCACCCTAGCAACCGTGGGCTATAGGCACGAGGCCGCAGGCCTCGTGCCATACTAAATAACTCTATAAAAACTCTATAAAAACTCCTTTTAAAAACTCCATAGTAATCATCTGTTAAAAAATACACGCCGACATAACAGACCCCTGATTGAGGCGTCAAATTGTGCGGATTATTGAGGAGAGGTGTGCTGTGACTTTTCTTAGCGATGGGGGGTACGGTGTTTGCCCCAGGGGCAAATCATTGGGTAAAAAAAATCCCATAGACTTAACATTGCCACAAACTTTGACGACTCGTAGCACTGACCAATGATTTCTCAGAAACTTGTAATTTACCACATTTGAAGAGGCTGGCAGGCTCTGTAAGAACATACCTCACCATGGGGTAAAAGTTGCACCCCTGGGGCACAAGAGGCCCCAAAAGTGTCCCCATTGACTTACTATGGTGAAGGACGGCCCATAAAATGCATGTTTTTCCTACTATGGTTAATTGCATTGGGATTTTGTATTGAACATAGCTCTGGATCACAGTGTCACAGAGACAAGGGGGCGGGCTTATTTTACTCAGACGACCAATCAGTCTCTCAGGATCATTGTGAAACTATCAAAGCCAGGCCCTAGCAACCAATTAGAGCACCTTAGCAACAACTCCCATAGACTTCCAATGAAAGAGATGAAATGGGTATCTCCGGATAGAAGTGTCATAGAAATACAAGGGTGGTCTCGTTTGACTCAGGGCAGCAAACAGCCAATCATAAATCACCTCAACACTTCCTGGCCCATCCCTAGCGACCATTGTTGAGCGCCTTAGCAACCAAAATCCAAAGAGGGATATCTTCCATTCTGAATGTCACAGAGGCATGGGAGTTGGTTTATAGTATTCATTGTGACAAGCAGCATTTGGAGAATCATCATTGGCAGCTGCCAAGCCACTCCCTAGCAACCAAATAGAGTACCTTAGCGACCATATTGCAAGAGCTATATCTCTGCATCAGAACATCGTATAGAGATGGGGATTGGTTTATATCATTCACACTGACAGGCAGCCTTTGGAGATCCATCATTGGCAGCTGCCAAGCCACTCCCTAGCAACTAAACAGAGTACCCTAGCAACCATTTAGCAAGACCTATATCTCTGCATCAGAACATCGTAGAGACATGGGGGTTGGCTCTTTTGACTCATGCTAGCAAACAGCACTTCCAACATGCTACACATGCTAGCAGTGAATAGCTACATGCTAATATTGATTAGCTAAGTGCTAAATCATGCCAATAAAATGCTACAAACTCCATAGGAACCATCTTTGACAACTACCAACCACCTAGTAACACCATAGCAACGACCCAGATTACCCTAGCAACACCCTAGCAACCACCCAGAACACCCTAGCAACTGCCTAGCAACGCCCTAGCAACCACCCAGAACACCTTAGCAACCGCCTAGCAACCACCCAGAATACCCTAGCAACCACCTAGCAACCACCTAGCAACTTGTAATACCCTAGCAACTGCCTAGCAACGCCCTAGCAACCACCCAAAACACCCTAGCAACCGCCTAGCAACCACCCAGAATACCATAGCAACCGACTAGCGACACCCTAGAAACCACCTAGAACACCCTAGCAACCGCCTAGCAACCACCCAGAACACCCTAGCAACCACCCACAATACCCTAGCAACCAACCAGAACACCCTAGCAACCACCTAGCAACGCCCTAGCAACCACCCAGAATACCCTAGCAACCACCCAGAACACCCTAGCAACCACCTAGCAACGCCCTAACAACCACCTACAACACCCTAGCATCCGCCTAGAAACCAACCAGAACACCCTAGCAACCACCTAGCAACGCCCTAGCAACCACCCAGAACACCCTAGCAACCGCTTAGCAAACACCCAGAATACCCTAGCAACGACCTAGAAAAACCCTAGCAACCACCTAGCAACCACCCGGAATACCCTAGCAACTGCCTAGCAACCATCCAGAACACCCTAGCAACTGCCTTGCATCATCATAGCAAACTCCAAGAACACCCTAGCAACCGGGTGGTGTTTTTTGCCACTGCAAGCACCACTTCACATTTTCTTCAGGAAATGTACATTCTAGTTAATGGTGCTTGCCTATGGCAAAGCAACAGTATTGTTATTGCTCATACTTATTATTAATGGTGCTTGCCTATGGCAAAGCAACAGTATTGTTATTGCTCATACTTATTATTAAGTTGGCTTGTGAGAGCCAACTTACTGAAATCCTATTTAAACTTATTATTATTATTATTATTATTCTTCTTACTAAAAATTTACAACTCGAACTCCTCCTAGACCGTTAACTCCACATACTCCAAACTCGGCTCAGACACTCAAACTGTTCTGACTCGGTATGCTATTTCTTTTCTAACTGATCGGACTTACGGTTTTCCTAAAAATGACGATTAAAACTCGGAAAAACTCCCATTGACTTAACATTGCGGAATTTTCAGATTTTCAAACTCCCCAACTGTCAAAAATTCAAATCTAAATCCCTTGAAACCCTAGACTAAATCAAACTGCCATTCTATATACTATATGAGCCATTGAGACTCATTGAAACTCGTCTATCTATCAACTTCAAACTATTTTAAACTTCAAACTAAATTAAACTTCAAACTAATTTAAACTTTAATCTTCAAACTAATTTAAACTTTAAACTAATTTAAACTTTAAACTAATTTAAACTTTAAACTAATTTAATCTTCAAATGACTAAATTTACTTCATTCAAACTTATAAACTCTAAACTCATATAAACTCTGAGTGTGTAAGTGAGTGAGTGTGTGAGCGAGTGAGTCTGTGTGTGTGACTGTGTGTGTGTGTGTGTGAGAGAAAGAGTGTGTGTGTGAGTGAGTGTGTGTGCGTGAGTGTGTATGTGTGTGTGAGTTAGTGAGCGTGTCTGTGCGTGTGTGTGAAAGAGAAAGTGTGTGTGTAAACGAGTTAGTGTGTGTGCGTGTATACCAAAATACCTTAGAACACCCTAGCAACACCATAGCAACCAACCAAAATACCTTAGAACACCCTAGCAACACCATAGCAACCACCCAAAATACCTTAGAACACCCTAGCAACACCCTAGCAACCACCCAAAATACCTTAGAACACCCTAGCAACACCATAGCAACCACCCAAAATACCTCAGAACACCCTAGCAACACCCTAGCAACCACCCAAAATACCTTAGAACCCCCTAGCAACACCCTAGCAACCAACCAAAATACCTTAGAACAGCCTAGCAACACCCTAGCAACCACCCAAAATACCTTAGAACACCCTAGCAACACCATAGCAACCACCCAAAATACCTCAGAACACCCTAGCAACACCCTAGCAACCACCCAAAATACATTAGAACACCCTAGCAACACCATAGCAACCAGCCAAAATACCTTAGAACACCCTAGCAACACCCTAGCAACCACCCAAAATACATTAGAACACCCTAGCAACACCATAGCAACCAGCCAAAATACCTTAGAACACCCTAGCAACACCCTAGCAACCACCCAAAATACCTTAGAACACCCTAGCAACACCATAGCAACCACCCAAAATACCTCAGAACACCCTAGCAACACCCTAGCAACCACCCAAAATACCTTAGAACACCCTAGCAACCAACCAAAATACCTTAGAACACCCTAGCAACCACCCAGAACACCCTAGCAACCACCCAAAATACCTTAGAACACCCTAGCAACCACCCAAAATACCTTTGAACACCCTAGCAACACCATAGCAACCAACTAACATACCTTAGAACACCCTAGCAACCACCCAGAACACCCTAGCAACCACCCAAATACCTTAGAACACCCTAGCAACACCCTAGCAACCACCCAAAATACCTTAGAACACCCTAGCAACACCATATCAACCAACCAAAATACCTTAGAACACCCTAGCAACCACACAGAACACCCTAGCAACCACCCAAAATACCTTAGAACACCCTAGCAACACCATAGCAACCAACCAAAATACCTTAGAAAACCCTAGCAACACCCTAGCAACCACCCCAAATACCTTAGAACACCCTAGCAACACCATAGCAACCAACCAAAATATCTTAGAACACCCTAGCAACAACCCAGAACACCCTAGCAACCACCCAAAATACCTTAGAACACCCTAGCAACACCATAGCAACCACCCAAAATACCTTAGAACACCCTAGCAACACCATAGCAACCACCCAAAATACCTCAGAACACCCTAGCAACACCCTAGCAACCACCCAAAATATCTTAGAACACCCTAGCAACACCCTATCAACCAACCAAAATACCTCAGAACACCCTAGCAACACCCTAGCAACCATCCAAAATACCTCAGAACACCCTAGCAACACCCTAGCAACCACCCAAAATACCTTAGAACCCCCTAGCAACACCATAGCAACCACCCAAAATACCTCAGAACACCCTAGCAACACCCTAGCAACCACCCAAAATACCTTAGAACACCCTAGCAACACCATAGCAACCACCCAAAATACCTCAGAACACCCTAGCAACACCCTAGCAACCACCCAAAATATCTTAGAACACCCTAGCAACACCCTATCAACCAACCAAAATACCTCAGAACACCCTAGCAACACCCTAGCAACCATCCAAAATACCTCAGAACACCCTAGCAACACCCTAGCAACCACCCAAAATACCTTAGAACCCCCTAGCAACACCATAGCAACCACCCAAAATACCTCAGAACACCCTAGCAACACCCTAGCAACCACCCAAAATACCTTAGAACACCCTAGCAACACCATAGCAACCACCCAAAATACCTCAGAACACCCTAGCAACACCCTAGCAACCACCCAAAATACCTTAGAACACCCTAGCAACACCATAGCAACCACCCAAAATACCTCAGAACACCCTAGCAACACCCTAGCAACCACCCAAAATACCTTAGAACACCCTAGCAACACCATAGCAACCACCCAAAATACCTTAGAACACCCTAGCAACCACCCAGAACACCCTAGCAACCAACCAAAATACCTTAGAACACCCTAGCAACCACCCAGAACACCCTAGCAACCACCCAAAATACCTTAGAACACCCTAGCAACACCCTAGCAACCACCCAAAATACCTCAGAACACCCTAGCAACACCCTAGCAACAACCCAAAATACCTCAGAACACCCTAGCAACACCCTAGCAACCACCAAAAATACCTTAGAACACCTTAGCAACCACCCAAAATACCTTAGAACACCTTAGCAACCACCCAAAATACCTTAGAACACCTTAGCAACACCCTAGCAACATCCTAGCAACCACCCACAATACCTCAGAACACCCTAGCAACAACCCAAAATACCTCAGAACACCCTAGCAACACCCTAGCAACCACCAAAAATACCTTAGAACACCTTAGCAACCACCCAAAATACATTAGAACACCCTAGCAACCACCCAAAATACCTTAGAACACCTTAGCAACCACCCAAAACACCCTAGCAGCCACCCAAAATACCTTAGAATACCCTAGCAACCACCTATAACACCTTAGCAACCCACTAGAAACACCCTAGCGACTGTACTTTAAACTACTTTAAACTACTTTAAACTAGAAACTACTTTAAACTACTTTGAACTAAGTTAAACTTTAAACTACTTTAAACTAGAAACTATAAAACATTTTAAACTTTGAACTACTTTAAACTTTAAACTAAGTTAACCTTTAAACTACTTTCAACTAGAAACTACTTTAAACTATTTTAAACTTTAAACTACTTTAAACTAGAAACTACTTTAAACTACTTTAAACTTTAAACTAGAAACTACATTAAACTAGAAACTACTTTAAACTATTTTAAACTTTAAACTAGAAACTACTTTAAACTAGAAACTACTTTAAAATATTTTAAACTTTAAACTACTTTAAACTAAGTTAAACTTTAAACTACTTTAAACTAGAAACTACTTGAAACTATAAACTACTTTAAACTAATTTAAACTATAAACTACTTTCAACTTCAAACTACTATCGTTCTATCTTTCTAACTAATCTATCTTTCTTTCTTTCTTACTAAACTATAAACTAATTTAACTTTAAACTAATTTAAACTTTAAACTTCTTTAAACTTATTGGTCCAAACTTTCACAAGCCAACTTAAAGTTTGTCTCGACGAACTTTTTCTAGTTCTTCTTCTTCTTCTTCTTATTATTCCGGACAAAAGTTCGGCGCGTAACTCGTCCCGCACCGTTTGTCACAGACCCCTGAGTGAGGCGTCAAATCGACCGGCTCATTGAGGAGAGGTGTGCTATGATTTTTATAAGCAATCGGGTGTACGATGTTCGCACAGCGGACGAAAAAGCGGCCAAAAAAGTCCCATTGACTTAACATTGCGGAATTTTCAGAAATTTAAATCCCAACTGTCACTTTCACACACACCCAGAGAAAAGGGCCTGACAGCCCTGCTGTCAGGCCCTCTCTCTCTCCCTCAGAGGATTTATTTTATCAAGCAGCCAATAAGTAATGGCCTCAAATCTTCATAGCCACACCATAGCAACCAGTTACAGCACCCTAGCAACCGTGGGCGATAGGCACGAGGCCACGGGCCTCGTGCCATATTAAATAACTCTATAAAAACTCTATAAAAACTCCTTTTAAAAACTCCATAGTAATCATCTGTTAAAAAATACACGCCGACATAACAGACCCCTGATTGAGGCGTCAAATTGTGCGGATTATTGAGGAGAGGTGTGCTGTGACTTTTCTTAGCGATGGGGGGTACGGTGTTCGCCCCAGGGGCAAATCATTGGGTAAAAAAAATCCCATAGACTTAACATTGCCACAAACTTTGCCGACTCGTAGCACTGACCAATGATTTCTCAGAAACTTGTAATTTACCACATTTGAAGAGGCTGGCAGGCTCTGTAAGAACATACCTCACAATGGGGTAAAAGTTGCACCCCTGGGGGGCAAGAGGCCCCCAAAGTTCCCCATTGACTTACTATGGTGAAGGACGGCCCATGAAATGCATGTGTTTTTCCTACTATGGTAAATTGCATTGGTATTTTGTATTGAACATAGCTCTGGATCACAGTGTCACAGAGACAAGGGGGCGGGCTCATTTTACACAGATGACCAATCAGTCTCTCAGGATCATTTTGAAACTATCAAGCCACGCCCTAGCAAACAATTAGAGCACCTTAGCAACAACTCCCATAGACTTCCAATGAAAGAGATGAAATGGGTATCTCCGGATAGAAGTGTCATAGAAATACAAGGGTGGTCTCGTTTGACTCGGGCCAGCAAACAGCCAATCCTGAATCACCTCAACACTTACTGGCCACGCCCTAGCAACCATTGTCGAGCACCTTAGCAACCAAAATCCAAAGAGGGATATCTTCCATTCTGAATGTCACAGAGGCATGGGAGTTGGTTTATATCATTCATACTGACAAGCAGCCTTTGGAGTTTCATGATTGGCAGCTGCCAAGCGACTCCCTAGCAACCACACAGAGTACCCTAGCAACCATTTTGCAAGACCTATATCTCTGCATCAAAACATTGTATAGAGATGGGGGTTGGTTTATACATTCACATTGACTTTGGAGCTTCATAATTGGCAGCTGCCAAGCCACTCCCTAGCAACCAAACAGAGTACCCTAGCAACCGTTTTGCAAGACCTATATCTCTGCATCAAAACATCGTATAGAGATGGGGGTTGGCTCTTTTTACTCATGCTAGCAAACAGGACTTGCTACATGCTACACATGCTAGCAGTGAATAGCTACATGCTAATATTGATTAGCTAAGTGCTAAATCATGCCAATAAAATGCTACAAACTCCATAGGAACCATCTTTGACAACTACCAACCACCTAGTAACACCATAGCAACGACCCAGATTACCGTAGCAACACCCTAGCAACCACCCAGAACACCCTAGCAACTGCCTAGCAATGCCCTAGCAACAACCCAAAACACCTTAGCAACCGCCTAGCAACCACCCAGAACACCCTAGCAACCACCTAGCAACGCCATAGCAACCACCCAGATTACCCTAGCAACACCCTAGCAACCACCCAGAACACCCTAGCAACTGCCTAGCAACGCCCTAGCAACCACCCAGAACACCTTAGCAACCGCCTAGCAACCACCCAGAATACCCTAGCAACCACCTAGCAACGCCCTAACAACCACCCAGATTACCCTAGCAACCGCCTAACAACCACCCAGGATACCCTAGCAACTGCCTAGCAACGCCCTAGCAACCACCCAAAACACCCTAGCAACCGCCTAGCAACCACCCAGAATACCATAGCAACCGACTAGCGACACCCTAGAAACCACCTAGAACACCCTAGCAACCGCCTAGCAACCACCCACAATACCCCAGCAACCAACCAGAACACCCTAGCAACCACCTAGCAACGCCCTAGCAACCACCCAGAATACCCTAGCAACCACCCAGAACACCCTAGCAACCACCTAGCAACGCCCTAACAACCACCTACAACACCCTAGCATCCGCCTAGCAACCACCCAGAATACCCTAGCAACCACCCAGAACACCCTAGCAACCACCTAGCAACGCCCTAACAACCACCTAGCAACACCCTAGCAACCACCCAGGATACCCTAGCAACCACCTAGCAACACCCTAGCAACAACCAAGAATACCCTAGCAACCGCCTAGCAACCACCTGAACACATAAATAAGCCATATCTCAGCACCAGAACATTGTACAGACATGATTGTTGGCTCGTATGCAATAATGTACCACACTCTAGCAACCGAGCGGCGAGTTTTGCCACTGCAAGCACCACTTCACATTTTCTTCAGGAAATGTACATTCTAGTTATTCTTCTTATTCTTCTTATTATTCCGGACAAAAGTTTGGCGCGTAACTCGTCCCGCACCGTTTGTCACAGACCCCTGAGTGAGGCGTCAAATCGACCGGCTCATTGAGGAGAGGTGTGCTATGATTTTTATAAGCAATCGGGTGTACGATGTTCGCACAGCGGACGAAAAAGCGGCCAAAAAAGTCCCATTGACTTAACATTGCGGAATTTTCAGAAATTTAAATCCCAACTGTCACTTTCACACACACCCAGAGAAAAGGGCCTGACAGCCCTGCTGTCAGGCCCTCTCTCTCTCCCTCAGAGGATTTATTTTATCAAGCAGCCAATAAGTAATGGCCTCAAATCTTCATAGCCACACCATAGCAACCAGTTACAGCACCCTAGCAACCGTGGGCGATAGGCACGAGGCCGCAGGCCTCGTGCCATACTAAATAACTCTATAAAAACTCTATAAAAACTCCTTTTAAAAACTCCATAGTAATCATCTGTTAAAAAATACACTCCGACATAACAGACCCCTGATTGAGGCGTCAAATTGTGTGGATTATTGAGGAGAGGTGTGCTGTGACTTTTCTTAGCGATGGGGGGTACGGTGTTCGCCCCAGGGGCAAATCATTGGGTAAAAAAAATCCCATAGACTTAACATTGCCACAAACTTTGACGACTCGTAGCACTGACCAATGATTTCTCAGAAACTTGTAATTTACCACATTTGAAGAGGCTGGCAGGCTCTGTAAGCACATACCTCACCATGGGGTAAAAGTTGCACCCCTGGGGGACAAGAGGCCCCCAAAGTTTCCCCATTGACTTACTATGGCGAAGGCCGTCCCATGAAACACATGCGTTTCTCCTACTATGGTAAATTGCATTGGGATTTTGTATTGAACATAGCTCTGGATCACAGTGTCACAGAGACAAGGGGGCGGGCTCATTTTACTCAGACGACCAATCAGTCTCTCAGGATCATTGTGAAACTATCAAGCCACGCCCTAGCAACCATTTAGAGCTCCTTAGCAACAAGTTCCACAGACTTCCATTAAAAGAGATCAAAGGGATATCTCAGGATATAAGTGTCATAGAAACATGAGGGTGGGCTCATTTGACTCGGGCCAGCAAACAGCCCATCCTGAATCACCTCAACACATCCTAACCCCTCCCTAGCAACCATTGTCAAGCACCTTAGCAACCAAAATCCAGACAGGGATATCTTCCATTCTGAATGTCACAAAGGCGTGGGAGTTGGTTTATATCATTCATACTGACAAGAAGCCTTTGGAGTTTAATGATTGGCAGCTGCCAAGCCACTCCCTAGCAACCAAACATAGTACCCTAGCAACCGTTTTGCAAGACCAATATCTCTGCATCAGAACATCGTATAGAGATGGGGGTTGGCTCTTTTGACTCATGCTAGCAAACAGGACTTCCAACATGCTACACATGCTAACTGTGAATAGCTACATGCTAATAGCAATTAGGTAAGTGCTAAATCATGCCAAGAAAATGTTAAGAACTACAATAGTAATCATCTGTGACAACTACCAACCACCTAGCAACCACCCAGAACACCTTAGCAACCGCCTAGCAACCACCCAGGATACCCTAGAAAGTATCTAGTACAAGTATCTTGTACCTAGAAGGCCCCAAAAGTGTCCCCATTGACTTACTATGGTGAAGGACGGCCCATAAAATGCATGTGTTTTTCCTACTATGGTAAATTGCATTGGGATTTTGTATTGAACATAGCTCTGGATCACAGTGTCACAGAGACAAGGGGGCAGGCTTATCTTACTCAGACGACCAATCAGTCTCTCAGGATCATTGTGAAACTATCAAGCCAGGACCTAGCAACCAATTAGAGCACCTTAGCAACAACTCCCATAGACTTCCAATGAAAGAGATGAAATGGGTATCTCCGGATAGAAGTGTCATAGAAATACAAGGGTGGTCTCGTTTGACTCAGGGCAGCAAACAGCCAATCATAAATCACCTCAACACTTCCTGGCCCATCCCTAGCGACCATTGTTGAGCGCCTTAGCAACCAAAATCCAAAGAGGGATATCTTCCATTCTGAATGTCACAGAGGCATGAGAGTTGGTTTATAGTATTCATTGTGACAAGCAGCATTTGGAGAATCATCATTGGCAGCTGCCAAGCTACTCCCTAGCAACCAAATAGAGTACCTTAGCGACCATATTGCAAGAGCTATATCACTGCATCAGAACATCGTATAGAGATGGGGATTGGTTTATATCATTCACACTGACAGGCAGCCTTTGGAGATCCATCATTGGCAGCTGCCAAGCCACTCCCTAGCAACTAAACAGAGTACCCTAGCAACCATTTAGCAAGACCTATATCTCTGCATCAGAACATCGTAGAGACATGGGGGTTGGCTCTTTTGACTCATGCTAGCAAACAGCACTTCCAACATGGTACACATGCTAGCAGTGAATAGCTACATGCTAATATTGATTAGCTAAGTGCTAAATCATGCCAATAAAATGCTACAAACTCCATAGGAACCATCTTTGACAACTACCAACCACCTAGTAACACCATAGCAACCACCCAGAACACCTTAGCAACCGCCTAGCAACCACCCAGGATACCCTAGCAACCACCTAGCAACGCCCTAGCAACCACCCAGATTACCCTAGCAACCGCCTAGCAACCACCCAGGATACCCTAGCAACTGCCTAGCAACGCCCTAGCAACCACCCAGAACACCCTAGCAACCGCCTAGCAACACCCTAGCAACCATCCAGAATACCTTAGCAACCACCTAGCAACACCATAGCAACCACCCCGAATACCATAGCAACCACCTAGCAACACCCTAGCAACCACCCAGAATACACTAGCAACCGTACAACCACATAAATGAGCTATATATCAGAACCAGAACATCATATAGACATGGGGGTGTGCTTGTTTGTTTCGGTTGGGAAACCAGTCTGTAAATATCATCATGGTTACTGTGTAACCACACCTTAACAACCATTTGAAGATACCTAGCAACCATATTGCAACATATAGAAGCCACATTTCAGCTCCACAACATCATACAGACATGGTTGTTGGCTCATATGCAATCACGTACCACACTCTAGCAACCGAGCGGCGAGTTTTGCCACTGCAAGCACCACTTCACATTTTCTTCAGGAAATGTACATTCTAGTTCTTCTTATTCTTCTTATTATTCCGGACAAAAGTTTGGCGCGTAACTCGTCCCGCACCGTTTGTCACAGACCCCTGAGTGAGGCGTCAAATCGACCGGCTCATTGAGGAGAGGTGTGCTATGATTTTTATAAGCAATCGGGTGTACGATGTTCGCACAGCGGACGAAAAAGCGGCCAAAAAAGTCCCATTGACTTAACATTGCGGAATTTTCAGAAATTTAAATCCCAACTGTCACTTTCACACACACCCAGAGAAAAGGGCCTGACAGCCCTGCTGTCAGGCCCTCTCTCTCTCCCTCAGAGGATTTATTTTATCAAGCAGCCAATAAGTAATGGCCTCAAATCTTCATAGCCACACCATAGCAACCAGTTACAGCACCCTAGCAACCGTGGGCGATAGGCACGAGGCCTGCCATACTAAATAACTCTATAAAAACTCTATAAAAACTCCTTTTAAAAACTCCATAGTAATCATCTGTTAAAAAATACACGCCGACATAACAGACCCCTGATTGAGGCGTCAAATTGTGCGGATTTTTGAGGAGAGGTGTGCTGTGACTTTTCTTAGTGATGGGGGGTACGGTGTTCGCCCCAGGGGCAAATCATTGGGTAAAAAAAATCCCATAGACTTAACATTGCCACAAACTTTGACGACTCGTAGCACTGACAGTTGATTTCTCAGAAACTTGCAATTTACCACATTTGAAGAGGCTGGCAGGCTCTGTAAGAACATACCTCACAATGGGGTAAAAGTTGCACCCCTGGGGGGCAAGAGGCCCCCAAAGTTCCCCATTGACTTACTATGGTGAAGGACGGCCCATGAAATGCATGTGTTTTTCCTACTATGGTAAATTGCATTGGTATTTTGTATTGAACATAGCTCTGGATCACAGTGTCACAGAGACAAGGGGGCGGGCTCATTTTACACAGATGACCAATCAGTCTCTCAGGATCATTTTGAAACTATCAAGCCACGCCCTAGCAAACAATTAGAGCACCTTAGCAACAACTCCCATAGACTTCCAATGAAAGAGATTAAATGGGTATCTAAGGATAGAAGTGTCATAGAAATACAAGGGTGGTCTCGTTTGACTCGGGCCAGCAAACAGCCAATCCTGAATCACCTCAACACTTACTGGCCACGCCCTAGCAACCATTGTTGAGCACCTTAGCAACCAAAATCCAAAGAGGGATATCTTCCATTCTGAATGTCACAGAGGCATGGGAGTTGGTTTATATCATTCATACTTACAAAAAGCCTTTGGAGTTTCATGATTGGCAGCTGCCAAGACACTCCCTAGCAACCAAACAGAGTACCCTAGCAACCATTTTGCAAGACCTATATCTCTGCATCAAAACATCGTATAGAGATGGGGGTTGGTTTATACATTCACATTGACTTTGGAGCTTCATGATTGGCAGCTGCCAAAACACTCCCTAGCAACCAAACAGAGTACCCTAGCAACCGTTTTGCAAGACCTATATCTCTGCATCAGAACATCGTATAGAGATGGGGGTTGGCTCTTTTGACTCATGCTAGCAAACTGGACTTGCTACATGCTACTAATGCTAGCAGTGAATAGCTACATGCTAATATTGATAAGCTAAGTGCTAAATCGTGCCAATAAAATGCTACAAACTCCATAGTAACCATCTTTGACAACTACCAACCACCTAGTAACACCATAGCAACCACCCAGATTACCCTAGCAACACCCTAGCAACCACCCAGAACACCCTAGCAACTGCCTAGCAACGCCCTAGCAACCACCCAGAATACACTAGCAACCACCTAGCAAGGCCCTAGCAACCACCCAGAATACCATAGCAACCACCCAGAACACCCTAGCAACCACCTAGCAACACCCTAGCAACCATCCAGAATACCTTAGCAACCACCTAGCAACACCATAGCAACCACCCAGAATACCATAGCAACCACCTAGCAAAACCCTAGCAACCACCCAGAATACACTAGCAACCACCCAGCAACGCCCTAGCAACCACCCAGAATACCCTAGCAACCACCCAGAACACCCTAGCAACCACCTAGCAACACCCTAGCAACCACCAGAATAACCTAGCAACCGCCTAGCAACGCCCTAGCAACCACCCAGAATACCCTAGCAACCACCCAGAAACACCCTAGCAACCACCTAGCAACCACCCAGAACAGCCTAGCAACCACCTAGCAACACCCTAGCAACCACCCAGAATACACTAGCAACTGCCTAGCAACCACCCATAAAACCCTTGCAACCGCCTAGCAACCACTCAGAACACCCTAGCAACCACCTGATCAACATGAATAAGCCATATCTCAGCACCAGAACATCGTACAGACATGTTTGTTGGCTCGTATGCAATCACGTACCACACTCTAGCAACCGAGTGGCGAGTTTTGCCACTGCAAGCACCACTTCACATTTTCTTCAGGAAATGTACATTCTAGTATTGTGATTACTATTCATCTAGACAAAACTTCGGCACGTTACTCCTCCCGCACTATTTCTCATAGACCCATGAATGAGGTGTCAAATCGACCGGTTTATTGAGGAGAGGTGTGCTATGACTTTTATAAGCGATTGGGTCTACTATGTCCATCTGGCGGGCAAAAAATTAACCGAAAAATGTCCCATAGACTTAACATTGGCACAAAATTTGTAAAATCATATCTTTGGCTCAGAAGGTCATAGAGGCATGGGGTTGGGCTCTTTTGATTCGTCCTTTCAAGCAGCCAACAAATAGTGACATAACAACTTCATAGTCACGCCCTAGCAACCAGTTACAGGCCCCTAGAAACCATTGAACAGCATTTACAAGCCATATCTCAGCAACAAAACATTGTAAATACACAGAGTTGGGCATTTTTTGACCTAGACTTGCAAATACTCTTTAAATATTACCCCATAAACTGTATAAACAAACCTTAGCAACCATTTGGAGTACCCTAGCAACCCTAAAAACACATGAATGGGCTATATCTCAGCACCAGAACATCGTATGGACATGGGGGTGTGTTTGTTTCGGTTGAGAAACCAGTCTGTAAATATCATCATGGTAACTGTGCAACCCCACCTTAGCAACCATTTAAAGCTACCTAGCAACCAGACTGCAACATATAAAAGCCATATTGCAGCTCCACAACATTGTAAAGACATGGTTGTTGGCTTGTATGCAATCATGTACAACATTGTAGCAACTATCCTAGCAACCGAGCGGCGAGTTTTGCCACTGCAAGCACCACTTCACATTTTCTTCAGGAAATGTACATTCTAGTATTGTGATTACTATTCACCTAGACAAAACTTCGGCACGCAACTCCTCCCACATCTTTTGTCGTAGACCCATGAATGAGATGTCAAATCGACCGGTTCATAGAGGAGAGGTGTGCTATGACTTTTATAAGCAATTGGGTCTACGATGTTCGTCTGGCGGGCGAAAAATTAGCAGAAAAATGTCACATTGACTTAACATTGGCACAAAATTTGTAAAATCATATCTTTGGCTCAGAAGGTCATAGAGTCTTGGGGTTGGGCTCTTTTGAATCGTCCTATCAAGCAGCCAACGAGTAGTGATATAACAACTTCATAGTCATGCCCTAGCAACCAGTTACAGGCACCTAGCAACCATTCAACAGCATTTACAAGCTATATCTCAGCAACAAAACATTGTAAAAACACAGAGTTGCGCATTTTTTTACCCAGACTTGCAAATACTCTTTAAATATTACCACATAAACTGTATAAACCAACCTTAGCAACCATTTGGAGTACCCTAGCAACCGTACAAACACATGAATGGGCTATATCTCAGCACCAGAACATCGTTTAGACATGGGGGTGTGTTTGTTTGTTTCGGTTGGGAAACCAGTCTGTAAATATCATCATGGTAACTGTGCAACCACACCTTAGCAACCATTTAAAGCTACCTAACAACCATATTGCAACATATAGAAGCCATATTTCAGCTCCACAAAATCGTAAAGACATGGTTGTTGGCTTGTATGCAATCATGTACAACATTGTATTAACAACTATCCTAGCAACCGAGCGGCGAGTTTTGCCACTGCAAGCACCACTTCACATTTTCTTCAGGAAATGTACATTCTAGTTAATGGTGCTTGCCTATGGCAAAGCAACAGTATTGTTATTGCTCATACTTATTAATGGTGCTTGCCTATGGCAAAGCAACAGTATTGTTATTGCTCATACTTATTAATGGTGCTTGCCTATGGCAAAGCAACAGTATTGTTATTGCTCATACTTATTATTCTTCTTCTTCTTCTTCTTATTATTCCGGACAAAAGTTCGGCGCGTAACTCGTCCCGCACCGTTTGTCACAGACCCCTGAGTGAGGCGTCAAATCGACCGGCTCATTGAGGAGAGGTGTGCTATGATTTTTATAAGCAATCGGGTGTACGATGTTCGCACAGCGGACGAAAAAGCGGCCAAAAAAGTCCCATTGACTTAACATTGCGGAATTTTCAGAAATTTAAATCCCAACTGTCACTTTCACACACACCCAGAGAAAAGGGCCTGACAGCCCTGCTGTCAGGCCCTCTCTCTCTCCCTCAGAGGATTTATTTTATCAAGCAGCCAATAAGTAATGGCCTCAAATCTTCATAGCCACACCATAGCAACCAGTTACAGCACCCTAGCAACCGTGGGCGATAGGCACGAGGCCGCAGGCCTCGTGCCATACTAAATAACTCTATAAAAACTCTATAAAAACTCCTTTTAAAAACTCCATAGTAATCATCTGTTAAAAAATACACGCCGACATAACAGACCCCTGATTGAGGCGTCAAATTGTGCGGATTATTGAGGAGAGGTGTGCTGTGACTTTTCTTAGCGATGGGGGGTACGGTGTTTGCCCCAGGGGCAAATCATTGGGTAAAAAAAATCCCATAGACTTAACATTGCCACAAACTTTGACGACTCGTAGCACTGACCAATGATTTCTCAGAAACTTGTAATTTACCACATTTGAAGAGGCTGGCAGGCTCTGTAAGAACATACCTCACCATGGGGTAAAAGTTGCACCCCTGGGGCACAAGAGGCCCCAAAAGTGTCCCCATTGATTTACTATGGTGAAGGACGGCCCATAAAATGCATGTGTTTTTCCTACTATGGTAAATTGCATTGGGATTTTGTATTGAACATAGCTCTGGATCACAGTGTCACAGAGACAAGGGGGCGGGCTTATCTTACTCAGACGACCAATCAGTCTCTCAGGATCATTGTGAAACTATCAAGCCAGGCCCTAGCAACCAATTAGAGCACCTTAGCAACAACTCCCATAGACTTCCAATGAAAGAGATGAAATGGGTATCTCCGGATAGAAGTGTCATAGAAATACAAGGGTGGTCTCGTTTGACTCAGGGCAGCAAACAGCCAATCATAAATCACCTCAACACTTCCTGGCCCATCCCTAGCGACCATTGTTGAGCGCCTTAGCAACCAAAATCCAAAGAGGGATATCTTCCATTCTGAATGTCACAGAGGCATGGGAGTTGGTTTATAGTATTCATTGTGACAAGCAGCATTTGGAGAATCATCATTGGCAGCTGACAAGCCACTCCCTAGCAACCAAATAGAGTACCTTAGCGACCATATTGCAAGAGCTATATCTCTGCATCAGAACATCGTATAGAGATGGGGATTGGTTTATATCATTCACACTGACAGGCAGCCTTTGGAGATCCATCATTGGCAGCTGCCAAGCCACTCCCTAGCAACTAAACAGAGTGCCCTAGCAACCATTTAGCAAGACCTATATCTCTGCATCAGAACATCGTAGAGACATGGGGGTTGGCTCTTTTGACTCATGCTAGCAAACAACACTTCCAACATGCTACACATGCTAGCAGTGAATAGCTACATGCTAATATTGATTAGCTAAGTGCTAAATCATGGCAATAAAATGCTACAAACTCCATAGGAACCATCTTTGACAACTACCAACCACCTAGTAACACCATAGCAACGACCCAGATTACCCTAGCAACACCCTAGCAACCACCCAGAACACCCTAGCAACTGCCTAGCAACGCCCTAGCAACAACCCAAAACACCTTAGCAACCGCCTAGCAACCACCCAGAACACCCTAGCAACCACCTAGCAACGCCCTAGCAACCACCCAGATTACCCTAGCAACACCCTAGCAACCACCCAGAACACCCTAGCAACTGCCTAGCAACGCCCTAGCAACCACCCAGAACACCTTAGCAACCGCCTAGCAACCACCCAGAATACCCTAGCAACCACCTAGCAACGCCCTAACAATCACCCAGATTACCCTAGCAACCGCCTAGCAACCACCCAGAATACCCTAGCAACTGCCTAGCAACGCCCTAGCAACCACCCAAAACACCCTAGCAACCGCCTAGCAACCACCCAGAATACCATAGCAACCAACTAGCGACACCCTAGAAACCACCTAGAACACCCTAGCAACCGCCTAGCAACCACCCAGAACACCCTAGCAACCACCCACAATACCCCAGCAACCAACCAGAACACCCTAGCAACCACCTAGCAACGCCCTAGCAACCACCCAGAATACCCTAGCAACCACCCAGAACACCCTAGCAACCACCTAGCAACGCCCTAACAACCACCTACAACACCTTAGCATCCGCCTAGCAACCAACCAGAACACCCTAGCAACCACCTAGCAACGCCCTAGCAACCACCCAGAACACCCTAGCAACCGCTTAGCAACCACCCAGAATACCCTAGCAACGACCTAGAAAAACCCTAGCAACCACCTAGCAACCACCCAGAATACCCTAGCAACTGCCTAGCAACGCCCTAGCAACCACCCAAAACACCCTAGCAACCGCCTAGCAACCACCCAGAATACCATAGCAACCGCCTAGCGACACCCTAGAAACCACCTAGAACACCCTAGCAACCGCCTAGCAACCACCCAGAACACCCTAGCAACCGCCTAGCAACCACCCAGGATACCCTAGCAACACCTAGCAATGGCCTAACAACCACCCAGAACACCCTAGCAACCGCCTAGTAACCACCCAGAATACCCTAGCAACCACCCACAATACCCTAGCAACCACCTAGCAACCACCCAGAACTGCCTAGCAACACCCTAGCAACCACCCAGAACACCCTAGCAACGCCCTAGCAACCACCCAGAACACACTAGCAACCACCTAGCATCACCCTAGCAACCGCCTAGCATCCACCCAGAATACCCTAGCAACCGCCTAGCAACGTCCAAGCAACAACCCAGAATACCCTAGCAACCACCTAGCAACCACCCAAAATACCCTAGCAACTGCCTAGCATCACCATAGCAACCACCCAAAATACCCTAGAACACCCTAGCAACCACCTGAACAACATGAATAAGCCATATTTTTGCACCAGAACATCGTACAGACATGGTTGTTGGCTCGTATGCAATCACGTCCCACACTCTAGCAACCGAGCGGCGAGTTTTGCCACTGCAAGCACCACTTCACATTTTCTTCAGGAAATGTACATTCTAGTGTTGTGATTACTATTCACCTAGACAAAACTTCGGCACGCAACTCCTCCCACACCTTTTGTCGTAGACCCATGAATGAGATGTCAAATCGACCGGCTCATTTAGGAGAGGTGTGCTATGACTTTTATAAGCGAATGGGTCTACGATGTCCGTCTGGCGGGCAAAAAATTAACCGAAAAATGTCCCATAGACTTAACATTGGCACAAAATTTGTAAAATCATATCTTTGGCTCAGAAGGTCATAGAGGCTTGGGGTTGGGCTCTTTTTATTCGTCCTATCAAGCAGCCAATAAATAGTGACATAACAACTTCATAGTCACGCCCTAGCAACCAGTTTCAGGCCCCTAGCAACCATTGAAGAGCATTTACAAGCCATATCTCAGCAACAAAACATTGTAAATACACAGATTTGGGGATTTTTTGACCCAGACTTGCAAATACTCTTTAAATATTACCCAATAAACTGTATAAACAAACCTTAGCAACCATTTGGAGTACCCTAGCAACAGTAAAAACACATGAATGGGCTATATCTCAGCACCAGAACATCGTATAGACATGGGGGTGTGTTTGTTTGTTTCGGTTGAGAAACCAGTCTGTAAATATCATCATGGTAACTGTGCAACCACACCTTAGCAACCGTTTAAAGCTACCTAGCAACCATATTGCAACATATAGAAGCCATTTTTCAGCTCCACAACATCGTACAGACATGGTTGTTGGCTCGTATGCAATCATGTACCACACTCTAGCAACCGTGAGGCGAGTTTTGCCACTGCAAGCACCACTTCACATTTTCTTCAGGAAATGTACATTCTAGTTATTCTTCTTATTCTTCTTATTATTCCGGACAAAAGTTTGGCGCGTAACTCGTCCCGCACCGTTTGTCACAGACCCCTGAGTGAGGCGTCAAATCGACCGGCTCATTGAGGAGAGGTGTGCTATGATTTTTATAAGCAATCGGGTGTACGATGTTCGCACAGCGGACGAAAAAGCGACCAAAAAAGTCCCATTGACTTAACATTGCGGAATTTTCAGAAATTCAAACCCAACTGTCACTTTCACACACACCCAGAGAAAAGGGCCTGACAGCCCTGCTGTCAGGCCCTCTCTCTCTCCCTCAGAGGATTTATTTTATCAAGCAGCCAATAAGTAATGGCCTCAAATCTTCATAGCCACACCATAGCAACCAGTTACAGCACCCTAGCAACCGTGGGCGATAGGCACGAGGCCGCAGGCCTCGTGCCATACTAAATAACTCTATAAAAACTCTATAAAAACTCCTTTTAAAAACTCCATAGTAATCATCTGTTAAAAAATACACGCCGACACAACAGACCCCTGATTGAGGCGTCAAATTGTGCGGATTATTGAGGAGAGGTGTGCTATGACTTTTCTTAGCGATCGGGGGTACGGTGTTCGCCCCAGGGGCAAATAATTGGGTAAAAAAAATCCCATAGACTTAACATTGCCACAAACTTTGACGACTCGTAGCACTGACCGATGATTTCTCAGAAACTTGTAATTTACCACATTTGAAGAGGCTGGCAGGCTCTGTAAGAACATACCTCACCATGGGGTAAAAGTTGCACCCCTGGGGCACAAGAGGCCCTAAAAGTTTCCCCATTGACTTACTATGGTGAAGGACGGCCCATGAAATGCATGTGTTTTTCCTACTATGGTAAATTGCATTGGGATTTTGTATTGAACATAGCTCTGGATCACAGTGTCACAGAGACAAGGGGGCGGGCTTATTTTACTCAGACGACCAATCAGTCTCTCAGGATCATTGTGAAACTATCAAGCCAGGCCCTAGCAACCAATTAGAGCACCTTAGCAACAACTCCCATAGACTTCCAATGAAAGAGATGAAATGGGTATCTCCGGATAGAAGTTTCATAGAAATACAAGGGTGGTCTCGTTTGACTCAGGGCAGCAAACAGCCAATCATAAATCACCTCAACACTTCCTGGCCCATCCCTAGCGACCATTGTTGAGCGCCTTAGCAACCAAAATCCAAAGAGGGATATCTTCCATTCTGAATGTCACAGAGGCATGGGAGTTGGTTTATAGTATTCATTGTGACAAGCAGCATTTGGAGAATCATCATTGGCAGCTGCCAATCCACTCCCTAGCAACCAAATAGAGTACCTTAGCGACCATATTGCAAGAGCTATATCTCTGCATCAGAACATCGTATAGAGATGGGGATTGGTTTATATCATTCACACTGACAGGCAGCCTTTGGAGATCCATCATTGGCAGCTGCCAAGCCACTCCCTAGCAACTAAACAGAGTACCCTAGCAACCATTTAGCAAGACCTATATCTCTGCATCAGAACATCGTAGAGACATGGGGGTTGGCTCTTTTGACTCATGCTAGCAAACAACACTTCCAACATGCTACACATGCTAGCAGTGAATAGCTACATGCTAATATTGATTAGCTAAGTGCTAAATCATGCCAATAAAATGCTACAAACTCCATAGGAACCATCTTTGACAACTACCAACCACCTAGTAACACCATAGCAACGACCCAGATTACCCTAGCAACACCCTAGCAACCACCCAGAACACCCTAGCAACTGCCTAGCAACGCCCTAGCAACAACCCAAAACACCTTAGCAACCGCCTAGCAACCACCCAGAACACCCTAGCAACCACCTAGCAACGCCCTAGCAACCACCCAGATTACCCTAGCAACACCCTAGCAACCACCCAGAACACCCTAGCAACTGCCTAGCAACGCCCTAGCAACCACCCAGAACACCTTAGCAACCGCCTAGCAACCACCCAGAATACCCTAGCAACCACCTAGCAACGCCCTAACAATCATCATGGTAACTGTGCAACCACACCTTAGCAACCATTTAAAGCTACCTAACAACCATATTGCAACATATACAGTACAAGCCATATCTCAGCACCAAAACATCGTACAGACATGGTTGTTGGCTCGTATGCAACAATGTACCACACTCTAGCAACCGAGCGGCGAGTTTTGCCACTGCAAGCACCACTTCACATTTTCTTCAGGAAATGTACATTCTAGTTATTCTTCTTCTTCTTCTTATTATTATTCCGGACAAAAGTTCGGCGCGTAACTCGTCCCGCACCGTTTGTCACAGACCCCTGAGTGAGGCGTCAAATCGACCGGCTCATTGAGGAGAGGTGTGCTATGATTTTTATAAGCAATCGGGTGTACGATGTTCGCACAGCGGACGAAAAAGCGGCCAAAAAAGTCCCATTGACTTAACATTGCGGAATTTTCAGAAATTTAAATCCCAACTGTCACTTTCACACACACCCAGAGAAAAGGGCCTGACAGCCCTGCTGGCCCTCTCTCTCTCCCTCAGAGGATTTATTTTATCAAGCAGCCAATAAGTAATGGCCTCAAATCTTCATAGCCACACCATAGCAACCAGTTACAGCACCCTAGCAACCGTGGGCTATAGGCACGAGGCCGCAGGCCTCGTGCCATACTAAATAACTCTATAAAAACTCTATAAAAACTCCTTTTAAAAACTCCATAGTAATCATCTGTTAAAAAATACACGCCGACATAACAGACCCCTGATTGAGGCGTCAAATTGTGCGGATTATTGAGGAGAGGTGTGCTGTGACTTTTCTTAGCGATGGGGGGTACGGTGTTTGCCCCAGGGGCAAATCATTGGGTAAAAAAAATCCCATAGACTTAACATTGCCACAAACTTTGACGACTCGTAGCACTGACCAATGATTTCTCAGAAACTTGTAATTTACCACATTTGAAGAGGCTGGCAGGCTCTGTAAGCACATACCTCACCATGGGGTAAAAGTTGCACCCCTGGGGGACAAGAGGCCCCCAAAGTTTCCCCATTGACTTACTATGGCGAAGGCCGTCCCATGAAACACATGCGTTTCTCCTACTATGGTAAATTGCATTGGGATTTTGTATTGAACATAGCTCTGGATCACAGTGTCACAGAGACAAGGGGGCGGGCTCATTTTACTCAGACGACCAATCAGTCTCTCAGGATCATTGTGAAACTATCAAGCCACGCCCTAGCAACCATTTAGAGCTCCTTAGCAACAAGTTCCACAGACTTCCATTAAAAGAGATCAAAGGGATATCTCAGGATATAAGTGTCATAGAAACATGAGGGTGGGCTCATTTGACTCGGGCCAGCAAACAGCCCATCCTGAATCACCTCAACACATCCTAACCCCTCCCTAGCAACCATTGTCAAGCACCTTAGCAACCAAAATCCAGACAGGGATATCTTCCATTCTGAATGTCACAAAGGCGTGGGAGTTGGTTTATATCATTCATACTGACAAGAAGCCTTTGGAGTTTAATGATTGGCAGCTGCCAAGCCACTCCCTAGCAACCAAACATAGTACCCTAGCAACCGTTTTGCAAGACCAATATCTCTGCATCAGAACATCGTATAGAGATGGGGGTTGGCTCTTTTGACTCATGCTAGCAAACAGGACTTGCTACATGCTACACATGCTAGCAGTGAATAGCTACATGCTAATATTGATTAGCTAAGTGCTAAATCATGCCAATAAAATGCTACAAACTCCATAGGAACCATCTTTGACAACTACCAACCACCTAGTAACACCATAGCAACGACCCAGATTACCCTAGCAACACCCTAGCAACCACCCAGAACACCCTAGCAACTGCCTAGCAACGCCCTAGCAACAACCCAAAACACCTTAGCAACCGCCTAGCAACCACCCAGAACACCCTAGCAACCACCTAGCAACGCCCTAGCAACCACCCAGATTACCCTAGCAACACCCTAGCAACCACCCAGAACACCCTAGCAACTGCCTAGCAACGCCCTAGCAACCACCCAGAACACCTTAGCAACCGCATAGCAACCACCCAGAATACCCTAGCAACCACCTAGCAACGCCCTAACAATCACCCAGATTACCCTAGCAACCGCCTAGCAACCACCCAGGATACCCTAGCAACTGCCTAGCAACGCCCTAGCAACCACCGAAAACACCCTAGCAACCGTCTAGCAACCACCCAGAATACCATAGTAACCGACTAGCGACACCCTAGAAACCACCTAGAACACCCTAGCAACCGCCTAGCAACCACCCAGAACACCCTAGCAACCACCCACAATACCCCAGCAACCAACCAGAACACCCTAGCAACCACCTAGCAACGCCCTAGCAACCACCCAGAATACCCTAGCAACCACCCAGAACACCCTAGCAACCACCTAGCAACGCCCTAACAACCACCCAGAACACCCTAGCAACCGCTTAGCAACCACCCAGAACACCCTAGCAACCACCTAGCAACGCCCTAGCAACCACCCAGAACACCCTAGCAACCGCTTAGCAACCACCCAGAATACCCTAGCAACGACCTAGAAAAACCCTAGCAACCACCTAGCAACCACCCAGAATACCCTAGCAACTGCCTAGCAACCACCCAGAACACCCTAGCAACTGCCTTGCATCATCATAGCAAACTACAAGAACACCCTAGCAACCGGGTGGTGTTTTTTGCCACTGCAAGCACCACTTCACATTTTCTTCAGGAAATGTACATTCTAGTTAATGGTGCTTGCCTATGGCAAAGCAACAGTATTGTTATTGCTCATACTTATTAATGGTGCTTGCCTATGGCAAAGCAACAGTATTGTTATTGCTCATACTTATTATTAATGGTGCTTGCCTATGGCAAAGCAACAGTATTGTTATTGCTCATACTTATTATTCTTCTTATTATTCCGGACAAAAGTTTGGCGCGTAACTCGTCCCGCACCGTTTGTCACAGACCCCTGAGTGAGGCGTCAAATCGACCGGCTCATTGAGGAGAGGTGTGCTATGATTTTTATAAGCAATCGGGTGTACGATGTTCGCACAGCGGACGAAAAAGCGGCCAAAAAAGTCCCATTGACTTAACATTGCGGAATTTTCAGAAATTCAAATCCAACTGTCACTTTCACACACACCCACAGAAAAGGGCCTGACAGCCCTGCTGTCAGGCCCTCTCTCTCTCCCTCAGAGGATTTATTTTATCAAGCAGCCAATAAGTAATGGCCTCAAATCTTCATAGCCACACCATAGCAACCAGTTACAGCACCCTAGCAACCGTGGGCGGCCTCGTGCCATACTAAATAACTCTATAAAAACTATATAAAAACTCCTTTTAAAAAGTCCATAGTAATCATCTGTTAAAAAATACACGCCGACATAACAGACCCCTGTTTGAGGCGTCAAATTGTGCGGATTATTGAGGAGAGGTGTGCTGTGACTTTTCTTAGCGATGGGGGGTACGGTGGTCGCCCCAGGGGCAAATCATTGGGTAAAAAAAATCCCATAGACTTCCATTGAAAGAGATGAAATGGGTATCTCCGGATAGAAGTGTCATAGAAATACAAGGGTGGTCTCGTTTGACTCTGGGCAGCAAACAGCCAATCATGAATCACCTCAACACTTCCTGGCCCATCCCTAGCGACCATTGTTGAGCACCTTAGCAACCAAAATCCAAAGAGGGATATCTTCCATTCTGAATGTCACAGAGGCATATGAGTTGGTTTATAGTATTCATTGTGACAAGCAGCGTTTGGAGAATCATCATTGGCAGCTGCCAAGCCACTCCCTAGCAACCAAATAGAGTACCTTAGCGACCATATTGCAAGAGCTATATCTCTGCATCAGAACATCGTATAGAGATGGGGATTGGTTTATATAATTCACACTGACAGGCAGCCTTTGGAGATCCATCATTGGCAGCTGCCAAGCCACTCCCTAGCAACTAAACAAAGTACCATAGCAACCATTTAGCAAGACCTATATCTCTGCATCAGAACATCGTAGAGACATGGGGGTTGGCTCTTTTGACTCATGCTAGCAAACAGCACTTCCAACATGCTACACATGCTAGCAGTGAATAGCTACATGCTAATATTGATTAGCTAAGTGCTAAATCATGCCAATAAAATGCTACAAACTCCATAGTAACCATCTTTGACAACTACCAACCACCTAGTAACACAATAGCAACGACCCAGATTACCCTAGCAACACCCTAACAACCACCCAGAACACCCTAGCAACTGCCTAGCAACGCCCTAGCAACACCCCAAAACACCTTAGCAACCGCCTAGCAACCACCCAGAAAAACCCTAGCAACCACCTAGCAACGCCCTAGCAACCACTCAGATTACCCTAGCAACACCCTAGCAACCACCCAGAACACCCTAGCAACTGCCTAGCAACGCCCTAGCAACCACCCAGAACACCTTAGCAACCGCCTAGCAACCACCCAGAATACCCTAGCAACCACCTAGCAACGCCCTAACAACCACCCAGATTACCCTAGCAACCGCCTAGCAACCACCCAGGATACCCTAGCAACTGCCTAGCAACGCCCTAGCAACCACCCAAAACACCCTAGCAACCGCCTAGCAACCACCCAGAATACCATAGCAACCGACTAGCGACACCCTAGAAACCACCTAGAACACCCTAGCAACCGCCTAGCAACCACCCAGAACACCCTAGCAACCACCCACAATACCCCAGCAACCAACCAGAACACCCTAGCAACCACCTAGCAACGCCCTAGCAACCACCCAGAATACCCTAGCAACCACCCAGAACACCCTAGCAACCACCTAGCAACGCCCTAACAACCACCTACAACACCCTAGCATCCGCCTAGCAACCAACCAGAACACCCTAGCAACCATCTAGCAACGCCCTAGCAACCACCCAGAACACCCTAGCAACCGCTTAGCAACCACCCAGAATACCCTAGCAACGACCTAGAAAAACCCTAGCAACCACCTAGCAACCACCCAGAATACCCTAGCAACTGCCTAGCAACCACCCAGAACACCCTAGCAACTGCCTTGCATCATCATAGCAAACTCCAAGAACACCCTAGCAACCGGGTGGTGTTTTTTGCCACTGCAAGCACCCCTTCACATTTTCTTCAGGAAATGTACATTCTAGTTCTTCTTCTTCTTCTTCTTATTATTCCGGACAAAAGTTCGGCGCGTAACTCGTCCCGCACCGTTTGTCACAGACCCCTGAGTGAGGCGTCAAATCGACCGGCTCATTGAGGAGAGGTGTGCTATGATTTTTATAAGCAATCGGGTGTACGATGTTCGCACAGTGGACGAAAAAGCGGCCAAAAAAGTCCCATTGACTTAACATTGCGGAATTTTCAAAAATTCAAATCCAACTGTCACTTTCACACACACCCAGAGAAAAGGGCCTGACAGCCCTGCTGTCAGGCCCTCTCTCTCTCCCTCAGAGGATTTATTTTATCAAGCAGCCAATAAGTAATGGCCTCAAATCTTCATAGCCACACCATAGCAACCAGTTACAGCACCCTAGCAACCGTGGGCGATAGGCACGAGGCCGCAGGCCTCGTGCCATACTAAATAACTCTATAAAAACTCTATAAAAACTCCTATTAAAAACTCCATAGTAATCATCTGTTAAAAAATACACGCCAACATAACAGACCCCTGATTGAGGCGTCAAATTGTGCGGATTATTGAGGAGAGGTGTGCTGTGACTTTTCTTAGCGATGGGGGGTACGGTGTTCGCCCCAGGGGCAAATCATTGGGTAAAAAAAATCCCATAGACTTAACATTGCCACAAACTTTGACGACTCGTAGCACTGACCAATGATTTCTCAGAAACTTGTAATTTACCACATTTGAAGAGGCTGGCAGGCTCTGTAAGAACATACCTCACAATGGGGTAAAAGTTGCACCCCTGGGGAGCAAGAGGCCCCAAAAGTTTCCCCATTTACTTACTATGGTGAAGGACGGCCCATGAAATGCATGTGTTTTTCCTACTATGGTAAATTGCATTGGGATTTTGTATTGAACATAGCTCTGGATCACAGTGTCACAGAGACAAGGGGGCGGGCTCATTTTACTCAGACGACCAATCAGTCTCTCAGGATCATTGTGAAACTATAAAGCCACGCCCTAGCAACCATTTAGAGCTCCTTAGCAACAAGTTCCATAGACTTCCATTAAAAGAGATCAAAGGGATATCTCAGGATATAAGTGTCATAGAAACATGAGGGTGGGCTCGTTTGACTCGGGGCAGCGAACAGCCAATCCTGAATCACCTCAACACTTACTGGCCACGCCCTAGCAACCATTATCAAGCACCTTAGCAACCAAAATCCAGACAGGGATATCTTCCATTCTGAATGTCACAGAGGCGTGGGAGTTGGTTTATATCATTCATACTGACAAGCAGCGTTTGGAGATGCATCATTGGCATCTGCCAAGCCACTCCCTAGCAACCAAACAGAGTACCCTAGCAACCATATTGCAAGAGCTATATCTCTGCATCAGAACATCGTATAGAGATGGGGATTGGTTTATATCATTCACACTGACAGGCAGCCTTTGGAGATCCATCATTGGCAGCTGCCAAGCCACTCCCTAGCAACTAAACAGAGTACCCTAGCAACCATTTAGCAAGACCTATATCTCTGCATCAGAACATCGTAGAGACATGGGGGTTGGCTCTTTTGACTCATGCTAGCAAACAGCACTTCCAACATGCTACACATGCTAGCAGTGAATAGCTACATGCTAATATTGATTAGCTAAGTGCTAAATCATGCCAATAAAATGCTACAAACTCCATAGGAACCATCTTTGACAACTACCAACCACCTAGTAACACCATAGCAACGACCCAGATTACCCTAGCAACACCCTAGCAACCACCCAGAACACCCTAGCAACTGCCTAGCAACGCCCTAGCAACAACCCAAAACACCTTAGCAACCGCCTAGCAACCACCCAGAACACCCTAGCAACCACCTAGCAACGCCCTAGCAACCACCCAGATTACCCTAGCAACCGCCTAGCAACCACCCAGGATACCCTAGCAACTGCCTAGCAACGCCCTAGCAACCACCCAAAACACCCTAGCAACCGCCTAGCAACCACCCAGAATACCATAGCAACCGACTAGCGACACCCTAGAAACCACCTAGAACACCCTAGCAAACGCCTAGCAACCACCCAGAACACCCTAGCAACCACCCACAATACCCCAGCAACCAATCAGAACACCCTAGCAACCACCTAGCAACGCCCTAGCAACCACCCAGAATACCCTAGCAACCACCCAGAACACCCTAGCAACCGCATAGCAACCACCTGAACAACATGAATAAGCCATATCTCAGCACCAGAACATCGTACAGACATGATTGTTGGCTCGTATGCAATAATGTACCACACTCTAGCAACCGAACGGCGAGTTTTGCCACTGCAAGCACCACTTTACATTTTCTTCAGGAAATGTACATTCTAGTATTGTGATTACTATTCACCTAGACAAAACTTCGGCACGCAACTCCTCCCACATCTTTTGTCGTAGACCCATGAATGAGGTGTCAAATCGACTGGTTCATTGAGGAGAGGTGTGCTATGACTTTTATAAGCGATCAGATGTACGTTGTTCGCACAGCTGACGAAAAAGCGGCCGAAAAATGTCCCATAGACTTAACATTGGCACATAATTTGTAAAATCATATCTTTGGCTCAGAATGTCATAGAGACTTGGCGTTGGGCTCTTTTGACTTGGCCTATCAACTAGCCAATAAGTAGTGACATAATAACTTCATAGTTGCGCCCTAGCAACCACTTAGGCCCCCCTAGCAACCATTAAACAACATTTACAAGCCATATCTCAGCTCCAGAAAATAGTAGAAAAATGTAATTCGCCTTTTATGACTCAGACTGTCAACTAGTATTTAAATATCATCCCATACACTGTATAATCACACCATAGCAACCATAGAGGGTACCCAAGTAACCATACAAACACATGAATAAGCCACATCTCAGCAACAGAACATCGTACAGACATGGTTGTTGGCTCGTATGCAATCATGTACAACATCCTAGCAACCGAGTGGCGAGTTTTGCCACTGCAAGCACCACTCACATTTTCTTCTGGAAATGTACATTCTAGTATTGTGATTACTATTCACCTAGACAAAACTTCGGCACGCAACTCCTCCCACACCTTTTGTCGTAGACCCATGAATGAGATGTCAAATCGACCGGTTCATAGAGGAGAGGTGTGCTATGACTTTTATAAGCAATTGGGTCTACGATGTTCGTCTGGCGGGCGAAAAATTAGCAGAAAAATGTCCCATTGACTTAACATTGGCACAAAATTTGTAAAATCATATCTTTGGCTCAGAAGGTCATATAGGCTTGGGGTTGGGCTCTTTTCAATCGTCCTATCAAGCAGCCAACGAGTAGTGATATAACAACTTCATAGTCACGCCCTAGCAACCATTTACAGGCACCTAGCAACCATTGAACAGCATTTACAAGCCATATCTCAGCAACAAAACATTGTAAAAACACAGAGTTGGGCATTTTTTTGACCGAGACTTGCAAATACTCTTTAAATATTACCACATAAACTGTATAAACAAACCTTAGCAACCATTTGGAGTACCCTAGCAACCGTACAAACACATGAATGGGCTATATCTCAGCACCAGAACATCGTATAGACATGGGGGGGGGGTGTTTGTTTGTTTCGGTTGGGAAACCAGTCTGTAAATATCATCATGGTAACTGTGCAACCACACCTTAGCAACCATTTAAAGCTACCTAACAACCATATTGCAACATATAGAAGCCATATTGCAGCTCCACAACATCGTACAGACAGGATTGTTGGCTCGTATGCAATAATGTACCACTGTCTAGCAACCGAGCGGCGAGTTTTGCCACTGCAAGCACCACTTCACATTTTCTTCAGGAAATGTACATTCTAGTTCTTCTTCTTATTATTATTCCGGACAAAAGTTCGGCGCGTAACTCGTCCCGCACCGTTTGTCACAGACCCCTGAGTGAGGCGTCAAATCGACCGGCTCATTGAGGAGAGGTGTGCTATGATTTTTATAAGCAATCGGGTGTACGATGTTCGCACAGCGGACGAAAAAGCGGCCAAAAAAGTCCCATTGACTTAACATTGCGGAACTTTCAAAAATTCAAACCCAACTGTCACTTTCACACACACCCAGAGAAAAGGGCCTGACAGCCCTGCTGTCAGGCCCTCTCTCTCTCCCTCAGAGGATTTATTTTATCAAGCAGCCAATAAGTAATGGCCTAAAATCTTCATAGCCACACCATAGCAACCAGTTACAGCACCCTAGCAACCGTGGGCGATAGGCACGAGGCCGCAGGCCTCGTGCCATACTAAATAACTCTATAAAAACTCTATAAAAACTCCTTTTAAAAACTCCATAGTAATCATCTGTTAAAAAATACACGCCGACATAACAGACCCCTGATTGAGGCGTCAAATTGTGCGGATTATTGAGGAGAGGTGTGCTGTGACTTTTCTTAGCGATGGGGGGTACGGTGTTCGCCCCAGGGGCAAATCATTGGGTAAAAAAAATCCCATAGACTTAACATTGCCACAAACTTTGACGACTCGTAGCACTGACCAGTGATTTCTCAGAAACTTGTAATTTACCCCATTTGAAGAGGCTGGCAGGCTCTGTAAGAACATACCTCACAATGGGGTAAAAGTTGCACCCCTGGGGAGCAAGAGGCCCCAAAAGTTTCCCCATTGACTTACTATGGTGAAGGACGGCCCATGAAATGCATGTGTTTTTCCTACTATGGTAAATTGCATTGGGATTTTGTATTGAACATAGCTCTGGATCACAGTGTCACAGAGACAAGGGGGCGGGCTCATTTTACTCAGACGACCAATCAGTCTCTCAGGATCATTGTGAAACTATCAAGCCACGCCCTAGCAACCATTTAGAGCTCCTTAGCAACAAGTTCCACAGACTTCCATTAAAAGAGATCAAAGGGATATCTCAGGATATAAGTGTCATAGAAACATGAGGGTGGGCTCATTTGACTCGGGCCAGCAAACAGCCCATCCTGAATCACCTCAACACATCCTAACCCCTCCCTAGCAACCATTGTCAAGCACCTTAGCAACCAAAATCCAGACAGGGATATCTTCCATTCTGAATGTCACAAAGGCGTGGGAGTTGGTTTATATCATTCATACTGACAAGAAGCCTTTGGAGTTTAATGATTGGCAGCTGCCAAGCCACTCCCTAGCAACCAAACATAGTACCCTAGCAACCGTTTTGCAAGACCAATATCTCTGCATCAGAACATCGTATAGAGATGGGGGTTGGCTCTTTTGACTCATGCTAGCAAACAGGACTTGCTACATGCTACACATGCTAGCAGTGAATAGCTACATGCTAATATTGATTAGCTAAGTGCTAAATCATGCCAATAAAATGCTACAAACTCTACAGTAACCATCTTTGAGAACTACCAACCACCTAGTAACACCATAGCAACCACCCAGATTACCCTAGCAACACCCTAGCAACCACCCAGAACACCTTAGCAACCGCCTAGCAACCACCCAGGATACCCTAGCAACCACCTAGCAACCACCCAGAACACCTTAGCAACCGCCTAGCAACCACCCAGGATACCCTAGCAACGCCCTAGCAACCACCCAGATTACCCTAGCAACCGCCTAGCAACCACCCAGGATACCCTAGCAACTGCCTAGCAACCACCCAAAACACCCTAGCAACCGCCTAGCAACCACCCAGAATACCATAGCAACCGACTAACGACACCCTAGCAACCACCTAGAACACCCTAGCAACCGCATAGCAACCACCCAGAACACCCTAGCAACCAATATCTCTGCATCAGAACATCGTATAGAGATGGGGGTTGGCTCTTTTGACTCATGCTAGCAAACAGGACTTGCTACATGCTACACATGCTAGCAGTGAATAGCTACATGCTAATATTGATTAGCTAAGTGCTAAATCATACCAATAAAATGCTACAAACTCCACAGTAACCATCTTTGACAACTACCAACCACCTAGTAACACCATAGCAACCACCCAGATTACCCTAGCAACACCCTAGCAACCACCCAGAACACCTTAGCAACCGCCTAGCAACCACCCAGGATACCCTAGCAAACACCTAGCAACCACCCAGAACACCTTAGCAACCGCCTAGCAACCACCCAGGATACCCTAGCAACCACCTAGCAACCACCCAGATTACCCTACCAACCGCCTAGCAACCACCCAGGATACCCTAGCAACTGCCTAGCAACCACCCAGAACACCCTAGCAACCGCCTAGCAACCACCCAGAATACCATAGCAACCGACTAACGACACCCTAGCAACCACCTAGCAACCGCCTAGCAACCACCCAGAACACCCTAGCAACCAATATCTCTGCATCAGAACATCGTATAGAGATGGGGGTTGGCTCTTTTGACTCATGCTAGCAAACAGGACTTGCTACATGCTACACATGCTAGCAGTGAATAGCTACATGCTAATATTGATTAGCTAAGTGCTAAATCATACCAATAAAATGCTACAAACTCCACAGTAACCATCTTTGACAACTACCAACCACCTAGTAACACCATAGCAACCACCCAGATTACCCTAGCAACACCCTAGCAACCACCCAGAACACCTTAGCAACCGCCTAGCAACCACCCAGGATACCCTAGCAACCACCTAGCAACCACCCAGAACACCTTAGCAACCGCCTAGCAACCACCCAGGATACCCTAGCAACCACCTAGCAACCACCCAGATTACCCTACCAACCGCCTAGCAACCACCCAGGATACCCTAGCAACTGCCTAGCAACCACCCAGAACACCCTAGCAACCGCCTAGCAACCACCCAGAATACCATAGCAACCGACTAACGACACCCTAGCAACCACCTAGCAACCGCCTAGCAACCACCCAGAACACCCTAGCAACCAATATCTCTGCATCAGAACATCGTATAGAGATGGGGGTTGGCTCTTTTGACTCATGCTAGCAAACAGGACTTGCTACATGCTACACATGCTAGCAGTGAATAGCTACATGCTAATATTGATTAGCTAAGTGCTAAATCATACCAATAAAATGCTACAAACTCCACAGTAACCATCTTTGACAACTACCAACCACCTAGTAACACCATAGCAACCACCCAGATTACCCTAGCAACACCCTATCAACCACCCAGAACACCTTAGCAACCGCCTAGCAACCACCCAGGATACCCTAGCAACCACCTAGCAACCACCCAGAACACCTTAGTAACCGCCTAGCAACCACCCAGGATACCCTAGCAACCACCTAGCAACACCAGAGCAACAACCAAGAATACCGTAGCAACTGCCTAGCAACCACCTGAACACATAAATAAGCAATATCTCAGCATATCTTTGGCTCAGAAGGTCATAGAGTCTTGGGGTTGGGCTCTTTTGAATCGTCCTATCAAGCAGCCAACGAGTAGTGATATAACAACTTCATAGTCATGCCCTAGCAACCAGTTACAGGCACCTAGCAACCATTCAACAGCATTTACAAGCTATATCTCAGCAACAAAACATTGTAAAAACACAGAGTTGCGCATTTTTTGACCCAGACTTGCAAATACTCTTTAAATATTACCACATAAACTGTATAAACCAACCTTAGCAACCATTTGGAGTACCCTAGCAACCGTACAAACACATGAATGGGCTATATCTCAGCACCAGAACATCGTTTAGACATGGGGGTGTGTTTGTTTGTTTCGGTTGGGAAACCAGTCTGTAAATATCATCATGGTAACTGTGCAACCACACCTTAGCAACCATTTAAAGCTACCTAACAACCATATTGCAACATATAGAAGCCATATTTCAGCTCCACAAAATCGTAAAGACATGGTTGTTGGCTTGTATGCAATCATGTACAACATTGTATTAACAACTATCCTAGCAACCGAGCGGCGAGTTTTGCCACTGCAAGCACCACTTCACATTTTCTTCAGGAAATGTACATTCTAGTTCTTCTTCTTCTTCTTCTTATTATTCCGGACAAAAGTTCGGCGCGTAACTCGTCCCGCACCGTTTGTCACAGACCCCTGAGTGAGGCGTCAAATCGACCGGCTCATTGAGGAGAGGTGTGCTATGATTTTTATAAGCAATCGGGTGTACGATGTTCGCACAGCGGACGAAAAAGCGGCCAAAAAAGTCCCATTGACTTAACATTGCGGAATTTTCAGAAATTTAAATCCCAACTGTCACTTTCACACACACCCAGAGAAAAGGGCCTGACAGCCCTGCTGTCAGGCCCTCTCTCTCTCCCTCAGAGGATTTATTTTATCAAGCAGCCAATAAGTAATGGCCTCAAATCTTCATAGCCACACCATAGCAACCAGTTACAGCACCCTAGCAACCGTGGGCGATAGGCACGAGGCCGCCATACTAAATAACTCTATAAAAACTCTATAAAAACTCCTTTTAAAAACTCCATAGTAATCATCTGTTAAAAAATACACGCCGACATAACAGACCCCTGATTGAGGCGTCAAATTGTGCGGATTATTGAGGAGAGGTGTGCTGTGACTTTTCTTAGCGATGGGGGGTACGGTGTTTGCCCCAGGGGCAAATCATTGGGTAAAAAAAATCCCATAGACTTAACATTGCCACAAACTTTGACGACTCGTAGCACTGACCAATGATTTCTCAGAAACTTGTAATTTACCACATTTGAAGAGGCTGGCAGGCTCTGTAAGAACATACCTCACCATGGGGTAAAAGTTGCACCCCTGGGGCACAAGAGGCCCCAAAAGTGTCCCCATTGATTTACTATGGTGAAGGACGGCCCATAAAATGCATGTGTTTTTCCTACTATGGTAAATTGCATTGGGATTTTGTATTGAACATAGCTCTGGATCACAGTGTCACAGAGACAAGGGGGCGGGCTTATCTTACTCAGACGACCAATCAGTCTCTCAGGATCATTGTGAAACTATCAAGCCAGGCCCTAGCAACCAATTAGAGCACCTTAGCAACAACTCCCATAGACTTCCAATGAAAGAGATGAAATGGGTATCTCCGGATAGAAGTGTCATAGAAATACAAGGGTGGTCTCGTTTGACTCAGGGCAGCAAACAGCCAATCATAAATCACCTCAACACTTCCTGGCCCATCCCTAGCGACCATTGTTGAGCGCCTTAGCAACCAAAATCCAAAGAGGGATATCTTCCATTCTGAATGTCACAGAGGCATGGGAGTTGGTTTATAGTATTCATTGTGACAAGCAGCATTTGGAGAATCATCATTGGCAGCTGACAAGCCACTCCCTAGCAACCAAATAGAGTACCTTAGCGACCATATTGCAAGAGCTATATCTCTGCATCAGAACATCGTATAGAGATGGGGATTGGTTTATATCATTCACACTGACAGGCAGCCTTTGGAGATCCATCATTGGCAGCTGCCAAGCCACTCCCTAGCAACTAAACAGAGTGCCCTAGCAACCATTTAGCAAGACCTATATCTCTGCATCAGAACATCGTAGAGACATGGGGGTTGGCTCTTTTGACTCATGCTAGCAAACAACACTTCCAACATGCTACACATGCTAGCAGTGAATAGCTACATGCTAATATTGATTAGCTAAGTGCTAAATCATGGCAATAAAATGCTACAAACTCCATAGGAACCATCTTTGACAACTACCAACCACCTAGTAACACCATAGCAACGACCCAGATTACCCTAGCAACACCCTAGCAACCACCCAGAACACCCTAGCAACTGCCTAGCAACGCCCTAGCAACAACCCAAAACACCTTAGCAACCGCCTAGCAACCACCCAGAACACCCTAGCAACCACCTAGCAACGCCCTAGCAACCACCCAGATTACCCTAGCAACACCCTAGCAACCACCCAGAACACCCTAGCAACTGCCTAGCAACGCCCTAGCAACCACCCAGAACACCTTAGCAACCGCCTAGCAACCACCCAGAATACCCTAGCAACCACCTAGCAACGCCCTAACAATCACCCAGATTACCCTAGCAACCGCCTAGCAACCACCCAGAATACCCTAGCAACTGCCTAGCAACGCCCTAGCAACCACCCAAAACACCCTAGCAACCGCCTAGCAACCACCCAGAATACCATAGCAACCAACTAGCGACACCCTAGAAACCACCTAGAACACCCTAGCAACCGCCTAGCAACCACCCAGAACACCCTAGCAACCACCCACAATACCCCAGCAACCAACCAGAACACCCTAGCAACCACCTAGCAACGCCCTAGCAACCACCCAGAATACCCTAGCAACCACCCAGAACACCCTAGCAACCACCTAGCAACGCCCTAACAACCACCTACAACACCTTAGCATCCGCCTAGCAACCAACCAGAACACCCTAGCAACCACCTAGCAACGCCCTAGCAACCACCCAGAACACCCTAGCAACCGCTTAGCAACCACCCAGAATACCCTAGCAACGACCTAGAAAAACCCTAGCAACCACCTAGCAACCACCCAGAATACCCTAGCAACTGCCTAGCAACGCCCTAGCAACCACCCAAAACACCCTAGCAACCGCCTAGCAACCACCCAGAATACCATAGCAACCGCCTAGCGACACCCTAGAAACCACCTAGAACACCCTAGCAACCGCCTAGCAACCACCCAGAACACCCTAGCAACCGCCTAGCAACCACCCAGGATACCCTAGCAACACCTAGCAATGGCCTAACAACCACCCAGAACACCCTAGCAACCGCCTAGTAACCACCCAGAATACCCTAGCAACCACCCACAATACCCTAGCAACCACCTAGCAACCACCCAGAACTGCCTAGCAACACCCTAGCAACCACCCAGAACACCCTAGCAACGCCCTAGCAACCACCCAGAACACACTAGCAACCACCTAGCATCACCCTAGCAACCGCCTAGCATCCACCCAGAATACCCTAGCAACCGCCTAGCAACGTCCAAGCAACAACCCAGAATACCCTAGCAACCACCTAGCAACCACCCAAAATACCCTAGCAACTGCCTAGCATCACCATAGCAACCACCCAAAATACCCTAGAACACCCTAGCAACCACCTGAACAACATGAATAAGCCATATTTTTGCACCAGAACATCGTACAGACATGGTTGTTGGCTCGTATGCAATCACGTCCCACACTCTAGCAACCGAGCGGCGAGTTTTGCCACTGCAAGCACCACTTCACATTTTCTTCAGGAAATGTACATTCTAGTGTTGTGATTACTATTCACCTAGACAAAACTTCGGCACGCAACTCCTCCCACACCTTTTGTCGTAGACCCATGAATGAGATGTCAAATCGACCGGCTCATTTAGGAGAGGTGTGCTATGACTTTTATAAGCGAATGGGTCTACGATGTCCGTCTGGCGGGCAAAAAATTAACCGAAAAATGTCCCATAGACTTAACATTGGCACAAAATTTGTAAAATCATATCTTTGGCTCAGAAGGTCATAGAGGCTTGGGGTTGGGCTCTTTTTATTCGTCCTATCAAGCAGCCAATAAATAGTGACATAACAACTTCATAGTCACGCCCTAGCAACCAGTTTCAGGCCCCTAGCAACCATTGAAGAGCATTTACAAGCCATATCTCAGCAACAAAACATTGTAAATACACAGATTTGGGGATTTTTTGACCCAGACTTGCAAATACTCTTTAAATATTACCCAATAAACTGTATAAACAAACCTTAGCAACCATTTGGAGTACCCTAGCAACAGTAAAAACACATGAATGGGCTATATCTCAGCACCAGAACATCGTATAGACATGGGGGTGTGTTTGTTTGTTTCGGTTGAGAAACCAGTCTGTAAATATCATCATGGTAACTGTGCAACCACACCTTAGCAACCGTTTAAAGCTACCTAGCAACCATATTGCAACATATAGAAGCCATTTTTCAGCTCCACAACATCGTACAGACATGGTTGTTGGCTCGTATGCAATCATGTACCACACTCTAGCAACCGTGAGGCGAGTTTTGCCACTGCAAGCACCACTTCACATTTTCTTCAGGAAATGTACATTCTAGTTATTCTTCTTATTCTTCTTATTATTCCGGACAAAAGTTTGGCGCGTAACTCGTCCCGCACCGTTTGTCACAGACCCCTGAGTGAGGCGTCAAATCGACCGGCTCATTGAGGAGAGGTGTGCTATGATTTTTATAAGCAATCGGGTGTACGATGTTCGCACAGCGGACGAAAAAGCGACCAAAAAAGTCCCATTGACTTAACATTGCGGAATTTTCAGAAATTCAAACCCAACTGTCACTTTCACACACACCCAGAGAAAAGGGCCTGACAGCCCTGCTGTCAGGCCCTCTCTCTCTCCCTCAGAGGATTTATTTTATCAAGCAGCCAATAAGTAATGGCCTCAAATCTTCATAGCCACACCATAGCAACCAGTTACAGCACCCTAGCAACCGTGGGCGATAGGCACGAGGCCGCAGGCCTCGTGCCATACTAAATAACTCTATAAAAACTCTATAAAAACTCCTTTTAAAAACTCCATAGTAATCATCTGTTAAAAAATACACGCCGACACAACAGACCCCTGATTGAGGCGTCAAATTGTGCGGATTATTGAGGAGAGGTGTGCTATGACTTTTCTTAGCGATCGGGGGTACGGTGTTCGCCCCAGGGGCAAATAATTGGGTAAAAAAAATCCCATAGACTTAACATTGCCACAAACTTTGACGACTCGTAGCACTGACCGATGATTTCTCAGAAACTTGTAATTTACCACATTTGAAGAGGCTGGCAGGCTCTGTAAGAACATACCTCACCATGGGGTAAAAGTTGCACCCCTGGGGCACAAGAGGCCCTAAAAGTTTCCCCATTGACTTACTATGGTGAAGGACGGCCCATGAAATGCATGTGTTTTTCCTACTATGGTAAATTGCATTGGGATTTTGTATTGAACATAGCTCTGGATCACAGTGTCACAGAGACAAGGGGGCGGGCTTATTTTACTCAGACGACCAATCAGTCTCTCAGGATCATTGTGAAACTATCAAGCCAGGCCCTAGCAACCAATTAGAGCACCTTAGCAACAACTCCCATAGACTTCCAATGAAAGAGATGAAATGGGTATCTCCGGATAGAAGTTTCATAGAAATACAAGGGTGGTCTCGTTTGACTCAGGGCAGCAAACAGCCAATCATAAATCACCTCAACACTTCCTGGCCCATCCCTAGCGACCATTGTTGAGCGCCTTAGCAACCAAAATCCAAAGAGGGATATCTTCCATTCTGAATGTCACAGAGGCATGGGAGTTGGTTTATAGTATTCATTGTGACAAGCAGCATTTGGAGAATCATCATTGGCAGCTGCCAATCCACTCCCTAGCAACCAAATAGAGTACCTTAGCGACCATATTGCAAGAGCTATATCTCTGCATCAGAACATCGTATAGAGATGGGGATTGGTTTATATCATTCACACTGACAGGCAGCCTTTGGAGATCCATCATTGGCAGCTGCCAAGCCACTCCCTAGCAACTAAACAGAGTACCCTAGCAACCATTTAGCAAGACCTATATCTCTGCATCAGAACATCGTAGAGACATGGGGGTTGGCTCTTTTGACTCATGCTAGCAAACAACACTTCCAACATGCTACACATGCTAGCAGTGAATAGCTACATGCTAATATTGATTAGCTAAGTGCTAAATCATGCCAATAAAATGCTACAAACTCCATAGGAACCATCTTTGACAACTACCAACCACCTAGTAACACCATAGCAACGACCCAGATTACCCTAGCAACACCCTAGCAACCACCCAGAACACCCTAGCAACTGCCTAGCAACGCCCTAGCAACAACCCAAAACACCTTAGCAACCGCCTAGCAACCACCCAGAACACCCTAGCAACCACCTAGCAACGCCCTAGCAACCACCCAGATTACCCTAGCAACACCCTAGCAACCACCCAGAACACCCTAGCAACTGCCTAGCAACGCCCTAGCAACCACCCAGAACACCTTAGCAACCGCCTAGCAACCACCCAGAATACCCTAGCAACCACCTAGCAACGCCCTAACAATCATCATGGTAACTGTGCAACCACACCTTAGCAACCATTTAAAGCTACCTAACAACCATATTGCAACATATACAGTACAAGCCATATCTCAGCACCAAAACATCGTACAGACATGGTTGTTGGCTCGTATGCAACAATGTACCACACTCTAGCAACCGAGCGGCGAGTTTTGCCACTGCAAGCACCACTTCACATTTTCTTCAGGAAATGTACATTCTAGTTATTCTTCTTCTTCTTCTTCTTATTATTCCGGACAAAAGTTCGGCGCGTAACTCGTCCCGCACCGTTTGTCACAGACCCCTGAGTGAGGCGTCAAATCGACCGGCTCATTGAGGAGAGGTGTGCTATGATTTTTATAAGCAATCGGGTGTACGATGTTCGCACAGCGGACGAAAAAGCGGCCAAAAAAGTCCCATTGACTTAACATTGCGGAATTTTCAGAAATTTAAATCCCAACTGTCACTTTCACACACACCCAGAGAAAAGGGCCTGACAGCCCTGCTGTCAGGCCCTCTCTCTCTCCCTCAGAGGATTTATTTTATCAAGCAGCCAATAAGTAATGGCCTCAAATCTTCATAGCCACACCATAGCAACCAGTTACAGCACCCTAGCAACCGTGGGCGATAGGCACGAGGCCGCAGGCCTCGTGCCATACTAAATAACTCTATAAAAACTCTATAAAAACTCCTTTTAAAAACTCCATAGTAATCATCTGTTAAAAAATACACGCCGACATAACAGACCCCTGATTGAGGCGTCAAATTGTGCGGATTATTGAGGAGAGGTGTGCTGTGACTTTTCTTAGCGATGGGGGGTACGGTGTTTGCCCCAGGGGCAAATCATTGGGTAAAAAAAATCCCATAGACTTAACATTGCCACAAACTTTGACGACTCGTAGCACTGACCAATGATTTCTCAGAAACTTGTAATTTACCACATTTGAAGAGGCTGGCAGGCTCTGTAAGAACATACCTCACAATGGGGTAAAAGTTGCACCCCTGGGGAGCAAGAGGCCCCAAAAGTTTCCCCATTGACTTACTATGGTGAAGGACGGCCCATGAAATGCATGTGTTTTTCCTACTATGGTAAATTGCATTGGGATTTTGTATTGAACATAGCTCTGGATCACAGTGTCACAGAGACAAGGGGGCGGGCTCATTTTACTCAGACGACCAATCAGTCTCTCAGGATCATTGTGAAACTATCAAGCCACGCCCTAGCAACCAATTAGAGCACCTTAGCAACAACTCCCATAGACTTCCAATGAAAGAGATGAAATGGGTATCTCCGGATAGAAGTGTCATAGAAATACAAGGGTGGTCTCGTTTGACTCAGGGCAGCAAACAGCCAATCATAAATCACCTCAACACTTCCTGGCCCATCCCTAGCGACCATTGTTGAGCGCCTTAGCAACCAAAATCCAAAGAGGGATATCTTCCATTCTGAATGTCACAGAGGCATGGGAGTTGGTTTATAGTATTCATTGTGACAAGCAGCATTTGGAGAATCATCATTGGCAGCTGACAAGCCACTCCCTAGCAACCAAATAGAGTACCTTAGCGACCATATTGCAAGAGCTATATCTCTGCATCAGAACATCGTATAGAGATGGGGATTGGTTTATATCATTCACACTGACAGGCAGCCTTTGGAGATCCATCATTGGCAGCTGCCAAGCCACTCCCTAGCAACTAAACAGAGTACCCTAGCAACCATTTAGCAAGACCTATATCTCTGCATCAGAACATCGTAGAGACATGGGGGTTGGCTCTTTTGACTCATGCTAGCAAACAACACTTCCAACATGCTACACATGCTAGCAGTGAATAGCTACATGCTAATATTGATTAGCTAAGTGCTAAATCATGGCAATAAAATGCTACAAACTCCATAGGAACCATCTTTGACAACTACCAACCACCTAGTAACACCATAGCAACGACCCAGATTACCCTAGCAACACCCTAGCAACCACCCAGAACACCCTAGCAACTGCCTAGCAACGCCCTAGCAACCACCCAAAACACCTTAGCAACCGCCTAGCAACCACCCAGAATACCCTAGCAACCACCTAGCAACGCCCTAACAATCACCCAGATTACCCTAGCAACCGCCTAGCAACCACCCAGGATACCCTAGCAACTGCCTAGCAACGCCCTAGCAACCACCCAAAACACCCTAGCAACCGCCTAGCAACCACCCAGAATACCATAGCAACCAACTAGCGACACCCTAGAAACCACCTAGAACACCCTAGCAACCGCCTAGCAACCACCCAGAACACCCTAGCAACCACCCACAATACCCCAGCAACCAACCAGAACACCCTAGCAACCACCTAGCAACGCCCTAGCAACCACCCAGAATACCCTAGCAACCACCCAGAACACCCTAGCAACCACCTAGCAACGCCCTAACAACCACCTACAACACCTTAGCATCCGCCTAGCAACCAACCAGAACACCCTAGCAACCACCTAGCAACGCCCTAGCAACCACCCAGAACACCCTAGCAACCGCTTAGCAACCACCCAGAATACCCTAGCAACGACCTAGAAAAACCCTAGCAACCACCTAGCAACCACCCAGAATACCCTAGCAACTGCCTAGCAACCACCCAGAACACCCTAGCAACTGCCTTGCATCATCATAGCAAACTACAAGAACACCCTAGCAACCGGGTGGTGTTTTTTGCCACTGCAAGCACCACTTCACATTTTCTTCAGGAAATGTACATTCTAGTTAATGGTGCTTGCCTATGGCAAAGCAACAGTATTGTTATTGCTCATACTTATTATTCTTCTTATTCTTCTTATTATTCCGGACAAAAGTTTGGCGCGTAACTCGTCCCGCACCGTTTGTCACAGACCCCTGAGTGAGGCGTCAAATCGACCGGCTCATTGAGGAGAGGTGTGCTATGATTTTTATAAGCAATCGGGTGTACGATGTTCGCACAGCGGACGAAAAAGCGGCCAAAAAAGTCCCATTGACTTAACATTGCGGAATTTTCAGAAATTTAAATCCCAACTGTCACTTTCACACACACCCAGAGAAAAGGGCCTGACAGCCCTGCTGTCAGGCCCTCTCTCTCTCCCTCAGAGGATTTATTTTATCAAGCAGCCAATAAGTAATGGCCTAAAATCTTCATAGCCACACCATAGCAACCAGTTACAGCACCCTAGCAACCGTGGGCGATAGGCACGAGGCCGCAGGCCTCGTGCCATACTAAATAACTCTATAAAAACTCTATAAAAACTCCCTTTAAAAACTCCATAGTAATCATCTGTTAAAAAATACACGCCGACATAACAGACCCCTGATTGAGGCGTCAAATTGTGCGGATTATTGAAGAGAGGTGTGCTGTGACTTTTCTTAGCGATGGGGGGTACGGTGTTTGCCCCAGGGGCAAATCATTGGGTAAAAAAAATCCCATAGACTTAACATTGCCACAAACTTTGACGACTCGTAGCACTGACCAATGATTTCTCAGAAACTTGTAATTTACCACATTTGAAGAGGCTGGCAGGCTCTGTAAGAACATACCTCACAATGGGGTAAAAGTTGCACCCCTGGGGAGCAAGAGGCCCCAAAAGTTTCCCCATTGACTTACTATGGTGAAGGACGGCCCATGAAATGCATGTGTTTTTCCTACTATGGTAAATTGCATTGGGATTTTGTATTGAACATAGCTCTGGATCACAGTGACACAGAGACAAGGGGGCGGGCTCATTTTACTCAGACGACCAATCAGTCTCTCAGGATCATTGTGAAACTATCAAGCCACGCCCTAGCAACCATTTAGAGCTCCTTAGCAACAAGTTCCACAGACTTCCATTAAAAGAGATCAAAGGGATATCTCAGGATATAAGTGTCATAGAAACATGAGGGTGGGCTCATTTGACTCGGGCCAGCAAACAGCCCATCCTGAATCACCTCAACACATCCTAACCCCTCCCTAGCAACCATTGTCAAGCACCTTAGCAACCAAAATCCAGACAGGGATATCTTCCATTCTGAATGTCACAAAGGCGTGGGAGTTGGTTTATATCATTCATACTGACAAGAAGCCTTTGGAGTTTAATGATTGGCAGCTGCCAAGCCACTCCCTAGCAACCAAACATAGTACCCTAGCAACCGTTTTGCAAGACCAATATCTCTGCATCAGAACATCGTATAGAGATGGGGGTTGGCTCTTTTGACTCATGCTAGCAAACAGGACTTGCTACATGCTACACATGCTAGCAGTGAATAGCTACATGCTAATATTGATTAGCTAAGTGCTAAATCATGCCAATAAAATGCTACAAACTCTACAGTAACCATCTTTGACAACTACCAACCACCTAGTAACACCATAGCAACCACCCAGATTACCCTAGCAACACCCTAGCAACCACCCAGAACACCTTAGCAACCGCCTAGCAACCACCCAGGATACCCTAGCAACCACCTAGCAACCACCCAGAACACCTTAGCAACCGCCTAGCAACCACCCAGGATACCCTAGCAACGCCCTAGCAACCACCCAGATTACCCTAGCAACCGCCTAGCAACCACCCAGGATACCCTAGTAACTGCCTAGCAACCACCCAAAACACCCTAGCAACCGCCTAGCAACCACCCAGAATACCATAGCAACCGACTAACGACACCCTAGCAACCACCTAGAACACCCTAGCAACCAATATCTCTGCATCAGAACATCGTATAGAGATGGGGGTTGGCTCTTTTGACTCATGCTAGCAAACAGGACTTGCTACATGCTACACATGCTAGCAGTGTATAGCTACATGCTAATATTGATTAGCTAAGTGTTAAAATATGCCAATAAAATGCTACAAACTCTACAGTAACCATCTTTGACAACTACCAACCACCTAGTAACACCATAGCAACCACCCGGATTACCCTAGCAACACCCTAGCAACCACCCAGAACACCTTAGCAACCGCCTAGCAACCACCCAGGATACCCTAGCAACCACCTAGCAACCACCCAGAACACCTTAGCAACCGCCTAGCAACCACCCAGGATACCCTAGCAACCACCTAGCAACGCCCTAGCAACCACCCAGATTACCCTAGCAACCGCCTAGCAACCACCCAGGATACCCTAGCAACTGCCTAGCAACCACCCAGAACACCCTAGCAACCGCCTAGCAACCACCCAGAATACCATAGCAACCGACTAACGACACCCTAGCAACCACCTAGCAACCGCCTAGCAACCACCCAGAACACCCTAGCAACCAATATCTCTGCATCAGAACATCGTATAGAGATGGGGGTTGGCTCTTTTGACTCATGCTAGCAAACAGGACTTGCTACATGCTACACATGCTAGCAGTGAATAGCTACATGCTAATATTGATTAGCTAAGTGCTAAATCATACCAATAAAATGCTACAAACTCCACAGTAACCATCTTTGACAACTACCAACCACCTAGTAACACCATAGCAACCACCCAGATTACCCTAGCAACACCCTATCAACCACCCAGAACACCTTAGCAACCGCCTAGCAACCACCCAGGATACCCTAGCAACCACCTAGCAACCACCCAGAACACCTTAGCAACCGCCTAGCAACCACCCAGGATACCCTAGCAACCACCTAGCAACACCCTAGCAACAACCAAGAATACCGTAGCAACCGCCGAGCAACCACCTGAACACATAAATAAGCCATATCTCAGCACCAGAACATTGTACAGACATGATTGTTGGCTCGTATGCAATAATGTACCACACTCTAGCAACCGAGCGGCGAGTTTTGCCACTGCAAGCACCACTTCACATTTTCTTCAGGAAATGTACATTCTAGTATTGTGATTACTATTCACCTAGACAAAACTTCGGCACGCAACTCCTCCCACATCTTTTGTCGTAGACCCATGAATGAGGTGTCAAATCGACCGGTTCATTGAGGAGAGGTGTGCTATGACTTTTATAAGCGATCAGTTGTACGTTGTTCGCACAGCTGACGAAAAAGCGGCCGAAAAATGTCCCATAGACTTAACATTGGCACATAATTTGTAAAATCATATCTTTGGCTCAGAATGTCATAGAGACTTGGCGTTGGGCTCTTTTGACTTGGCCTATCAACTAGCCAATAAGTAGTGACATAATAACTTCATAGTTGCGCCCTAGCAACCACTTAGGTCCCCCTAGCAACCATTAAACAACATTTACAAGCCATATCTCAGCTCCAGAAAATAGTAGAAAAATGTAATTCGCCTTTTATGACTCAGACTGTCAACTAGTATTTAAATATCATCCCATACACTGTATAAGCCCACCATAGCAACCATAGAGGGTACCCAAGTAACCATACAAACACATGAATAAGCCACATCTCAGCAACAGAACATCGTACAGACATGGTTGTTGGCTCGTATGCAATCATGTACAACATCCTAGCAACCGAGTGGCGAGTTTTGCCACTGCAAGCACCACTCACATTTTCTTCTGGAAATGTACATTCTAGTTATTCTTCTTCTTCTTCTTATTATTCCGGACAAAAGTTCGGCGCGTAACTCGTCCCGCACCGTTTGTCACAGACCCCTGAGTGAGGCGTCAAATCGACCGGCTCATTGAGGAGAGGTGTGCTATGATTTTTATAAGCAATCGGGTGTACGATGTTCGCACAGCGGACGAAAAAGCGGCCAAAAAAGTCCCATTGACTTAACATTGCGGAATTTTCAGAAATTTAAATCCCAACTGTCACTTTCACACACACCCAGAGAAAAGGGCCTGACAGCCCTGCTGTCAGGCCCTCTCTCTCTCCCTCAGAGGATTTATTTTATCAAGCAGCCAATAAGTAATGGCCTCAAATCTTCATAGCCACACCATAGCAACCAGTTACAGCACCCTAGCAACCGTGGGCTATAGGCACGAGGCCGCAGGCCTCGTGCCATACTAAATAACTCTATAAAAACTCTATAAAAACTCCTTTTAAAAACTCCATAGTAATCATCTGTTAAAAAATACACGCCGACATAACAGACCCCTGATTGAGGCGTCAAATTGTGCGGATTATTGAGGAGAGGTGTGCTGTGACTTTTCTTAGCGATGGGGGGTACGGTGTTTGCCCCAGGGGCAAATCATTGGGTAAAAAAAATCCCATAGACTTAACATTGCCACAAACTTTGACGACTCGTAGCACTGACCAATGATTTCTCAGAAACTTGTAATTTACCACATTTGAAGAGGCTGGCAGGCTCTGTAAGCACATACCTCACCATGGGGTAAAAGTTGCACCCCTGGGGGACAAGAGGCCCCCAAAGTTTCCCCATTGACTTACTATGGCGAAGGCCGTCCCATGAAACACATGCGTTTCTCCTACTATGGTAAATTGCATTGGGATTTTGTATTGAACATAGCTCTGGATCACAGTGTCACAGAGACAAGGGGGCGGGCTCATTTTACTCAGACGACCAATCAGTCTCTCAGGATCATTGTGAAACTATCAAGCCACGCCCTAGCAACCATTTAGAGCTCCTTAGCAACAAGTTCCACAGACTTCCATTAAAAGAGATCAAAGGGATATCTCAGGATATAAGTGTCATAGAAACATGAGGGTGGGCTCATTTGACTCGGGCCAGCAAACAGCCCATCCTGAATCACCTCAACACATCCTAACCCCTCCCTAGCAACCATTGTCAAGCACCTTAGCAACCAAAATCCAGACAGGGATATCTTCCATTCTGAATGTCACAAAGGCGTGGGAGTTGGTTTATATCATTCATACTGACAAGAAGCCTTTGGAGTTTAATGATTGGCAGCTGCCAAGCCACTCCCTAGCAACCAAACATAGTACCCTAGCAACCGTTTTGCAAGACCAATATCTCTGCATCAGAACATCGTATAGAGATGGGGGTTGGCTCTTTTGACTCATGCTAGCAAACAGGACTTGCTACATGCTACACATGCTAGCAGTGAATAGCTAAATGCTAATATTGATTAGCTAAGTGCTAAATCATACCAATAAAATGCTACAAACTCCACAGTAACCATCTTTGACAACTACCAACCACCTAGTAACACCATAGCAACCACCCAGATTACCCTAGCAACACCCTATCAACCACCCAGAACACCTTAGCAACCGCCTAGCAACCACCCAGGATACCCTAGCAACCACCTAGCAACCACCCAGAACACCTTAGTAACCGCCTAGCAACCACCCAGGATACCCTAGCAACCACCTAGCAACACCCTAGCAACAACCAAGAATACCATAGCAACCGCCTAGCAACCACCTGAACACATAAATAAGCCATATCTCAGCACCAGAACATTGTACAGACATGATTGTTGGCTCGTATGCAATAATGTACCACACTCTAGCAACCGAGCGGCGAGTTTTGCCACTGCAAGCACCACTTCACATTTTCTTCAGGAAATGTACATTCTAGTTATTCTTCTTATTATTCCGGACAAAAGTTTGGCGCGTAACTCGTCCCGCACCGTTTGTCACAGACCCCTGAGTGAGGCGTCAAATCGACCGGCTCATTGAGGAGAGGTGTGCTATGATTTTTATAAGCAATCGGGTGTACGATGTTCGCACAGCGGACGAAAAAGCGGCCAAAAAAGTCCCATTGACTTAACATTGCGGAATTTTCAGAAATTCAAATCCAACTGTCACTTTCACACACACCCAGAGAAAAGGGCTGTCAGGCCCTCTCTCTCTCCCTCAGAGGATTTATTTTATCAAGCAGCCAATAAGTAATGGCCTCAAATCTTCATAGCCACACCATAGCAACCAGTTACAGCACCCTAGCAACCGTGGGCGATAGGCACGAGGCCGCAGGCCTCGTGCCATACTAAATAACTCTATAAAAACTATAAAAACTCCTATTAAAAACTCCATAGTAATCATCTGTTAAAAAATACACGCCGACATAACAGACCCCTGATTGAGGCGTCAAATTGTGCGGATTATTGAGGAGAGGTGTGCTGTGACTTTTCTTAGCGATGGGGGGTACGGTGTTCGCCCCAGGGGTAAATCATTGGGTAAAAAAAATCCCATAGACTTAACATTGCCACAAACTTTGACGACTCGTAGCACTGACCAATGATTTCTCAGAAACTTGTAATTTACCACATTTGAAGAGGCTGGCAGGCTCTGTAAGAACATACCTCACCATGGGGTAAAAGTTGCACCCCTGGGGCACAAGAGGCCCCAAAAGTGTCCCCATTGACTTAGTATGGTGAAGGACGGCCCATAAAATGCATGTGTTTTTCCTACTATGGTAAATTGCATTGGGATTTTGTATTGAACATAGCTCTGGATCACAGTGTCACAGAGACAAGGGGGCGGGCTTATCTTACTCAGACGACCAATCAGTCTCTCAGGATCATTGTGAAACTATCAAGCCAGGCCCTAGCAACCAATTAGAGCACCTTAGCAACAACTCCCATAGACTTCCAATGAAAGAGATGAAATGGGTATCTCCGGATAGAAGTGTCATAGAAATACAAGGGTGGTCTCGTTTGACTCAGGGCAGCAAACAGCCAATCATAAATCACCTCAACACTTCCTGGCCCATCCCTAGCGACCATTGTTGAGCGCCTTAGCAACCAAAATCCAAAGAGGGATATCTTCCATTCTGAATGTCACAGAGGCATGGGAGTTGGTTTATAGTATTCATTGTGACAAGCAGCATTTGGAGAATCATCATTGGCAGCTGCCAAGCCACTCCCTAGCAACCAAATAGAGTACCTTAGCGACCATATTGCAAGAGCTATATCTCTGCATCAGAACATCGTATAGAGATGGGGATTGGTTTATATCATTCACACTGACAGGCAGCCTTTGGAGATCCATCATTGGCAGCTGCCAAGCCACTCCCTAGCAACTAAACAGAGTACCCTAGCAACCATTTAGCAAGACCTATATCTCTGCATCAGAACATCGTAGAGACATGGGGGTTGGCTCTTTTGACTCATGCTAGCAAACAACACTTCCAACATGCTACACATGCTAGCAGTGAATAGCTACATGCTAATATTGATTAGCTAAGTGCTAAATCATGCCAATAAAATGCTACAAACTCCATAGGAACCATCTTTGACAACTACCAACCACCTAGTAACACCATAGCAACGACCCAGATTACCCTAGCAACACCCTAGCAACCACCCAGAACACCCTAGCAACTGCCTAGCAACGCCATACTAAATAACTCTATAAAAACTCTATAAAAACTCCTTTTAAAAACTCCATAGTAATCATCTGTTAAAAAATACACGCCGACATAACAGACCCCTGATTGAGGCGTCAAATTGTGCGGATTATTGAGGAGAGGTGTGCTCTGACTTTTCTTAGCGATCGGGGGTACGGTGTTCGCCCCAGGGGCAAATAATTGGGTAAAAAAAATCCCATAGACTTAACATTGCCACAAACTTTGACGACTCGTAGCACTGACCGATGATTTCTCAGAAACTTGTAATTTACCACATTTGAAGAGGCTGGCAGGCTCTGTAAGAACATACCTCACCATGGGGTAAAAGTTGCACCCCTGGGGCACAAGAGGCCCTAAAAGTTTCCCCATTGACTTACTATGGTGAAGGACGGCCCATGAAATGCATGTGTTTTTCCTACTATGGTAAATTGCATTGGGATTTTGTATTGAACATAGCTCTGGATCACAGTGTCACAGAGACAAGGGGGCGGGCTTATTTTACTCAGACGACCAATCAGTCTCTCAGGATCATTGTGAAACTATAAAGCCACGCCCTAGCAACCATTTAGAGCTCCTTAGCAACAAGTTCCATAGACTTCCATTAAAAGAGATCAAAGGGATATCTCAGGATATAAGTGTCATAGAAACATGAGGGTGGGCTCGTTTGACTCGGGGCAGCGAACAGCCAATCCTGAATCACCTCAACACTTACTGGCCACGCCCTAGCAACCATTATCAAGCACCTTAGCAACCAAAATCCAGACAGGGATATCTTCCATTCTGAATGTCACAGAGGTGTGGGAGTTGGTTTATATCATTCATACTGACAAGCAGCGTTTGGAGATGCATCATTGGCATCTGCCAAGCCACTCCCTAGCAACCAAACAGAGTACCTTAGCAACCATATTGCAAGAGCTATATCTCTGCATCAGAACATCGTATAGAGATGGGGATTGGTTTATATCATTCACACTGACAGGCAGCCTTTGGAGATCCATCATTGGCAGCTGCCAAGCCACTCCCTAGCAACTAAACAGAGTACCCTAGCAACCATTTAGCAAGACCTATATCTCTGCATCAGAACATCGTAGAGACATGGGGGTTGGCTCTTTTGACTCATGCTAGCAAACAGCACTTCCAACATGCTACACATGCTAGCAGTGAATAGCTACATGCTAATATTGATTAGCTAAGTGCTAAATCATGCCAATAAAATGCTACAAACTCCATAGGAACCATCTTTGACAACTACCAACCACCTAGTAACACCATAGCAACGACCCAGATTACCCTAGCAACACCCTAGCAACCACCCAGAACACCCTAGCAACTGCCTAGCAACGCCCTAGCAACAACCCAAAACACCTTTGCAACCGCCTAGCAACCACCCAGAACACCCTAGCAACCACCTAGCAACGCCCTAGCAACCACCCAGATTACCCTAGCAACCACCCAGAACACCCTAGCAACTGCCTAGCAACGCCCTAGCAACCACCCAGAACACCTTAGCAACCGCCTAGCAACCACCCAGAATACCCTAGCAACCACCTAGCAACGCCCTAACAACCACCCAGATTACCCTAGCAACCGCCTAGCAACCACCCAGGATACCCTAGCAACTGCCTAGCAACGCCCTAGCAACCACCCAAAACACCCTAGCAACCGCCTAGCAACCACCCAGAATACCATAGCAACCGACTAGCGACACCCTAGAAACCACCTAGAACACCCTAGCAAACGCCTAGCAACCACCCAGAACACCCTAGCAACCACCCACAATACCCCAGCAACCAACCAGAACACCCTAGCAACCACCTAGCAACGCCCTAGCAACCACCCAGAATACCCTAGCAACTACCCAGAACACCCTAGCAACCGCGTAGCAACCACCTGAACAACATGAATAAGCCATATCTCAGCACCAGAACATCGTACAGACATGATTGTTGGCTCGTATGCAATAATGTACCACACTCTAGCAACCGAATGGCGAGTTTTGCCACTGCAAGCACCACTTTACATTTTCTTCAGGAAATGTACATTCTAGTTAAGTTGGCTTGGAAAAGCCAACTTACTGAAATCCTATTTAAACTTATTATTATTCTTCTTCTTCTTCTTCTTCTTATTTTTCTTACCCAAAAAATTCTGACTCTAACTCGTCCTAGAGCTTTAACTCTACAAACTCCAAACTCGGGTCAGACCTTCAGACTGTTCTGACTCGGTGTGCTATATCTTTTCAAACTGATTTGACTTTCAGATTTCTTAAAAATTAATATTAAAAATCATAAAAATCCCATTGACTTTCATTGCAACAGTTCAAATTGAGCCAAGACTACGGTGGCCCAGTAGTGAACAACACAAAAACTCAAATCTAAACTCCCTGAAGCCCTAGATTCAATTAAACTACCATTCTATATGTACTAATGAACTTTATCTATCTATCTATCTATCTATCTATCTATCTATCTATCTATCTATATATCTATCTATCTATCTATCTATCTATCTTTCTAACTTATCTTTCTTTCTTTCTAACTAATCTTTCTTTCTTTCTACCTAATCTTTCTTTATTTCTTTCTTTCTTACTAATCGATCTTTCTTTCAAACTAATCTTTCTTTCTTTCAAACTAATCTTTCTTTCTTTCTAACTAATATTTCTTTCTTGCTAACTGATCTATCTTTCTTTCTTTCTAACTAATCTTTCTTTCTTTCTAACTAATCTATCTTTCTTCTTTCTAACTAATCTATCTTTCTTTCTAACTAATCTACCTTACTTTCTTTCTAACTAATCTATCTTTCTTTCTAACTAATCTATCTATCTTTCTTTCTTTCTAACTACTCTATCTTTCTTTCATTCTAACTTTTCTTTCTTTCTAACTAATCTATCTATCTTTCTTACTAATCTCTTTCTTTCTAACCAATCTTTCATTCTTTCTTTCTTACTTTCTTTTATTCTTTCTTTCTAACTAATCTATCTTTTTTCTTTCTAACTAATCTTTCTTTCTTTCTAACTAATCTATCTTTCTTTCTTTCTAACTAATCTATCTATCTTTCTTTCATTCTAACTAATCTTTTCTTTCTTTCTAACTAATCTCTATCTTTCAAACTAATCTATCTTTCTAACCAATTTTTCTTTCTTTCTTTCTTTCTTTCTTTTTTTCTAACTAATCTATCTATCTTTCTTTCTAACTAATCTTTCTTTCTTTCTAACTAATCTATCTTTCTTTCTTTCTAAATAATCTATCTTTCTTTCTTTCTAAATAATCTATCTTTCTTTCTAACTAATCTATCTATCTATCTTTCTTTCTAACTAATCTATCTATCTTTCTTTCTAACTACTTTATCTTTATTTCTAACTAATCTATCGTTCTTTATTCCTTTCTTTCTTTCTTACTAATCTATCTTTCTTTCTTTCTAACCAATCTATCATTCTTTCTTTCTTTCTAACTAATCTTTCTTTCTTTCTAACTAATCTATCTATCTTTCTTTCTAACTAATCTATCTTTCTTTCTTTCTAACTAATCTATCTTTTTTTTCTAACTAATCTATCTATCTTTCTTTCTAACTAATATATCTTTCTTTCTTTCTAACTAATCTATCTTTCTTTCTTTCTAACTAATCTATCTATCTATCTATCTTTCTTTCTAACTAATCTATCTCTTTCTTTCTAACTAACTAGTCTTTCTAACTAATCTATCTTTCTTTCTTTCTAACTAATCTATGTTCCTTTCTTTCTAACTAATCCATCTTTCTTTATATCTTTCTTACTAACTAATCTATCTTTCTTTCTAACCAATCTTTCTTTCTTTCTTTCTTTTTTCATTCTTTCTAACTAATCTATCTTTCTTTCTTTCTAACTAATCTATCTTTCTTTCTAACTAATCTATCTTTCTTTCTAACTAATCTATCTTTCTTTCTTTCTAACTAATCTATCTATCTATCTATCTTTCTAACTAATCTATCTTTCTTTCTAACTAATCTATCTTTCTTTCTAACTAATCTATCTATCTTTCTTTCTAACTAATCTATCTTTCTTTCTTTCTAACTAATCTATCTATCTATCTATCTTTCTAACTAATCTATCTTTCTTTCTAACTAATCTATCTTTCTTTCTTTCTAACTAACTAATCTTTCTTTCTTTCTAACTAATCTATCTTTCTTTCTTTCTTTCTAACTAATCTATGTTTCTTTCTTTCTAACTAATCTATCTTTCTTTCTAACCAATCTTTCTTTCTTTCTTTCTTACTTTCTTTCTTTCTAACTAATCTATCTTTTTTCTTTCTAACTAATCTATCTATCTTTCTTTCTAACTAATCTTTCTTTCTTTCTAACCAATCTATCTTTCTTTCTTTCTAACTAATCTTTCTTTCTTTCTTTCTAACTTATCTATCTTTCTAACTAATCTATCTTTCTTTCTTTCTAACTAATCTATCTTTCTTTCTAACTAATCTATCTTACTTTCTAACTAATTTATCTTTCTTTCTTTCTAACTAATCTATCTTTCTTTTTTTCTAACTAATCTATCTTTCTAGCTAATCTATCTTTCTTTCTATCAAATCCATCTTTCTTTGTTTTTTAAATAATCTATCTTTCTTTATTTCTAACTAAGTTATCTTTCTTTCTAACTAATCTATCTTTCTTTCTAACTAATCTATCTTTCTAACTAATCTATCTTTCTTTCTAACAAATCTCTTTCTTTGTTTTTTAACTAATCTATCTTTCTTTCTAACTAATTTATCTTTCTTTCTAACTAATCTATCTTTCTTTCTAACTAATCTATCTTTCTTTCTTTCTAATCTATCTTTCTTTCTTTCTAACTAATCTATCTTACTTTCTTTCTTTCTTTTTAATTAACTTTCTTTCTTTCTTTCTTTCTAACTAATCTATCTTTCTTTCTTTCTAACTGATCTATCTTTCTTTTTCTTTCTAACTAATCTATCTTTCTTTCTTTCTAACTAATCTTTCTTTCTTTCTTACTAATCTATCTTTCTTTCTTTCTAACTAATCTATCTTTCTTTCTTACTAATATTTTTTTCTTTCTTTCTTTCTAACTAATCTATCTTTCTAACTAATCTTTCTTTCTTTCTTTCTTTTTAATTAACTTTCTTTCTTTCTTTCTTTCTAACTAATCTATCTTTCTTTTTCTTTGTAACTAATCTATCTTTCTTTCTTTCTAACTAATCTTTCTTTCTTTCTTACTAATCTTTTTTTCTTTCTTTCTTTCTAACTAATCTATCTATCTTTCTTTCTTTCTTTCTTTTTAATTAACTTTCTTTCTTTCTTTCTTTCTAACTAATCTATCTTTCTTTCTAACTAATCTATCTTTCTTTTTCTTTCTAACTAATCTATCTTTCTTTCTTTCTTTCTAACTAATCTATCTTTCTCACTAATCTATCTTTCTTTCTTTCTTTCTTACTAATATATCTTTCTGTCCTTTTTTCTTTCTAACTAATCTATCTATCTTTCTTTCTTTCTTACTAATCTTTTTTTCTTTCTTTTTTTCTAACTAATCTATCTATCTTTCATTCTTTCTTTCTAACTAATCTTTTTTTTCTTTCTTTCTAACTAATCTATCTTTCTTTCTTTCTAACTTATCTATATTTCTTTCTTTCTTTCTTTCTTTCTTTCTAACTAACTAATCTATCTTTCTTTCTTACTAATCTTTTTTTCTTTCTTTCTTTCTAACTAATCTATCCTTCTAACTAATCTTTCTTTCTTTCTTTTTAATTAACTTTCTTTCTTTCTTTCTTTCTAACTAATCTATCTCTTTCTTTCTACCTAATCTATATTTCTTTTTTTCTTTTTAATTAACTTTCTTTCTTTCTTTCTTTCTAACTAATCTATCTTTCTTTCTTTCTAACTAATCTATCTTTCTTTTTCTTTCTAACTAATCTCTTTCTTTCTAACTAATCTATCTTTCTTTCTCACTAATCTTTTTTCTTTCTTTCTTTCTAACTAATCTATCTCACTAATCTATCTTTCTTCCTTTCTTTCTTACTAATCTATCTTTCTTTCCTTTTTTCTTTCTAACTAATCTATCTTTCTTTCTTTCTTACTAATCTTTTTTTCTTTCTTTCTAACTAATCCATCTTTCTTTCTCTCTAACTAATCTATCTTTCTTTCTCACTAATCTTTTTTCTTTCTTTCTTTCTAACTAATCTATCTATCTCACTAATCTATCTTTCTTCCTTTCTTTCTTACTAATCTATCTTTCTTTCCTTTTTTCTTTCTAACTAAACTATCTTTCTTTCTTTCTTTCTAACTAATCTTTTTTCTTTCTTTCTAACTAATCCATCTTTCTTTCTTTCTAACTAATCTATCTTTCTTTCTTTCTAACTTATCTATATTTCTTTCTTTCTTTCTCTTTCTTTCTTTCTTTCTTTCTTTCTTTCTTTCTTTCTTTCTAACTAATCTATCTTTCTTTCTTACTAATCTTTTTTTCTTTCTTTCTTTCTAACTAATCTATCTTTCTAACTAATCTTTCTTTCTTTCTTTTTAATTAACTTTCTTTCTTTCTTTCTAACTAATCTATCTATCTTTCTATCTTTCTTTCTACCTAATCTATCTTTCTTTTTAATTAACTTTCTTTCTTTCTTTCTTTCTTTCTTTCTTTCTTTCTTTCTTTCTTTCTAACTAATTTATCTTTCTTTCTTTCTAACTAATCTATCTTTCTTTTTCTTACTAACTAATCTTTCTTTCTTTCTTTCTAACTAATCTATCTTTCTTTCTCACTAATCTTTTTTTCTTTCTTTCTTTCTTACTAATCTATCTTTCTTTCCTTTTTTCTTTCTAACTAATCTATCTTTCTAACTAATCTTTCTTTCTTTCTTTTTAATTAACTTTCTTTCTAACTAATCTATCTATCTTTCTATCTTTCTTTCTACCTAATCTATCTTTCTTTTTAATTAACTTTCTTTCTTTCTTTCTTTCTTTCTTTCTTTCTTTCTAACTAATTTATCTTTCTTTCTTTCTAACTAATCTATCTTTCTTTTTCTTACTAACTAATCTTTCTTTCTTTCTTTCTAACTAATCTATCTTTCTTTCTCACTAATCTTTTTTTCTTTCTTTCTTTCTTACTAATCTATCTTTCTTTCCTTTTTTCTGTCTAACTAATCTATCTTTCTTTCTTACTAATCTTTTTTTCTTTCTTTTTTCTAACTAATCTATGTTTCTTTCTTTCTAACTAATCTTTTTTTCTTTCTTTCTAACTAATCTATCTTTCTTTCTTTCTTTCTTTCTTTCTTACTAATCTTTTTTTCTTTCTTTCTTTCTAACTAATCTATCTTTCTAACTGATCTTTCTTTCTTTCTTTTTAATTAACTTTCTTTCTTTCTAACTAATCTATCTTTCTTTCTTTCTAACTTATCTATATTTCTTTCTTTCTTTCTCTTTCTTTCTTTCTTTCTTTCTTTCTTTCTAACTAATCTATCTTTCTTTCTTACTAATCTTTTTTTCTTTCTTTCTTTCTAACTAATCTATCTTTCTAACTAATCTTTCTTTCTTTCTCTTTAATTAACTTTCTTTCTTTCTTTCTAACTAATCTATCTATCTTTCTATCTTTCTTTCTACCTAATCTATCTTTCTTTCTTTCTTTTAATTAACTTTCTTTCTTTCTTTCTTTCTTTCTTTCTTTCTAACTAATCTATCTTTCTTTCTTTCTTTCTAAATAAAAACTATCTTTCTTTTTCTTTCTAACTAATCTATCTATCTTTCTCTTTCTTTCTACCTAATCTATCTTTCTTTCTTTCTTTTTAATTAACTTTCTTTCTTTCTTTCTTTCTTTCTTTCTAACTAATCTATCTTTCTTTCTCACTAATCTCTTTTTCTTTCTTTCTTTCTAACTAATCTATCTATCTTTCTATCTTTCTTACTAATCAATCTTTCTTTCTTTCTTACTAATTTATCTTTCTTTCTTTCTTTCTTACTAATCTATCTTTCTTTCCTTTTTTCTTTCTAACTAATCTTTCTTTCTTTCTTTCTTTCTTTCTAACTAATCTATCTTTCTTTCTTTCTTTCTTTCTCACTAATCTTTTTTTCTTTCTTTCTAACTAATCTATCTATCTTTCTATCTTTCTTACTAATCAATCTTTCTTTCTTTCTTACTAATTTATCTTTCTTTCTTTCTTTCTTACTAATCTTTTTTTCTTTCTTTCTTTCTAACTAATCTATCTTTCTTTCTTTCTAACTTATCTATATTTCTTTCTTTCTTACTAATCTATCTTTCTTTCTAACTAATCTCTTTCTTTCTTTCTTTCTAACTAATCTTTTTTTCTTTCTTTCTTTCTAACTAATCTTTTTTTCTTTCTTTCTTTCTAACTTATCTATATTTCTTTCTTTCTTTCTTTCTTACTAATCTATCTTTCTTTCTAACTAATCTATCTTTCTTTCTTTCTTTCTTTCTAACTAATCTATCTTTCTTTCTTTCTTACTAATCTTTTTTTCTTTCTTTCTAACTAATCTATCTTTCTTTCTTTCTTACTAAACTATAAACTAATTAAACTTTAAACTTCTTTAAACTTCTTCAAACTTATTGGTCCAAACTTTCACAAGCCAACTTAAAGTTTGTCTCGACGAACTTTTTCTAGTTCTTCTTATTCTTCTTATTATTCCGGACAAAAGTTTGGCGCGTAACTCGTCCCGCACCGTTTGTCACAGACCCCTGAGTGAGGCGTCAAATCGACCGGCTCATTGAGGAGAGGTGTGCTATGATTTTTATAAGCAATCGGGTGTACGATGTTCGCACAGCGGACGAAAAAGCGGCCAAAAAAGTCCCATTGACTTAACATTGCGGAATTTTCAGAAATTCAAACCCAACTGTCACTTTCACACACACCCAGAGAAAAGGGCCTGACAGCCCTGCTGTCAGGCCCTCTCTCTCTCCCTCAGAGGATTTATTTTATCAAGCAGCCAATAAGTAATGGCCTCAAATCTTCATAGCCACACCATAGCAACCAGTTACAGCACCCTAGCAACCGTGGGCGATAGGCACGAGGCCGCAGGCCTCGTGCCATACTAAATAACTCTATAAAAACTCTATAAAAACTCCTTTTAAAAACTCCATAGTAATCATCTGTTAAAAAATACACGCCGACACAACAGACCCCTGATTGAGGCGTCAAATTGAGCGGATTATTGAGGAGAGGTGTGCTGTGACTTTTCTTAGCGATGGGGGGTACGGTGTTCGCCCCAGGGGCAAATCATTGGGTAAAAAAAAATCCCATAGACTTAACATTGCCACAAACTTTGACGACTCGTAGCACTGACCAATGATTTCTCAGAAACTTGTAATTTACCACATTTGAAGAGGCTGGCAGGCTCTGTAAGAACATACCTCACAATGGGGTAAAAGTTGCACCCCTGGGGAGCAAGAGGCCCCAAAAGTTTCCCCATTGACTTACTATGGTGAAGGACGGCCCATGAAATGCATGTGTTTTTCCTACTATGGTAAATTGCATTGGGATTTTGTATTGAACATAGCTCTGGATCACAGTGTCACAGAGACAAGGGGGCAGGCTCATTTTACTCAGACGACCAATCAGTCTCTCAGGATCATTGTGAAACTATAAAGCCACGCCCTAGCAACCATTTAGAGCTCCTTAGCAACAAGTTCCATAGACTTCCATTAAAAGAGATCAAAGGGATATCTCAGGATATAAGTGTCATAGAAACATGAGGGTGGGCTCGTTTGACTCGGGGCAGCGAACAGCCAATCCTGAATCACCTCAACACTTACTGGCCACGCCCTAGCAACCATTATCAAGCACCTTAGCAACCAAAATCCAGACAGGGATATCTTCCATTCTGAATGTCACAGAGGCGTGGGAGTTGGTTTATATCATTCATACTGACAAGCAGCGTTTGGAGATGCATCATTGGCATCTGCCAAGCCACTCCCTAGCAACCAAACAGAGTACCCTAGCAACCATATTGCAAGAGCTATATCTCTGCATCAGAACATCGTATAGAGATGGGGATTGGTTTATATCATTCACACTGACAGGCAGCCTTTGGAGATCCATCATTGGCAGCTGCCAAGCCACTCCCTAGCAACTAAACAGAGTACCCTAGCAACCATTTAGCAAGACCTATATCTCTGCATCAGAACATCGTAGAGACATGGGGGTTGGCTCTTTTGACTCATGCTAGCAAACAGCACTTCCAACATGCTACACATGCTAGCAGTGAATAGCTACATGCTAATATTGATTAGCTAAGTGCTAAATCATGCCAATAAAATGCTACAAACTCCATAGGAACCATCTTTGACAACTACCAACCACCTAGTAACACCATAGCAACGACCCAGATTACCCTAGCAACACCCTAGCAACCACCCAGAACACCCTAGCTACTGCCTAGCAACGCCCTAGCAACAACCCAAAACACCTTAGCAACCGCCTAGCAACCACCCAGAACACCCTAGCAACCACCTAGCAACGCCCTAGCAACCACCCAGATTACCCTAGCAACCACCCAGAACACCCTAGCAACTGCCTAGCAACGCCCTAGCAACCACCCAGAACACCTTAGCAACCACCCAGAATACCCTAGCAACCACCTAGCAACGCCCTAACAACCACCCAGATTACCCTAGCAACCGCCTAGCAACCACCCAGGATACCCTAGCAACTGCCTAGCAACGCCCTAGCAACCACCCAAAACACCCTAGCAACCGCCTAGCAACCACCCAGAATACCATAGCAACCGACTAGCGACACCCTAGAAACCACCTAGAACACCCTAGCAAACGCCTAGCAACCACCCAGAACACCCTAGCAACCACCCACAATACCCCAGCAACCAACCAGAACACCCTAGCAACCACCCAGAATACCCTAGCAACCACCCAGAACACCCTAGCAACCGCGTAGCAACCACCTGAACAACATGAATAAGCCATATCTCAGCACCAGAACATCGTACAGACATGATTGTTGGCTCGTATGCAATAATGTACCACACTCTAGCAACCGAACGGCGAGTTTTGCCACTGCAAGCACCACTTTACATTTTCTTCAGGAAATGTACATTCTAGTTATTCTTCTTCTTCTTATTATTCCGGACAAAAGTTCGGCGCGTAACTCGTCCCGCACCGTTTGTCACAGACCCCTGAGTGAGGCGTCAAATCGACCGGCTCATTGAGGAGAGGTGTGCTATGATTTTTATAAGCAATCGGGTGTACGATGTTCGCACAGCGGACGAAAAAGCGGCCAAAAAAGTCCCATTGACTTAACATTGCGGAACTTTCAAAAATTCAAACCCAACTGTCACTTTCACACACACCCAGAGAAAAGGGCCTGACAGCCCTGCTGTCTAACTCTCTCTCTCCCTCAGAGGATTTATTTTATCAAGCAGCCAATAAGTAATGGCCTAAAATCTTCATAGCCACACCATAGCAACCAGTTACAGCACCCTAGCAACCGTGGGCGATTAGCAAGCCGCACCCTAGCACCCTAGCAAGCCGCAGGCCTCGTGCCATACTAAATAACTCTATAAAAACTCTATAAAAACTCCTTTTAAAAACTCCATAGTAATCATCTGTTAAAAAATACACGCCGACATAACAGACCCCTGATTGAGGCGTCAAATTGTGCGGATTATTGAGGAGAGGTGTGCTGTGACTTTTCTTAGTGATGGGGGGTACGGTGTTCGCCCCAGGGGCAAATCATTGGGTAAAAAAAATCCCATAGACTTAACATTGCCACAAACTTTGACGACTCGTAGCACTGACCAATGATTTCTCAGAAACTTGTAATTTACCACATTTGAAGAGGCTGGCAGGCTCTGTAAGAACATACCTCACCATGGGGTAAAAGTTGCACCCCTGGGGCACAAGAGGCCCCAAAAGTGTCCCCATTGACTTACTATGGTGAAGGACGGCCCATAAAATGCATGTGTTTTTCCTACTATGGTAAATTGCATTGGGATTTTGTATTGAACATAGCTCTGGATCACAGTGTCACAGAGACAAGGGGGCGGGCTCATTGTACTCCAATCACGACCAATCAGTCTCTCAGGATCATTGTGAAACTATCAAGCCACGCCCTAGCAACCATTTAGAGCTCCTTAGCAACAAGTTCCATAGACTTCCATTAAAAGAGATCAAAGTGATATCTCAGGATATAAGTGTCATAGAAATACAAGGGTGGGCTCGTTTGACTCGGGGCAGCAAACAGCCAATCATAAATCACCTCAACACTTCCTGGCCCATCCCTAGCGACCATTGTTGAGCACCTTAGTAACCAAAATCCAAAGAGGGATATCTTCCATTCTGAATGTCACAGAGGCATGGGAGTTAGTTTATATCATTCATACTGACAAGCAGCATTTGGAGAATCATCATTGGCAGCTGCCAAGCCACTCCCTAGCAACCAAATAGAGTACCTTAGCGACCATATTGCAAGAGCTATATCTCTGCATCAGAACATCGTATAGAGATGGGGATTGGTTTATATCATTCACACTGACAGGCAGCCTTTGGAGATCCATCATTGGCAGCTGCCAAGCCACTCCCTAGCAACTAAACAGAGTACCCTAGCAACCATAGAGCAAGACCTATATCTCTGCATCAGAACATCGTAGAGACATGGGGGTTGGCTCTTTTGACTCATGCTAGCAAACAGCACTTCCAACATGCTACACATGCTAGCAGTGAATAGCTACATGCTAATATTGATTAGCTAAGTGCTAAATCATGCCAATAAAATGCTACAAACTCCATAGGAACCATCTTTGACAACTACCAACCACCTAGTAACACCATAGCAACGACCCAGATTACCCTAGCAACACCCTAGCAACCACCCAGAACACCCTAGCAACTGCATAGCAACGCCCTAGCAACCACCCAGAACACCTTAGCAACCGCCTAGCAACCACCCAGAATACCCTAGCAACCACCTAGCAACGCCCTAACAATCACCCAGGATACCCTAGCAACTGCCTAGCAACGCCCTAGCAACCACCCAGGATACCCTAGCAACTGCCTAGCAACGCCCTAGCAACCACCCAAAACACCCTAGCAACCGCCTAGCAACCACCCAGAATACCATAGCAACCGACTAGCGACACCCTAGAAACACCCTAGCAACCGCCTAGCAACCACCCAGAACACCCTAGCAACCACCCACAATACCCCAGCAACCAACCAGAACACCCTAGCAACCACCTAGCAACGCCCTAGCAACCACCCAGAATACCCTAGCAACCACCCAGAACACCCTAGCAACCACCTAGCAACGCCCTAACAACCACCTACAACACCTTAGCATCCGCCTAGCAACCAACCAGAACACCCTAGCAACCACCTAGCAACGCCCTAGCAACCACCCAGAACACCCTAGCAACCGCTTAGCAACCACCCAGAATACCCTAGCAACGACCTAGAAAAACCCTAGCAACCACCTAGCAACCACCCAGAATACCCTAGCAACTGCCTAGCAACCACCCAGAACACCCTAGCAACTGCCTTGCATCATCATAGCAAACTCCAAGAACACCCTAGCAACCGGGTGGTGTTTTTTGCCACTGCAAGCACCACTTCACATTTTCTTCAGGAAATGTACATTCTAGTTAATGGTGCTTGCTGAAAGCAAGGCAACATTAGTGTTATTGTGCATACTTATTATTATTATTCTTATATTTCTTCTGGCCAAAGTTTGACGCGATACTCCTCCCGCAGTTTTTGTCACAGACCCATGAATGAGGTGTCAAAACGTGCGGCCTGTTCGGGAATGGTGTGCTATGACTTTTCTAAGCGATCGGGTGTACGATGTTCGCACAGCGGACGAAAAAGCGGCCAAAAAAATCCCATTGACTTAACATTGCGGAACTTTCAAAAATTCAAATCCAAACTGCCACTTTCACACACACCCACAGAAAAGGCCCTCTCTCTCTCCCTCAGAGGATTTATTTTATCAAGCAGCCAATAAGTAATGGCCTAAAATCTTCTTAGCCACACCATAGCAACCAGTTACAGAACCCTAGCAACCGTGGGCGACAGGCACGAGGCCGCAGGCCTCGTGCCACACTAAATAACTCTATAAAAACTCTATAAAAACTCCTTTTAAAAAATCCATAGTAATCATCTGTTAAAAAATACACGCCGACATCACAGACCCCTGATTGAGGCGTCAAATTGTGCGGATTATTGAGGAGAGGTGTGCTGTGACTTTTCTTAGCGATGGGGGGTACGGTGTTTGCCCCAGGGGCAAATCATTGGGTAAAAAAAATCCCATAGACTTAACATTGCCACAAACTTTGACGACTCGTAGCACTGACCAATGATTTCTCAGAAACTTGTAATTTACCACATTTGAAGAGGCTGGCAGGCTCTGTAAGCACATACCTCACCATGGGGTAAAAGTTGCACCCCTGGGGGACAAGAGGCCCCCAAAGTTTCCCCATTGACTTACTATGGCGAAGGCCGTCCCATGAAACACATGCGTTTCTCCTACTATGGTAAATTGCATTGGGATTTTGTATTGAACATAGCTCTGGATCACAGTGTCACAGAGACAAGGGGGCGGGCTCATTTTACTCAGACGACCAATCAGTCTCTCAGGATCATTGTGAAACTATCAAGCCACGCCCTAGCAACCATTTAGAGCTCCTTAGCAACAAGTTCCACAGACTTCCATTAAAAGAGATCAAAGGGATATCTCAGGATATAAGTGTCATAGAAACATGAGGGTGGGCTCATTTGACTCGGGCCAGCAAACAGCCCATCCTGAATCACCTCAACACATCCTAACCCCTCCCTAGCAACCATTGTCAAGCACCTTAGCAACCAAAATCCAGACAGGGATATCTTCCATTCTGAATGTCACAAAGGCGTGGGAGTTGGTTTATATCATTCATACTGACAAGAAGCCTTTGGAGTTTAATGATTGGCAGCTGCCAAGCCACTCCCTAGCAACCAAACATAGTACCCTAGCAACCGTTTTGCAAGACCAATATCTCTGCATCAGAACATCGTATAGAGATGGGGGTTGGCTCTTTTGACTCATGCTAGCAAACAGGACTTGCTACATGCTACACATGCTAGCAGTGAATAGCTACATGCTAATATTGATTAGCTAAGTGCTAAATCATGCCAATAAAATGCTACAAACTCTACAGTAACCATCTTTGACAACTACCAACCACCTAGTAACACCATAGCAACCACCCAGATTACCCTAGCAACACCCTAGCAACCACCCAGAACACCTTAGCAACCGCCTAGCAACCACCCAGGATACCCTAGCAACCACCTAGCAACCACCCAGAACACCTTAGCAACCGCCTAGCAACCACCCAGGATACCCTAGCAACGCCCTAGCAACCACCCAGATTACCCTAGCAACCGCCTAGCAACCACCCAGGATACCCTAGCAACTGCCTAGCAACCACCCAAAACACCCTAGCAACCGCCTAGCAACCACCCAGAATACCATAGCAACCGACTAACGACACCCTAGCAACCACCTAGAACACCCTAGCAACCGCCTAGCAACCACCCAGAACACCCTAGCAACCAATATCTCTGCATCAGAACATCGTATAGAGATGGGGGTTGGCTCTTTTGACTCATGCTAGCAAACAGGACTTGCTACATGCTACACATGCTAGCAGTGAATAGCTACATGCTAATATTGATTAGCTAAGTGCTAAATCATACCAATAAAATGCTACAAACTCCACAGTAACCATCTTTGACAACTACCAACCACCTAGTAACACCATAGCAACCACCCAGATTACCCTAGCAACACCCTAGCAACCACCCAGAACACCTTAGCAACCGCCTAGCAACCACCCAGGATACCCTAGCAACCACCTAGCAACCACCCAGAACACCTTAGCAACCACCTAGCAACCACCCAGGATACCCTAGCAACCACCTAGCAACCACCCAGATTACCCTAGCAACCGCCTAGCAACCACCCAGGACTTCAGCGCAGCTGGAAAAAGTGCGACTGGATTAAAACCTTCCACTGTGCGGATGCTGTGCTTTTTCTTCACGATGCTCTGTAAGAGACTTCTTATGTTAGGAGGCTGTCGTGTTGGTTTTCGTTTGATTGGACTTTATTTGTAGGCATTATTAGTCTGTTGGAAACTATTGGAAATAAGAATGGCCATGTTCTTTAATGAAGACTTGATTTGACTTGACTTTGAGGTAAGATAACCTGCATGTTTGTTTTTAATCTAATTTAATGTAATTTATTTTATGTGTTTATTGTATTTAGCTAATTTAGTTTGCGAACGCTGTTGCGACTGAGCAGCAGAGAAGTTTGCCTCAGCTTTTCAAAAATGATAATAAACGTTTAAACTAACGTTAACTGTCTGTGTGATATGCTTAAATTGTTTTATATCTATGGATTTTATTGTAGCCAAGTAAAGTGTTGATTTGAAATTGAGAGGCTAAATGGATCAAACATGTTTAACTCGCTGTCGGCTGCTTGGTCGTTAGGCTAATATATATAAATAAATAAAAACATTTGTCCAAATAAACTTAATAAAGAAATGAAAATAAACTTAACGGTAACTATTTTGCCATTGAGAACATAACAGAGCTGGTTTAATGACTGCAACATAGTCAGGCTGTGACATGTTACGCAGGCTGTTTTTTTTTTGTTTTTGTTTTGTTTTTTTAAACGGGCTTGGGTCGGACTCGGGCTGATAATTCTGATGAGCTGTCGGACACGGGCCGGGCTAGGGCCTGAGCGTCTCGGGCCAGGGCCGGGCTAGGGCCTAGATTTGAGGCCCGTGCAGGGCTCTATGGTAGAAACATGGAGTTTGGCTTTTTGACTCAGACTGTCAACTAGTCTTTAAATATCATCCCATAAACTGTATAAGCCCACCATAGCAACCATATAGGGCACCCTAGAAACCATACAAACACGTGAATAAGCTATATCTCAGCACATGAACATCGTACAGACATGGTTGTTGGCTCGTATGCAATCATGTACATCAACCTAGCAACCGAGTGGTGAGTTTTGCCACTGCAAGCACCACTTCACATTTTCTTCAGGAAATGTACATTCTAGTATTGTGATTACTATTCACCTAGACAAAACTTCGGCACGCAACTCCTCCCACATCTTTTGTCGTAGACCCATGAATGAGGTGTCAAATCGACTGGTTCATTGAGGAGAGGTGTGCTATGACTTTTATAAGCGATCAGATGTACGTTGTTCGCACAGCTGACGAAAAAGCGGCCGAAAAATGTCCCATAGACTTAACATTGGCACATAATTTGTAAAATCATATCTTTGGCTCAGAATGTCATAGAGACTTGGCGTTGGGCTCTTTTGACTTGGCCTATCAACTAGCCAATAAGTAGTGACATAATAACTTCATAGTTGCGCCCTAGCAACCACTTAGGCCCCCCTAGCAACCATTAAACAACATTTACAAGCCATATCTCAGCTCCAGAAAATAGTAGAAAAATGTAATTCGCCTTTTATGACTCAGACTGTCAACTAGTATTTAAATATCATCCCATACACTGTATAATCACACCATAGCAACCATAGAGGGTACCCAAGTAACCATACAAACACATGAATAAGCCACATCTCAGCAACAGAACATCGTACAGACATGGTTGTTGGCTCGTATGCAATCATGTACAACATCCTAGCAACCGAGTGGCGAGTTTTGCCACTGCAAGCACCACTCACATTTTCTTCTGGAAATGTACATTCTAGTTCTTCTTCTTCTTCTTATTATTCCGGACAAAAGTTCGGCGCGTAACTCGTCCCGCACCGTTTGTCACAGACCCCTGAGTGAGGCGTCAAATCGACCGGCTCATTGAGGAGAGGTGTGCTATGATTTTTATAAGCAATCGGGTGTACGATGTTCGCACAGCGGACGAAAAAGCGGCCAAAAAAGTCCCATTGACTTAACATTGCGGAATTTTCAGAAATTTAAATCCCAACTGTCACTTTCACACACACCCAGAGAAAAGGGCCTGACAGCCCTGCTGTCAGGCCCTCTCTCTCTCCCTCAGAGGATTTATTTTATCAAGCAGCCAATAAGTAATGGCCTCAAATCTTTACAGCCACACCATAGCAACCAGTTACAGCACCCTAGCAACCGTGGGCGATAGGCACGAGGCCACGGGCCTCGTGCCATATTAAATAACTCTATAAAAACTCTATAAAAACTCCTTTTAAAAACTCCATAGTAATCATCTGTTAAAAAATACACGCCGACATAACAGACCCCTGATTGAGGCGTCAAATTGTGCGGATTATTGAGGAGAGGTGTGCTGTGACTTTTCTTAGCGATGGGGGGTACGGTGTTCGCCCCAGGGGCAAATCATTGGGTAAAAAAAATCCCATAGACTTAACATTGCCACAAACTTTGCCGACTCGTAGCACTGACCAATGATTTCTCAGAAACTTGTAATTTACCACATTTGAAGAGGCTGGCAGGCTCTGTAAGAACATACCTCACAATGGGGTAAAAGTTGCACCCCTGGGGGGCAAGAGGCCCCCAAAGTTCCCCATTGACTTACTATGGTGAAGGACGGCCCATGAAATGCATGTGTTTTTCCTACTATGGTAAATTGCATTGGTATTTTGTATTGAACATAGCTCTGGATCACAGTGTCACAGAGACAAGGGGGCGGGCTCATTTTACACAGATGACCAATCAGTCTCTCAGGATCATTTTGAAACTATCAAGCCACGCCCTAGCAAACAATTAGAGCACCTTAGCAACAACTCCCATAGACTTCCAATGAAAGAGATTAAATGGGTATCTCCGGATAGAAGTGTCATAGAAATACAAGGGTGGTCTCGTTTGACTCGGGCCAGCAAACAGCCAATCCTGAATCACCTCAACACTTACTGGCCACGCCCTAGCAACCATTGTCGAGCACCTTAGCAACCAAAATCCAAAGAGGGATATCTTCCATTCTGAATGTCACAGAGGCATGGGAGTTGGTTTATATCATTCATACTGACAAGCAGCCTTTGGAGTTTCATGATTGGCAGCTGCCAAGCGACTCCCTAGCAACCACACAGAGTACCCTAGCAACCATTTTGCAAGACCTATATCTCTGCATCAAAACATTGTATAGAGATGGGGGTTGGTTTATACATTCACATTGACTTTGGAGCTTCATAATTGGCAGCTGCCAAGCCACTCCCTAGCAACCAAACAGAGTACCCTAGCAACCGTTTTGCAAGACCTATATCTCTGCATCAAAACATCGTATAGAGATGGGGGTTGGCTCTTTTTACTCATGCTAGCAAACAGGACTTGCTACATGCTACACATGCTAGCAGTGAATAGCTACATGCTAATATTGATTAGCTAAGTGCTAAATCATGCCAATAAAATGCTACAAACTCCATAGGAACCATCTTTGACAACTACCAACCACCTAGTAACACCATAGCAACGACCCAGATTACCGTAGCAACACCCTAGCAACCACCCAGAACACCCTAGCAACTGCCTAGCAATGCCCTAGCAACAACCCAAAACACCTTAGCAACCGCCTAGCAACCACCCAGAACACCCTAGCAACCACCTAGCAACGCCATAGCAACCACCCAGATTACCCTAGCAACACCCTAGCAACCACCCAGAACACCCTAGCAACTGCCTAGCAACGCCCTAGCAACCACCCAGAACACCTTAGCAACCGCCTAGCAACCACCCAGAATACCCTAGCAACCACCTAGCAACGCCCTAACAACCACCCAGATTACCCTAGCAACCGCCTAGCAACCACCCAGGATACCCTAGCAACTGCCTAGCAACGCCCTAGCAACCACCCAAAACACCCTAGCAACCGCCTAGCAACCACCCAGAACACCCTAGCAACCACCCACAATGCCCCAGCAACCAACCAGAACACCCTAGCAACCACCTAGCAACGCCCTAGCAACCAACCAGAATACCCTAGCAACCACCCAGAACACCCTAGCAACCGCTTAGCAACCACCCAGAATACCCTAGCAACGACCTAGAAAAACCCTAGCAACCACCCAGAATACCCTAGCAACTGCCTAGCAACCACCCAGAACACCCTAGCAACTGCCTTGCATCATCATAGCAAACTCCAAGAACACCCTAGCAACCGAGCGGCGAGTTTTGCCACTGCAAGCACCACTTCACATTTTCTTCTGGAAATGTACATTCTAGTTAATGGTGCTTGCCTATGGCAAAGCAACAGTATTGTTATTGCTCATACTTATTATTCTTCTTCTTCTTATTATTCCGGACAAAAGTTCGGCGCGTAACTCGTCCCGCACCGTTTGTCACAGACCCCTGAGTGAGGCGTCAAATCGACCGGCTCATTGAGGAGAGGTGTGCTATGATTTTTATAAGCAATCGGGTGTACGATGTTCGCATAGCGGACGAAAAAGCGGCCAAAAAAGTCCCATTGACTTAACATTGCGGAATTTTCAGAAATTTAAATCCCAACTGTCACTTTCACACACACCCAGAGAAAAGGGCCTGACAGCCCTGCTGTCAGGCCCTCTCTCTCTCCCTCAGAGGATTTATTTTATCAAGCAGCCAATAAGTAATGGCCTCAAATCTTCATAGCCACACCATAGCAACCAGTTACAGCACCCTAGCAACCGTGGGCTATAGGCACGAGGCCGCAGGCCTCGTGCCATACTAAATAACTCTATAAAAACTCTATAAAAACTCCTTTTAAAAACTCCATAGTAATCATCTGTTAAAAAATACACGCCGACATAACAGACCCCTGATTGAGGCGTCAAATTGTGCGGATTATTGAGGAGAGGTGTGCTGTGACTTTTCTTAGCGATGGGGGGTACGGTGTTCGCCCCAGGGGCAAATCATTGGGTAAAAAAAATCCCATAGACTTAACATTGCCACAAACTTTGACGACTCGTAGCACTGACCAATGATTTCTCAGAAACTTGTAATTTACCACATTTGAAGAGGCTGGCAGGCTCTGTAAGCACATACCTCACCATGGGGTAAAAGTTGCACCCCTGGGGGACAAGAGGCCCCCAAAGTTTCCCCATTGACTTACTATGGCGAAGGCCGTCCCATGAAACACATGCGTTTCTCCTACTATGGTAAATTGCATAGGGATTTTGTAGTGAACATAGCTCTGGATCACAGTGTCATAGAGACAAGTGGGCGGGCTCATTTTACTCAGACGACAAATCAGTCTCTCAGGATCATTGTGAAGTTATTAAGCCACGCCCTAGTAACCATTTAATGCACCTTAGCAACAAGTTCCATAGACTTCCATTGAAAGAGATCAAAAGGATATCTCCGGATAGAAGTGTCATAGAAACACGAGGGTGGTCTCGTTTGACTCGGGGCAGCGAACAGCCAATCATGAATCACCTCAACACTTCCTAGCACCTCCCTAGCAACCATTGTCGAGCTGCTTAGCAACCAAATTCTACAGAGGGATATCTTCCATTCTGAATGTCACAGAGGCGTGGGAGTTGGTTTATATCATTCAGTGTCACAGAGACAAGGGGGCGGGCTCATTTTACACAGATGACCAATCAGTCTCTCAGGATCATTTTGAAACTATCAAGCCACGCCCTAGCAAACAATTAGAGCACCTTAGCAACAACTCCCATAGACTTCCAATGAAAGAGATTAAATGGGTATCTCCGGATAGAAGTGTCATAGAAATACAAGGGTGGTCTCGTTTGACTCGGGCCAGCAAACAGCCAATCCTGAATCACCTCAACACTTACTGGCCACGCCCTAGCAACCATTGTCGAGCACCTTAGCAACCAAAATCCAAAGAGGGATATCTTCCATTCTGAATGTCACAGAGGCATGGGAGTTGGTTTATATCATTCATACTTACAAAAAGCCTTTGGAGTTTCATGATTGGCAGCTGCCAAGACACTCCCTAGCAACCAAACAGAGTACCCTAGCAACCATTTTGCAAGACCTATATCTCTGCATCAAAACATCGTATAGAGATGGGGGTTGGTTTATACATTCACATTGACTTTGGAGCTTCATGATTGGCAGCTGCCAAAACACTCCCTAGCAACCAAACAGAGTACCCTAGCAACCGTTTTGCAAGACCTATATCTCTGCATCAGAACATCGTATAGAGATGGGGGTTGGCTCTTTTGACTCATGCTAGCAAACTGGACTTGCTACATGCTACTAATGCTAGCAGTGAATAGCTACATGCTAATATTGATTAGCTAAGTGCTAAATCGTGCCAATAAAATGCTACAAACTCCATAGTAACCATCTTTGACAACTACCAACCACCTAGTAACACCATAGCAACCACCCAGATTACCCTAGCAACCACCCAGAACACCCTAGCAACCACCTAGCAACACCCTAGCAACCACCAGAATAACCTAGCAACCGCCTAGCAACGCCCTAGCAACCACCCAGAATACCCTAGCAACCACCCAGAAACACCCTAGCAACCACCTAGCAACCACCCAGAACAGCCTAGCAACCACCTAGCAACACCCTAGCAACCACCCAGAATACACTAGCAACTGCCTAGCAACCACCCATAAAACCCTTGCAACCGCCTAGCAACCACTCAGAACACCCTAGCAACCACCTGATCAACATGAATAAGCCATATCTCAGCACCAGAACATCGTACAGACATGTTTGTTGGCTCGTATGCAATCACGTACCACACTCTAGCAACCGAGTGGCGAGTTTTGCCACTGCAAGCACCACTTCACATTTTCTTCAGGAAATGTACATTCTAGTTAATGGTGCTTGCCTATGGCAAAGCAACAGTATTGTTATTGCTCATACTTATTATTATTCTTCTTCTTCTTCTTATTATTCCGGACAAAAGTTCGGCGCGTAACTCGTCCCGCACCGTTTGTCACAGACCCCTGAGTGAGGCGTCAAATCGACCGGCTCATTGAGGAGAGGTGTGCTATGATTTTTATAAGCAATCGGGTGTACGATGTTCGCACAGCGGACGAAAAAGCGGCCAAAAAAGTCCCATTGACTTAACATTGCGGAATTTTCAGAAATTTAAATCCCAACTGTCACTTTCACACACACCCAGAGAAAAGGGCCTGACAGCCCTGCTGTCAGGCCCTCTCTCTCTCCCTCAGAGGATTTATTTTATCAAGCAGCCAATAAGTAATGGCCTCAAATCTTCATAGCCACACCATAGCAACCAGTTACAGCACCCTAGCAACCGTGGGCGATAGGCACGAGGCCGCAGGCCTCGTGCCATACTAAATAACTCTATAAAAACTCTATAAAAACTCCTTTTAAAAACTCCATAGTAATCATCTGTTAAAAAATACACGCCGACATAACAGACCCCTGATTGAGGCGTCAAATTGTGCGGATTATTGAGGAGAGGTGTGCTGTGACTTTTCTTAGCGATGGGGGGTACGGTGTTTGCCCCAGGGGCAAATCATTGGGTAAAAAAAATCCCATAGACTTAACATTGCCACAAACTTTGACGACTCGTAGCACTGACCAATGATTTCTCAGAAACTTGTAATTTACCACATTTGAAGAGGCTGGCAGGCTCTGTAAGAACATACCTCACAATGGGGTAAAAGTTGCACCCCTGGGGAGCAAGAGGCCCCAAAAGTTTCCCCATTGACTTACTATGGTGAAGGACGGCCCATGAAATGCATGTGTTTTTCCTACTATGGTAAATTGCATTGGGATTTTGTATTGAACATAGCTCTGGATCACAGTGTCACAGAGACAAGCGGGCGGGCTCATTTTACTCAGACGACCAATCAGTCTCTCAGGATCATTGTGAAACTATCAAGCCACGCCCTAGCAACCAATTAGAGCACCTTAGCAACAACTCCCATAGACTTCCAATGAAAGAGATGAAATGGGTATCTCCGGATAGAAGTGTCATAGAAATACAAGGGTGGTCTCGTTTGACTCAGGGCAGCAAACAGCCAATCATAAATCACCTCAACACTTCCTGGCCCATCCCTAGCGACCATTGTTGAGCGCCTTAGCAACCAAAATCCAAAGAGGGATATCTTCCATTCTGAATGTCACAGAGGCATGGGAGTTGGTTTATAGTATTCATTGTGACAAGCAGCATTTGGAGAATCATCATTGGCAGCTGACAAGCCACTCCCTAGCAACCAAATAGAGTACCTTAGCGACCATATTGCAAGAGCTATATCTCTGCATCAGAACATCGTATAGAGATGGGGATTGGTTTATATCATTCACACTGACAGGCAGCCTTTGGAGATCCATCATTGGCAGCTGCCAAGCCACTCCCTAGCAACTAAACAGAGTACCCTAGCAACCATTTAGCAAGACCTATATCTCTGCATCAGAACATCGTAGAGACATGGGGGTTGGCTCTTTTGACTCATGCTAGCAAACAACACTTCCAACATGCTACACATGCTAGCAGTGAATAGCTACATGCTAATATTGATTAGCTAAGTGCTAAATCATGGCAATAAAATGCTACAAACTCCATAGGAACCATCTTTGACAACTACCAACCACCTAGTAACACCATAGCAACGACCCAGATTACCCTAGCAACACCCTAGCAACCACCCAGAACACCCTAGCAACTGCCTAGCAACGCCCTAGCAACCACCCAAAACACCTTAGCAACCGCCTAGCAACCACCCAGAATACCCTAGCAACCACCTAGCAACGCCCTAACAATCACCCAGATTACCCTAGCAACCGCCTAGCAACCACCCAGGATACCCTAGCAACTGCCTAGCAACGCCCTAGCAACCACCCAAAACACCCTAGCAACCGCCTAGCAACCACCCAGAATACCATAGCAACCAACTAGCGACACCCTAGAAACCACCTAGAACACCCTAGCAACCGCCTAGCAACCACCCAGAACACCCTAGCAACCACCCACAATACCCCAGCAACCAACCAGAACACCCTAGCAACCACCTAGCAACGCCCTAGCAACCACCCAGAATACCCTAGCAACCACCCAGAACACCCTAGCAACCACCTAGCAACGCCCTAACAACCACCTACAACACCTTAGCATCCGCCTAGCAACCAACCAGAACACCCTAGCAACCACCTAGCAACGCCCTAGCAACCACCCAGAACACCCTAGCAACCGCTTAGCAACCACCCAGAATACCCTAGCAACGACCTAGAAAAACCCTAGCAACCACCTAGCAACCACCCAGAATACCCTAGCAACTGCCTAGCAACCACCCAGAACACCCTAGCAACTGCCTTGCATCATCATAGCAAACTACAAGAACACCCTAGCAACCGGGTGGTGTTTTTTGCCACTGCAAGCACCACTTCACATTTTCTTCAGGAAATGTACATTCTAGTTATTCTTCTTATTATTCCGGACAAAAGTTTGGCGCGTAACTCGTCCCGCACCGTTTGTCACAGACCCCTGAGTGAGGCGTCAAATCGACCGGCTCATTGAGGAGAGGTGTGCTATGATTTTTATAAGCAATCGGGTGTACGATGTTCGCACAGCGGACGAAAAAGCGGCCAAAAAAGTCCCATTGACTTAACATTGCGGAATTTTCAGAAATTTAAATCCCAACTGTCACTTTCACACACACCCAGAGAAAAGGGCCTGACAGCCCTGCTGTCTCTCTCCCTCAGAGGATTTATTTTATCAAGCAGCCAATAAGTAATGGCCTAAAATCTTCATAGCCACACCATAGCAACCAGTTACAGCACCCTAGCAACCGTGGGCGATCAAATTGAGGCGTCAAATTGTGCGGATTATTGAGGAGAGGTGTGCTGTGACTTTTCTTAGCGATGGGGGGTACGGTGTTTGCCCCAGGGGCAAATCATTGGGTAAAAAAAATCCCATAGACTTAACATTGCCACAAACTTTGACGACTCGTAGCACTGACCAATGATTTCTCAGAAACTTGTAATTTACCACATTTGAAGAGGCTGGCAGGCTCTGTAAGAACATACCTCACCATGGGGTAAAAGTTGCACCCCTGGGGCACAAGAGGCCCCAAAAGTGTCCCCATTGACTTACTATGGTGAAGGACGGCCCATAAAATGCATGTTTTTCCTACTATGGTTAATTGCATTGGGATTTTGTATTGAACATAGCTCTGGATCACAGTGTCACAGAGACAAGGGGGCGGGCTCATTTTACTCAGACGACCAATCAGTCTCTCAGGATCATTGTGAAACTATCAAGCCACGCCCTAGCAACCATTTAGAGCTCCTTAGCAACAAGTTCCACAGACTTCCATTAAAAGAGATCAAAGGGATATCTCAGGATATAAGTGTCATAGAAACATGAGGGTGGGCTCATTTGACTCGGGCCAGCAAACAGCCCATCCTGAATCACCTCAACACATCCTAACCCCTCCCTAGCAACCATTGTCAAGCACCTTAGCAACCAAAATCCAGACAGGGATATCTTCCATTCTGAATGTCACAAAGGCGTGGGAGTTGGTTTATATCATTCATACTGACAAGAAGCCTTTGGAGTTTAATGATTGGCAGCTGCCAAGCCACTTCCTAGCAACCAAACATAGTACCCTAGCAACCGTTTTGCAAGACCAATATCTCTGCATCAGAACATCGTATAGAGATGGGGGTTGGCTCTTTTGACTCATGCTAGCAAACAGGACTTGCTACATGCTACACATGCTAGCAGTGAATAGCTACATGCTAATATTGATTAGCTAAGTGCTAAATCATGCCAATAAAATGCTACAAACTCTACAGTAACCATCTTTGACAACTACCAACCACCTAGTAACACCATAGCAACCACCCAGATTACCCTAGCAACTGCCTAGCAACCACCCAAAACACCCTAGCAACCGCCTAGCAACCACCCAGGATACCCTAGCAACCACCTAGCAACCACCCAGAACACCTTAGCAACCGCCTAGCAACCACCCAGGATACCCTAGCAACGCCCTAGCAACCACCCAGGATACCCTAGCAACGCCCTAGCAACCACCCAGATTACCCTAGCAACCGCCTAGCAACCACCCAGGATACCCTAGCAACTGCCTAGCAACCACCCAGAACACCTTAGCAACCGCCTAGCAACCACCCAGGATACCCTAGCAACGCCCTAGCAACCACCCAGATTACCCTAGCAACCGCCTAGCAACCACCCAGGATACCCTAGCAACTGCCTAGCAACCACCCAAAACACCCTAGCAACCGCCTAGCAACCACCCAGAATACCATAGCAACCGACTAACGACACCCTAGCAACCACCTAGAACACCCTAGCAACCGCCTAGCAACCACCCAGAACACCCTAGCAACCAATATCTCTGCATCAGAACATCGTATAGAGATGGGGGTTGGCTCTTTTGACTCATGCTAGCAAACAGGACTTGCTACATGCTACACATGCTAGCAGTGAATAGCTACATGCTAATATTGATTAGCTAAGTGCTAAATCATACCAATAAAATGCTACAAACTCCACAGTAACCATCTTTGACAACTACCAACCACCTAGTAACACCATAGCAACCACCCAGATTACCCTAGCAACACCCTAGCAACCACCCAGAACACCTTAGCAACCGTCTAGCAACCACCCAGGATACCCTAGCAACCACCTAGCAACCACCCAGAACACCTTAGCAACCGCCTAGCAACCACCCAGGATACCCTAGCAACCACCTAGCAACCACCCAGATTACCCTAGCAACCGCCTAGCAACCACCCAGGATACCCTAGCAACTGCCTAGCAACCACCTAGAACACCCTAGCAACCGCCTAGCAACCACCCAGAATACCATAGCAACCGACTAACGACACCCTAGCAACCACCTAGCAACCGCCTAGCAACCACCCAGAACACCCTAGCAACCAATATCTCTGCATCAGAACATCGTATAGAGATGGGGGTTGGCTCTTTTGACTCATGCTAGCAAACAGGACTTGCTACATGCTAAACATGCTAGCAGTGAATAGCTACATGCTAATATTGATTAGCTAAGTGCTAAATCATACCAATAAAATGCTACAAACTCCACAGTAACCATCTTTGACAACTACCAACCACCTAGTAACACCATAGCAACCACCCAGATTACCCTAGCAACACCCTATCAACCACCCAGAACACCTTAGCAACCGCCTAGCAACCACCCAGGATACCCTAGCAACCACCTAGCAACCACCCAGAACACCTTAGTAACCGCCTAGCAACCACCCAGGATACCCTAGCAACCACCTAGCAACACCCTAGCAACAACCAAGAATACCGTATCAACCGCCTAGCAACCACCTGAACACATAAATAAGCCATATCTCAGCACCAGAACATTGTACAGACATGATTGTTGGCTCGTATGCAATAATGTACCACACTCTAGCAACCGAGCGGCGAGTTTTGCCACTGCAAGCACCACTTAGTGCTGAAAGCAAGGCATCACTATTGTTATTCTCCATACTTATTATTAGTGGTGCTTGCTGAAAGCAAGGCATCACTATTGTTATTCTCCATACTTATTATTATTCTTCTACTTCTTCTTCTTCTTATTATTCCGGACAAAAGTTCGGCGCGTAACTCGTCCCGCACCGTTTGTCACAGACCCCTGAGTGAGGCGTCAAATCGACCGGCTCATTGAGGAGACGGTTGCTATGATTTTTATAAGCAATCGGGTGTACGATGTTCGCACAGCGGACGAAAAAGCGGCCAAAAAAGTCCCATTGACTTAACATTGCGGAACTTTCAAAAATTCAAACCCAACTGTCACTTTCACACACACCCAGAGAAAAGGGCCTGACAGCCCTGCTGTCAGGCCCTCTCTCTCTCCCTCAGAGGATTTATTTTATCAAGCAGCCAATAAGTAATGGCCTAAAATCTTCATAGCCACACCATAGCAACCAGTTACAGCACCCTAGCAACCGTGGGCGATCAAATTGAGGCGTCAAATTGTGCGGATTATTGAGGAGAGGTGTGCTGTGACTTTTCTTAGCGATGGGGGGTACGGTGTTTGCCCCAGGGGCAAATCATTGGGTAAAAAAAATCCCATAGACTTAACATTGCCACAAACTTTGACGACTCGTAGCACTGACCAATGATTTCTCAGAAACTTGTAATTTACCACATTTGAAGAGGCTGGCAGGCTCTGTAAGAACATACCTCACAATGGGGTAAAAGTTGCACCCCTGGGGCACAAGAGGCCCCAAAAGTTTCCCCATTGACTTACTATGGTGAAGGACGGCCCATGAAATGCATGTGTTTTTCCTACTATGGTAAATTGCATTGGGATTTTGTATTGAACATAGCTCTGGATCACAGTGTCACAGAGACAAGGGGGCGGGCTCATTGTACTCCAATCACGACCAATCAGTCTCTCAGGATCATTGTGAAACTATCAAGCCACGCCCTAGCAACCATTTAGAGCTCCTTAGCAACAAGTTCCATAGACTTCCATTAAAAGAGATCAAAGTGATATCTCAGGATATAAGTGTCATAGAAACATGAGGGTGGGCTCGTTTGACTCGGGCCAGCAAACAGCCAATCCTGAATCACCTCAACACTTACTGGCCACGCCCTAGCAACCATTGTCGAGCACCTTAGCAACCAAAATCCAAAGAGGGATATCTTCCGTTCTGAATGTCACAGAGGCATGGGAGTTTGTTTATATCATTCATACTGACAAGCAGCCTTTGGAGTTTCATGATTGGTAGCTGCCAAGCCACTCCCTAGCAACCAAACAGAGTACCCTAGCAACCATTTTGCAAGACCTATATCTCTGCATCAGAACATCGTATAGAGTTGGGGGTTGGTTTATATCATTCATACTGACAAGCAGCCTTTGGCGTTTCATGATTGGCCACTCCCTAGCAACCAAACAGAGTACCCTAGCAACCATTTTGCAATACCAATATCTCTGCATCAGAACATCGTATAGAGATGGGGGTTGGCTCTTTTGACTCATGCTAGCAAACAGGACTTGCTACATGCTACAGATGCTAGCAGTGAATAGCTACATGCTAATGTTGATTAGCTAAGTGTTAAATCGTGCCAATAAAATGCTACAAACTCCATAGTAACCATCTTTGACAACTACCAACCACCTAGTAACACCATAGCAACCACCCAGATTACCCTAGCAACACCCTAGCAACCACTTAGAACACCCTAGCAATTGCCTAGCAACGCCCTAGCAACCACCCAGAACACCCTAGCAACCGCCTAGCAACCACCCAGGATACCCTAGCAACCACCCAGATTACCCTAGCAACCGCCTAGCAACCACCCAGGATACCCTAGCAACTGCCTAGCAACCACCCAGAACACCATAGCAACCGACTAACGACACCCTAGCAACCACCTAGAACACCCTAGCAACCGCCTAGCAACCACCCAGAACACCCTAGCAACCAATATCTCTGCATCAGAACATTGTATAGAGATAGGGGTTGGCTCTTTTGACTCATGCTAGCAAACAGGACTTGCTACATGCTACACATGCTAGCAGTGAATAGCTACATGCTAATATTGATTAGCTAAGTGCTAAATCATACCAATAAAATGCTACAAACTCCACAGTAACCATCTTTGACAACTACCAACCACCTAGTAACACCATAGCAACCACCCAGATTACCCTAGCAACACCCTAGCAACCACCCAGAACACCTTAGCAACCGCCTAGCAACCACCCAGGATACCCTAGCAACCACCTAGCAACCACCCAGAACACCTTAGCAACCGCCTAGCAACCACCCAGGATACCCTAGCAACCACCTAGCAACGCCCTAGCAACCACCCAGATTACCCTAGCAACCGCCTAGCAACCACCCAGGATACCCTAGCAACTGCCTAGCAACCACCCAGAACACCCTAGCAACCGCCTAGCAACCACCCAGAATACCATAGCAACCGACTAACGACACCCTAGCAACCACCTAGAACACCCTAGCAACCACCCAGAACACCCTAGCAACCAATATCTCTGCATCAGAACATTGTATAGAGATAGGGGTTGGCTCTTTTGACTCATGCTAGCAAACAGGACTTGCTACATGCTACACATGCTAGCAGTGAATAGCTACATGCTAATATTGATTAGCTAAGTGCTAAATCATACCAATAAAATGCTACAAACTCCACAGTAACCATCTTTGACAACTACCAACCACCTAGTAACACCATAGCAACCACCCAGATTACCCTAGCAACACCCTATCAACCACCCAGAACACCTTAGCAACCGCCTAGCAACCACCCAGGATACCCTAGCAACCACCCAGAACACCTTAGCAACCGCCTAGCAACCACCCAGGATACCCTAGCAACCACCTAGCAACACCCTAGCAACAACCAAGAATACCCTAGCAACCACAAGAGGTGTGCTATGACTTTTATAAGCAATTGGGTCTACGATGTTCAGCATGTTTACAACTCGCCCATAGAGGGTAGGATCTCTCAGTCACATAATTTTCAAATAGTGTCAGGCTGTCAGCTATCTTTTATTTGGAAGCTAACCTAGCAGGCTCTTGTTCTGTGGAGAAAGAGGAGTAGGGGTTTACATCCTCTTTTTCCCAGACATGTCCGGCCTCGAGATCGTCCAAAATGTAAGGGATTCAGCTTTTGATTTCTGCAGTCGCCATTCATTGTTTAACGTTACATGCACACCTTTTGTTTCAATCTAACTGACTTCATTCCGATTGGTGAATCTGAATGTAGTGTTTACATGAACGCTATGTGCATTTTAACATTGCTAAGAAAATTCCCGCTCCTCCGTGATAGAGACCGGTGCGTCTCACAGGACGGTGTCGCTCATCAGTAATCACGCCACCGGCCTCGCGCCGTTCTCCCGCGGCCCTCAGTCTCGTCCTGCTCGCCTCAGTAAACATGATGAATGGCGACTGTACAACGCAAAAGCCGAATCCCGGATATTTTGAGCGATCTCGTAATCCCGGGCAGACTCATCACGGAGACTCACTCACTAGTTGTCTAGCCTGCCCTGCGCTCTGTTACCGGTAGGCGTGGCCTCCTAGGGCAGCGAAGCAAGTGCATTCTGGGAGTTGTTGTCTTTCATCCATATGAGCCAAAAATACATTTTCTGGCTTTTCTCAGTCTAGAAGGCTCCAAATTCAAAAATTATTTCACATTTCTTCTACATAAATGACCCATTTTAAATACACATTCATCTTTCCAGAGCTGAAGTATCCCTTTAACATTGGCACAAAATTTGTAAAATCATATCTTTGGCTCAGAAGGTCATAGAGGCTTGGGGTTGGGCTCTTTTGAATCATCCTATCAAGCAGCCATCGAGTAGTGATATAACAACTTCATAGTCACGCCCTAGCAACCAGTTACAGGCACCTAGCAACCATTGAACAGCATTTACAAGCCATATCTCAGCAACAAAACATTGTAAAGACACAGAGTTGGGCATTTTTTGACCCAGACTTGCAAATACTCTTTAAATATTACCCCATAAACTGTATAAACAAACCTTAGCAACCATTTGGAGTACCCTAGCAACCATACAAACACATGAATGGGCTATATCTCAGCACCAGAACATCGTATAGACATGGGGGTGTGTTTGTTTGTTTTCGGTTGAGAAACCAGTCTGTAAATATCATCATGGTAACTGTGCAACCACACCTTAGCAACCATTTAAAGCTTCCTAGCAACCATATTGCAACATATAAAAGCCATATTGCAGCTCCACAACATTGTAAAGACATGGTTTTTGGCTTGTATGCAATCATGTACAACATTGTAGCAACTATCCTAGCAACCGAGCGGCGAGTTTTGCCACTGCAAGCACCACTTCACATTTTCTTCAGGAAATGTACATTCTAGTGTTGTGATTACTATTCACCTGGATCAAACTTCGGCACGTTACTCCTCCCGCACCGTTTCTCGTAGACCCATGAATGAGGTGTCAAATCGACCGGTTTATTGAGGAGAGGTGTGCTATGACTTTTATAAGCGATCGGGTGTACGATGTTCGTCTGGCGAGTGAAAAATTAGCTGTAAAATGTCCCATAGACTTAACATTGGCACAACTTTTGTAAAATCATATCTTTGGCAAAGAAGGTCATAGAGGCTTGGGGTTGGGCTCTTTTGATTCGTCCTATCAAGCAACCAACAAGTAGTGACATGACAACTTCATAGCCACGCCCTAGCAACCAGTTACAGGCACCTAGCAACCATTGAACAGCATTTACAAGCCATATCTCAGCAACAAAACATTGTAAAAACACAGAGTTGGGCATTTTTTGTGTGTGTGTGTGTGTGTGTGTGTGTGTGTGTGTGTGTGTGTGTGCGCGTGTGTGTTAGTGAGCGTGTGTGTGTGTGTGTGTGTGTGAATGAGTGTGTGTGTGTGTTAGTGAGCGTGTCTCTGCGTGTGTGTAAGAGAAAGAGTGTGTGTGAACGAGTTAGTGTGTGTGTGTGTATACCAAAATACCTTAGAACACCATAGCAACACCATAGCAACCAACCAAAATACCATAGAACACCCTAGCAACACCATAGCAACCACCCAAAATACCTTAGAACACCCTAGCAACACCCTAGCAACCACCCAAAATACCTTAGAACACCCTAGCAACACCATAGCAACCACCCAAAATACCTCAGAACACCCTAGCAACACCCTAGCAACCACCCAAAATACCTTAGAACCCCCTAGCAACACCCTAGCAACCACCCAAAATACCTTAGAACACCCTAGCAACACCATAGCAACCACCCAAAATACCTTAGAACACCCTAGCAAACACCATAGCAACCACCCAAAATACCTTAGAACACCCTAGCAACACCCTAGCAACCACCCAAAATACCTTAGAACACCCTAGCAACACCATAGCAACCACCCAAAATACATCAGAACACCCTAGCAACACCCTAGCAACCACCCAAAATACCTTAGAACCCCCTAGCAACACCATAGCAACCACCCAAGATACCTTAAAACACCCTAGCAACCACCCAAAATACCTGAGAACACCCTAGCAACCACCCAAAATACCTTAGAACAGCCTAGCAACACCCTAGCAACCACCCAAAATACCTTAGAACCCCCTAGCAACACCCTAGCAACCACCCAAAATACCTTAGAACACCCTAGCAACACCATAGCAACCACCCAAAATACCTTAGAACACCCTAGCAACCACCCAAAATACCTTAGAACACCCTAGCAACACCATAGCAACCACCCAAAATACCTCAGAACACCCTAGCAACACCCTAGCAACCACCCAAAATACCTTAGAACCCCCTAGCAACACCCTAGCAACCAACCAAAATACCTTAGAACAGCCTAGCAACACCCTAGCAACCAACCAAAATACCTTAGAACAGCCTAGCAACACCCTAGCAACCACCCAAAATACCTTAGAACAGCCTAGCAACACCCTAGCAACCAACCAAAATACCTTAGAACAGCCTAGCAACACCCTAGCAACCACCCAAAATACCTTAGAACACCCTAGCAACACCATAGCAACCACCCAAAATACCTCGGAACACCCTAGCAACACCCTAGCAACCACCCAAAATACATTAGAACACCCTAGCAACACCATAGCAACCACCCAAAATACCTTAGAACACCCTAGCAACACCCTAGCAACCACCCAAAATACCTTAGAACACCCTAGCAACACCATAGCAACCCCCCAAAATACCTCAGAACACCCTAGCAACACCCTAGCAACCACCCAAAATACCTTAAAACACCCTAGCAACACCCTAGCAACCAACCAAAATACCTTAGAACAGCCTAGCAACACCCTAGCAACCAACCAAAATACCTTAGAACAGCCTAGCAACACCCTAGCAACCACCCAAAATACCTTAGAACACCCTAGCAACACCCTAGCAACCACCCAAAAATAAATTAGAACACCCTAGCACCACCCAAAACACCCTAGCAGCCACCCACAATACCTTAGAATACCCTAGCAACCACCCAGAAACCCTTAGCAACCCACTAGAAACACCCTAGCAACTTTAAATTACTTTAAACTTTAAACTAAGTTAAACTTTAAACTAAGTTAAACTTTAAACTAGAAACTACTTTAAACTATTTTAAACTTTAAACAACTTTAAACTAGAAACTACTTTAAACTTTAAACTACTTTAAATTTTAAACTAAGTTAAACTTTAAACTACTTTAAACTAGAAACTACTTTAAACTTTAAACTACTTTAAATTTTAAACTAAGTTAAACTTTAAACTACTTTAAACTAAGTTAAACTTTAAACTAATTTAAACTAAAAACTAATTTAAACTATAAACTACTTTCAACTTCAAACTACTTTCAACTTCAAACTACTTTAAACTTCTTCAAACTTTCTGGTCCAAACTTTCACAAGCCAACTTAAAGTTTGTCTCGACGAACTTTTTCTAGTTAAGTTGGCTTGTGAGAGCCAACTTACTGATATTGTACTTAAACTTATTATTATTAAGTTGGCTTGTGAGAGCCAACTTACTGAAATCCTATTTAAACTTATTATTAAGTTGGCTTGGAAAAGCCAACTTACTGAAATCCTATTTAAACTTATTAAGTTGGCTTGGAAAAGCCAACTTACTGAAATCCTATTTAAACTTATTATTATTCTTCTTCTTCTTCTTCTTCTTATTTTTCTTACCCAAAAAATTCTGACTCTAACTCGTCCTAGAGCTTTAACTCTACAAACTCCAAACTCGGGTCAGACCTTCAGACTGTTCTGACTCGGCGTGCTATATCTTTTCAAACTGATTTGACTTTCAGATTTCTTAAAAATTAATATGAAAAATCATAAAAATCCCATTGACTTTCATTGCAACAGTTCAAATTGAGCCAAGACTACGGTGGCCCAGCAGTGGACACCAAATAAACTCAAATCTAAACTCCCTGAAGCCCTAGACTCAATTAAACTACCATTCTATATGTACTAATAAACTTATCTATCTATCTATCTATCTATCTATCTATCTATCTATCTATCTATCTATCTATCTATCCATCTATCTCTTTCAACTATCTATCTCTCTTTCTATCTATACATCTCTTTCTTTCTTTCTTTCTTTCTAACTAATCTATTTTTTCTTTCATTCTAACTAATCTATCTTTTTTCTTTCTAACTAATCTATCTTTCTTTCTAACTGATCTATCTTTTTTCTTTCTAACTACTCTATCTTTCTTTCATTCTAACTAATCTATCTTTCTTTCTAACTAATCTATCTTTCTTTCTTTCTAACTACTCTATCTTTCTTTCATTCTAACTAATCTATCTTTCTTTCTAACTAATCTATCTTTCTTTCTAACTAATCTATCTTTCTTTCTAACTAATCTTTCTTTCTTTCTAACTACTCTATCTTTCTTTCATTCTAACTAATCTATCTTTCTTTCTAACTAATCTATCTTTCTTTCTAACTAATCTATATATCTTTCTTTCTAACTTATCTATCTTTCTTTCTAACTAATCTATCTTTCTTTCTTTCTAACTACTCTATCTTTCTTTCATTCTAACTAATCTATCTTTCTTTCTAACTAATCTAACTTTCTTTCTAACTAACTAATCTATCTTTCTTTCTTTCTTTCTAACAAATCTATTTATCTTTCTTTCTAACTAATCTATCTATCTATCTATCTTTCTTTCTAATCTATCTTTCTTTCTTTCTAACTAATCGAACTTTCTTTCTAACTAATCTATCTTTCTTTCTTTCTAACTACTCTATCTTTCTTTCATTCTAACTAATCTATCTTTCTTTCTAACTAATCTATCTATCTTTCTTTCTAACTAATCTATCTTTCTTTCTAACTAATCTTTCTTTCTTTCTAACTACTCTATCTTTCTTTCATTCTAACTAATCTATCTTTCTTGCTAACTAATCTATCTTTCTTTTTTCTAACTACTCTATCTTTCTTTCATTCTAACTAATCTATCTTTCTTTCTAACTAATCTATCTTTCTTTCTTTCTAACTACTCTATCTTTCTTTCATTCTAACTAATCTATCTTTCTTTCTAACTAATCTATCTTTCTTTCTAACTAATCTATCTATCTTTCTTTCTAACTTATCTATCTTTCTTTCTAACTAATCTATCTTTCTTTCTTTCTAACTACTCTATCTTTCTTTCATTCTAACTAATCTATCTTTCTTTCTAACTAATCTAACTTTCTTTCTAACTAACTAATCTATCTTTCTTTCTTTCTTTCTAACTAATCTA